>GL376624.1:165099-233624 GCA_000143045.1 Globisporangium ultimum DAOM BR144 | reverse complement strand
CGTATTCGACATTTTACCCGCTGGCAGTCCTGTTGTCAATGCAAGTTCCGTTTGTCGGGTTTAATGCGGTGCTGAAGGGTGAAAATGCTGCGGCCCACGGAATGTTCGCTCTCTTACAAGGTATGAGAAATCAGCGCATTCAAAGACTCACATTTGAAACTAATCATACTGCTGTCGCTGCCTTTCATAGCTGTGGCGTTTCTGAAGTGGCTTCAGGCGCAACTCTCTGCTGAGCGCTTTGGCAAACTACTGCAGATGTTCCTCGCAATCGGAGTCGCTATCGCTGGCACAGCATTAATCGGCGCGTTCGCTTTAGGCAAATTGCAGTGGAGTGGAAGAAGTCTGACTCTGTTGGATCCAACGTATGCTTCCAAGTACATCCCGATCATCGCGTCTGTCGGAGAGCACCAACCAACAGTCTGGTCGGGATTTTACTTGTCTCTTGGGCCTGTGATGGTGTTTTCTCCGTTGGGGATGTACTACTCGTTCCAGAAGCTGAATTCTGGATTCATTTTCATGATCGTGTACAGTGTCTTTGCTTCGTATTTTTCAGGAATCATGGTGCGGCTGTTGCTCACGTTAGCACCCGCAGCATGTTTTCTATCCGCAGTCGGGATCTCCATCTTTATGGAACGAATCATGGAAATGACGCGATCGATTGCTGCTGATCCAGTTGAAAACGAAAAGAAGGCTATCCCTAAAAGAACTGAAAAGGAAGAAGAAAAAGAATACGAAGGCGAGACACTGAAAGTGCTGAGCGTAAAACTTCGGTTCGCGACTCCTCCGAAGGACATGAAGACACACCTTCGTAGTGGTGAAGTGCCCGGTGCAATTGAGCTGCTGCTTCTGGCAATTTGCGTAAGTGAGCTGTGATTTCGTGGCATTTGGCGGATATTGATGTGTTGTGTTGTGTGTGCAGCTATTACTTATCGTCCACGTCAGACACTCGGTGAATGTTTCCAGAAAAGCGTATTCGTCTACCTCGTTGGTATATGAGAGCTGGAATGCAACAACGCAAGAGAGAACGCCTCATGATGATTATCGTGAGGCTTATATGTGGCTTCGCCAAAACACCCCTGAAGATGCGAAGATTCTGAGTTGGTGGGACTACGGATACCAAATCTCGTCACTAGCGAATCGCACCGTGATTGTCGACAACAATACATGGAACAATACCCATATTGCAACTGTGGGGCGTGTGCTGACATCAACGGAAGAGGATGCTCTGCCGATACTGGAGAGTCTTGACGTCGACTATATACTCATCCTGTTCGGGGGGAAGATTGGCATGAGTGGCGACGACCTCGATAAACTTCCGTGGATTATCCGAATCACCGAAGGCGTTTTTCCTGATACGACCATAGAGTCCGAATTTCAAGTGAATGGACGGTACCTTTACCACGAGAACTCGACGTCCGCGATGACGTCCAGTTTGCTGTACAAGTTCAGTTTTGCTGATTTCTCTCAGGTGGAGGATTATAGTGATCCCGATACCACCACTTTTGGCATGGATCGCAATCGCAGGAACAAGGTAGCAAGTGAAATTTCGCTGAAGCATTTCGAGCAGGTCTTCACGTCGGAGTCGTGGATTGTACGCATTTATCAGATAAAAGGACGCAGATAAGTAAATGCTTTCGACTTGATCAGAACTGGGGAGGGATTTCGTATTGTGTTTATTGATCGTGCTGCCCATTTTGATTGACAGTTTGCTGGCGGAACAACTCTGCGACTTGTGAGCTATCGGTAGCATGCTCAGGGTTTTTGTCTGGTCGATACCTGACAAAACGCGGAAAGCGTAAAGCAAGACCTTTCGATACGCCTTCCCCTGTATTTACCTCCACGCCGTCGTCTTCTTCGTCTGTTGGCAGAGATGCGCACGTGTACGATGGTGACAACGTGAGTTGAGTTGCTTTAATCTCCCACACCTCGTCTGGGCTCAGCCACACATCGGGTTGGCGGCTTCGAATTTGACCCGAGTGTACATTTTCAGGAACTGTGCCGTCATTTTGAAGAACGTGACGCTCTCTCAGGCGTTCAGAAAGCTGAGAAAGCTGAACATCCGAGAAGCCTGAGCCGACTTTTCCGATCGTCTGCAATCACAACGTATTAAGATTAGCTACCGTCACTTTCGGAAAAGCGAAAAGATGTCAAGTTCTCACCTCAAACTTGCCCGTCGACGAGTTGTACGTCGCCATCAAAAACGACCCAAACACACCAGACCGCCGACCTTTGCCGTAGAATGCTCCAATCGGAACCAAATCTAAAGTATCTGGAAGAAACGCGCCGTGGTCCGCTTGAGGTCGAGGTTTTCGTTTTGCTCCAGTCGAGATGGCGTCCAAACTCAAAGAAGAGCTATCGGAAAGGTAATCCTGCTTCACTTTTATCCACGAGTAGGATCGAACGCCGGCTTTGTAGTCAGAAGCATCTTCAAGCGCTTTCACCATCAAGCCTTCACACCCAGCGCCGACTGCTTCCTGAAGAAAGTCTCGCACAACTCCAGCATTGTGCATCAACGCTGCAACTTGGTCTTCTTCGGTCAATGACGATTCCGCAGCGTTGAGGTCAATATCGAGGCTCTTGACAAACTCCAGATACCCAGCTTGCTCGGAAACACATTCTCGTAACAACGTTCTTCGGTCACGGAGTGATCGATCAATCAATTTTTCTCCATTCAGATACAGCAGATCGAATGCAAATAGGCAGAAATCGGTCGTCGTCTTCGTCTGCAGCACTTGGAACGGAAGAAAGCGCTGCGTTGCACGGTCGACTGCAACAACTTCTCCTTCCAAGATCAGTTCGTTAACTCCATTTTTCAGCTGACGCTGCAGCACATCCAGCAAAGATCCATACTTCTCCGTGTTGTCCTCCATGTTGCGACTGAAGATGCGTCCAACGACTTGAGTGCCATCGCCTCCCAGCGATAGATGGATCTGAACGCGCGCGCCATCGTATTTGTACTCGCAGGATGCAGTTTTGCTCGATGTCTTCTGAATGCGATCTATCACACCCTCGACACTGGAGATCGGATACGCTGACATCGTCAACACTGGCACCCCAACCGTTGGCGAAGCGTGGGCATTGAGCCATTCGATCTTTTTGGTCAAGTCCTGCTCCCGTTGATTCGCATGCAAGAGGGACGCGAGTGCTGCATAATTCGGTTGCTGGGCGTAGGCTTTGGTGACACTCTCGGTCCACTGCTTTAAAGGAAATGGTAGTGATGGCTCAGCAAGCTCCTGCTTTTCCTGAATGTTTGGTTCTGGGGCACTCGCCATCGCTAGTGCTGCCAGAATCGATTTCTCTCCCATCCCAATGCGAAGGCTTTGATGCTACGCGAGCGTACAGATACCGAAATGGTAAACGAGTTAGAGTCACACGAGACTTGGTGCTGAAGATTACGAACAGCACGTACCGCAAGCATTCGGACGAGAAACACCATCTCTTCTGTAGATCTACAGATGACAAGAGGCAAGTAAGCGACCATCACCATCCTTATCAGTTCATGAAAGAAAAAAGCTCGCACCTGCATTGCTTGAGCAGTTGAACTGCGCGTTGCTGCTTGCGGATGACAGCGCCATTGCCTTCTTCGCTCGCGAGGCGAAGTAGCTCTTGGTGCACAAAGGAAATCGAGGAGATCTGTGGCGATCCATCTGTTTCCTGCGAGCTGTTGTCAGTGTTCACATCATGCGGGCGAATGCGAATGTGTCCGCTGTCAATCAACGATTGCACGGCCGTCCCAAAGTCAGGAAACTGCGTCATGTTGAGCGTCTCGGAATGGTTGTCACCACCAGCACTGAGTCCGGAAGCATCAGTCACCAATTGCGCCACGATAGGCGCAAAGTATCGCATGCCGAAGCGTAGCTCCACGCCTTCATACGCAGGCGCCAACTAAGCAAACCAGTAGTCAATGAAGGTGCTGATTAAAGACGTCAAACCGTTACTGCACGTAAGCCACGCAATATCACCTGCGACGCAGTGAGATACAATGCCGACGCGAGATCGTTTGGCGTGGACGGCCGACGCAGTAGATCACGGAAACACGTCGCAAGCAGGCGCACGCTTGCATCCCGCGATTGCTTCACTTGCTGTACACATCCACATCCATATCCACACACAAGCAAGCGCAATGCGAGGTGAATCATCGGAATGCTGTCTGCTGTTGCTACATTCGCCACCGCATGACATCCTCGTACCTCGATAGCTGCAAACGTCCGTGCGAGCTCCGAGAACGGGAACTGCTCCTGCGTCGTATTGTGCGTCTGTTCGTCATTGCTACTACTAACTGAGCTGAAGTATCGGCGGCGCAGGCGCGCGCTTGGAAACCGCGTCTTCTTCCCACTACCCCACGCGCGCAGCATTACGATGAGCAAGTGACGACGGATGGCTTGATTGGCTCGCTTTCGTTAAGTTCGCACTGAAAAGTGCATGCAGCATATATATGCGCACTTTACGCGACAGAAGCAACCCCACCGCAATGAAAATGTTGACCAAAAAAGCTCAATTGAGGAATGGACATGATAAGGAAGACACAGCATTTTAGAAAAAAAGAGGCAAAGGGATGATTATTAGTTGAGGAAAGATATACGACGGAGATAACGTATTGGGGGCTTGTGAGGGGGCTTCATCCTTCGTCCGTATACCGCCGAGAGATGGGGGTAATGCGCCGGGGTCGTGCTTTCTTTCCCTTCCGTTCTTGTACATTTTTTTTCTGGCGAAAGAAAACGAGATAAAAGAGAAAGAAAGAGAAAGAAATGGAGGAGGGGGGAGGGGGGGTGCGCGGGTCGCTTGCTTATGCCTGCAGCTGCGCGCGCGCCTCCGTGAGCATGAGCGCAACGGCCGCGCTGCTCGGACGCAGTGCCGGGTCGAACTGCAGACACGCCTTGGCGATCTTGAGGATCACCTCGGGACAGTCGGGCGCGAACGACGGGCGCAGCTCGCCCTTGGCCACCTTGATCACAATGGCCATGTCCGGCTGGCCGCCGCCTGCTCGGCTTGACGACTTCTCCTCGAACGGGATCTCGCGCGTGTCGAGCTCCGAGAGCACGACGCCAAACGAGTACACGTCGGCCTGCTCGCTGTAGTTCTCGCCGAGCATCACCTCCGGCGCCGTCCAGCGCACCGTGCCGACGCCCGCCGTGAGCGTCTCCTCGTACGTGCGGTTCCGCGAGAGCCCGAAATCGGACAGCTTGGCGACCATGGCCGAGTTCAAGAGCACGTTGCGCGACTTGAGATCACGGTGGATGATCTTCGGGTTGAGCGAGTGCATGTACGAGAGCGCCTCGGCGATGTCGATGGCCATCGAGATTTTCTCCCGTCGCCAGCTCAGGTCGATCTTGCGGTTCTCAAGCAGCGTGCGCACGTCGCCGCCGTCCATGTACTCGGTCACGCCGCCAAGGTCCTTGTTGGTAGTCCACGTGCAGCCGATAAAGCGTACGATCTTGGGGTGCACAAGGCGCGACATGGTCAGGATCTCGCGCGAGAACGCCACAGCCTCCTCCTCGCCGTCGAGCATGCGCTTGACCGCGACTGGCTGGCCGTGGTAGTGGCCGAGCCACACGACGCCAAACGCGCCGCTCGACACCTTACGCGTGAGCAGCACCTCGGTCTCATCGAGACGGAAGTTCGCGAGCTCCGGGAAGCAGTTGTCTGTGCTGGGCTTGGGCACCTGCGACGCCGGTGGATGATTGCGTGTGCCTACAGGGCGTGGGTTATCGATCAGGTTCACGTAATTCGGGGCGGTGCTGCGGCTCGGGGGCGGCATGTACGGCCGCGTCGTCTCATCATCCTTCTTGGCCGGTTTGTCGAAGCAGCAGAAAAAGCCCATCGTGTCTGCGTATTCGCACACAGAGATATCGAGTTAGTCGGTGGTGACGGGGCAACATGCGCGCATACATGCAGAAACTTACGTGTTGTCTATGAACCGTCTATACAAAGAGTAAATAGGACAGATCGCCGAGAAGAAAGCGAAAAGGAAAAGGAATCGTTGAGGCTCGACGGATTTGTTGCGGAATGGGAGCGCGAGTGCAAACAACCACAACAAAATAAACCATCAAACGTGCACACAAGCAAGCGCATACAAACGTTCATACAAAATCTACAACCAAACGAACAAATAATTTATGGGCTTTTTTTCATGCTGCACTGAACTGACAGAGGCCTCTTTCTCTCTCTCTCCTTTCCACAGACGCTCCCCTTTCCCTATTGCTTTGTCCAGCGGAATTGAGAAACCTAGCCCTTGTTGAGCGAACTGGCGTCTTGCCCCGCATCGCGTTTATCCGGACGAGAGTATCCAATACAATACGTATAAAGCATACTTTTTACCCACTAAGCATACGATATTCGGATTGCAAGGCCGGTATACGTGTAAAATATACAATACCTCATTGTGCAGAAACGGTTATGTAGAAATGGACCGTGGCAATAGCCAATCCAGTTTTGAAAACAAGTCGCATTTTGACCCAATGTGTGCCTCCCCCTTCTAGTGGGTTAACAGTCCTCAGAATCAAGATAAATCATCGCGACCAAATCCAGTACGTAATGGCCACAGACAGGCTCATAAAACAGACTGAAGGTTTGTGCCCTTCGAAATCAGCATCATCGTAGCAGATGGGTGGGCGAATCGTGATTTAGCCATCCGTTGGTTGCAACTAGGAGCAAACTGATTTTGTGTCATCGAGACCACATAAAGAATCATAAAGCGTGCCTGATTTACTTTCACAAGGATGGATGCCTGCCCAAAACTCGTGGTGCTTTGATACTGAGCGAGGGTGGTGCTTTGATACTGAGCGAGGGGGGGGGACGCAGTGACCCAAAACTATCGCCAATCTTAGTGTATGCAACTGGCAAATCCCACAGAAGCAAATACAATTTCGAAACGCTATGATCTCCTGTCCACTGGAATTGACTGAATCCAGCAAGAAATAACTCGGTCATTAGCCACTGCAACATGTGAGACTTGTCTTCTAAAGTACCGGTGTACCAAAGGGATCTAAATATACCGGTATTTCGGTATTTGCATAATAATCGGTTTTAAGAGAGTTCAAGAGCTGGGCTTGAAAGGGTGTGTCTCTTTTCAAACGAGTCTTTTGTGAGCCGCTCAACTTTGCTGGTCGTATAAATTAGGGGTCCTGGACTCAATTGCGAATGAAGCCATCCAATGGGGAAAGTGCAGAGAGTATTGTGTGGCTGTGTGCGAGTCCTATAGCAGCACTTTTCGTTCATTCGTACACAAGCGCGCAACTCGACTCGTACTATAAAATAGATTGCTTCTCGCATTTCGAAACCTATACACAACCTGACACCGCAAAGATAAGGATGCGATCTCCTGTTGCGTTTTACAAGTCGCAGTGAGGATACTTTGTGACATAAATCACTCCGACGCAACGTGGGTTTGCTTGTCTTTGCGTTATCCCTAGCTACTACGTCTTTCCGAAGTTGGAAGCGTGTTCGCGCTCGTTAAGCAAATTGAATAGAAGTGAAGATACTGGTTCCATGTCAATCGCGGCCTTGCACGGCTTTGTCGTATGTATCTGCCCAATCTGAGTCCATTTGAGCGAGGCGACAAGCTACGCCAGTCGCGGTAACATCAAGCGAATCAGAAGCAACAGTCCCATGCATTTGAAAGTGCTTAGTCCAGTCCTTTCCTAAGGTATCCATACAGGCAGGCTGGGCGACATGAAACGTTCCGAAAAGATCAACTCAAGATCTTAGGCGGGACCCCAAAGCGCACATACTGGGTGCCTGGCCTTCTTCTCTTTCCATTACGCCGTACAAAATCACCGTGTTCGACGCAAAATGGGATGCTGTGAGACGAGATCAGAAAGTTTCCAGTTTTGGCGGTCAGAAGCAGTTTATCCTCATATAACAAGTTTCCTTTCTAATTCAATATGGTACGATTGACCATAGACAGATATGTCCCTCAACTAAAATCTATCATTTTTAATATATCTTCCATAATGGAGAGTGTCGCAAAAAGCGCTAATGGAAGGGAATTCTCATTTCAACTGCGAGTCGATCGATATCAAAGTGGCGGAAGGGTTCTAGTTTTATAGTGAGGAATATTATGTTACGTCGAAAGGGAACAAAAGTGGCGAAAGAGGTCGCATGTAGAGGTTCTACTAGTGCATGAAACAAGGAAGGAGATGCACGATGAACTGACCAGATTCCCACCGTTCATTGGCGTATAGACATGGAGGAGTAAGAGCGAGACGCAATGGGAAATGTGACTGCTCCGTAATTACAATTTGCATGGAAAAAGCTGTGGTTCTTGATCGGTTTTTCGCAGTTTTTCGATTTTTGTGTACCAAGTTTTCGGAAGAGCAGCCTTGCCTTATACACTGTGCCTCTCGGTCGCGCGTGCGCAGAAGTTTCGGAATAGTTTCTCGCTCGAACGAGGCCGCATACAGTAAGGCTGAAGCCAGTCAGAGTCTCTAACTGTTTTAATTGCGTGTTTGCAAAGTTGCGAATATATTGCCTTCTATAACTATTGCTTGCTTACATTGTTCCTCGCGACTAACATGCTGTTGTTGTAGCTTGTGAAGCCGCACGTAACAGCATGCGTTCGGTTTAGATCTCGAAAGGATATGTATATTCGAACGGATCCATTATTTGCTAAAAGAACGTCAGGAAAAAGAAGAAAAAGCACGCATAAACACAGCAAAGATAACTGGAGTGAAACGGTGGAAAGAACGACAAGAAAAAGAAGAAAAGGTTCCCACCAAAAGAACGGACTGGAAGCTTCTGCAACCGGCACGCGAACCTGCAAAAACACACAACGCAAGTGGCGCACAAGTCCTCATTCATAAGTGCCGCCTACTTGCGATCGCAACTTGCAAACCGCGCAAGGAAGGCAAGTAGTAGCAAAACCAATCCGCAAGAGAGGGATACGACAACACAGCAACAAACAAGCATCGCATCGCATCGCATTGTTGCTGTGCAAGGTTACGAAGTTGAAACGAACCCAGCAAGTTGACGCTAACTAGTCGAATACGCAAAGACCATGGGTGGTGGCAAACGCAGCGCGAGCGCGCCGTCCCCGCCGCAGCACATGTACTTCCTCGAGGGCGGTCTACTGGTCGTCGACAACCTGCTCAAGACCGACGCGTGGGTCCACGACGAAGTGCGTACGCACTGCAACGTGTGCGTACAGCAGTTCCTGCCGTTCCGGCGTCGCCACCATTGCCGCACGGTAGGTTACGTAACAATATTATTGTTGTCGTGCTTGGTTTGTAGAGCTGCTCAATGCAACAAAAGCACAAAAATGACTGGACCACATGCGCCGACTAATCTTCTTCTTCAACAATGCTGTGTGTAGTGTGGCGAAGTCGTGTGTGGCGGGTGCTCCAGCCAGCGCAAAATCCGGCTGACGGACGTGAACGTCGAGTGCGCCACGCGCGTGTGCACGTTCTGCATGATCCGCGCCACGGACGCGTCTATCAAGGCCAACGAGACGGCGATGCGCGAGACGCTTGCCATGGGCAAGCGGCGCATGTCGATCATGCCCGTCCAGAGTAACCACCCAGGTGGCGGCCGCAACCAGCAGTACGCCATCTGCGCAGGGAACGGTGGCGCCCAGCACGGCGGCAACCGGCAGCAGCCTCAGGCCAACAATGGCCGCAACGCAGGCATGCGCCAGAAGCAGCTCTCGATGTGGAGTATGGACTCGGAGCTCACGAACGGCAGTGTCGTGCAGCTCTGGCCACAGCCGATCCCCGACGACGAGAGCGCGCGGCTGCAGATTGTTCGCAACTCAGTCATCCTGCGCTCGGAAAACGACCCAACCATGAACCTGCTCGTGAGCATCGTGGCGCGCACGTTGCAGTGCCCCGTGGCGTTCATCGGGATCCTCGACGACAACTTCCTCTGGTTCAAGGCCAGCGTCGGCTGGGACGCGACCCACATTCCCCGAGACGACTGCGTGTGCTCACAGACGCTGGCCCAGGGCAAGACGATGATCGTCCCGGACACGAACCTGGACAAGCACTTCCACGCCAACAACCTCAGCATCGACGCCAGGCCGCTGCGGTACTACGCGGGTTCGCCCATCCGCGTCATGGGGCGATGCATCGGTGCGGTATGCGCGCTGGACACAAGCCCCCACCGCGAGACTTCGTCTGCGATGCGAAGCACGCTGGAAGCCGTCGCCAACATCGTGTCCGAGGTACTCGAGCAGCGCGTTGACGGATCTTCGGCCACCAGGGTACGTCTGTTTAGAAATTCAACAGAAACAAAACAAAGCCTTCATTCTCTAACAAGATTTGTTTTCGTGACTTGTGCAGGGAACCGAGACCACAGTGCGTTCGATGAACCGCGCACACACGGGCATGTCGACGTTCCTCCACGTGCCGCTGAGCGAGACGGCCTCAGACAGCAGCAGCGATCGAAGCAGCAGCACCTCAGATGGCGGCGGGCTCCTGGATCTGCACGCGTCATTGCAGGGGCTCAACCTCGCGGACTACGCGTCGTCGCAGGGCAGCAGTGACGACCTCGAGTGGACGGATCCGAGTCCGAGCATGTACCTCGCGATGTCGTCGGTGCCGCCCGAGTACGGCGAGAAGATCGGCGTATCGATGGAGTTTTTCCAACGGCTCCAGAGCACACTCTGGTGCGAACGTCCGTCCCAGGACGGGATCAAGGCGTTTGAGCTCTTCCGCAGTGGCCGCCACTTCACGCGAGCCAACACCAAGCTCTCGGGCACGTGCGCCGAGGCCGTCGCGCACCTGCAGAACTACGAGGATGCGCGCATCTACGACAACATGTTTGCGAATGTTACGCGGCGCTACAAGCTCAGCGCGCAGACGTGGATGGATGAAATCGTCTTCAAACCAAGTACGCAGCTCTTGGTTTACTAGAACAGCTTCTGAAAGGGGCGGTGAATTCGTATCTAATCGTGCTTCTCTTTGCTTTTGTGTAGATGGAATCTCCCCAGGAAAAGAAGGACTTCGCGTGCTCACGCACTCACGACAGTACCCGGACGGCAGCACCGTCGTCGTGGCCATGAACTCGAGCAAGATCTACGAAGCTGACGGGAACGACATGCTCTTTGGCTGGTTCGTGGCTCCCTGCAGCTTGCACGACGGTCTCGGGTCCGTCAACGTCTCGTGCATCGTGGCGCAATCGTATCATGAGAACAACCAGCTCCAGGACGAGCATCTGGGCTGCGATCTGCTGCTACGACTCCGTCAGTGTCTCGCACAGGCAGGAAAGCGGCCTGTGTCGCCTCCTCCAGCACTCTCAAGCTTCGATATGGACTCTGTAACGTCCACCGTCACGTTAGGCTCTACGGCATCTACTCCGTCGCGGTTGGGGAACCACAGCGTTTACTCCGACAGACTCCATGACAGCAGCAACCAGCAGCTTTTGTACCAGGACCTCGTCCCCGCGGCGCCATCACCCGTGTACGACAACTACGCGCACTATCGCCAAAGCGAGAGCTCATTCGACAACCAGCACCACCACGAGGCCAGCACATTGTTCCTCGGCATCACGCGCCCGATCTCGAAGGAGAGTTTCGGGAGCTTTGCGAGTAGCTCCACGAGCACGGACACGGGCTGCGCCAAGATCGTGCCCATCGCGAGCCGCTCGAACCAGCTGCAGATGTCGAACCTGAACCAGAACGAACGCATGATGCTCGACTTGCTGGACAAGACGATCTCGACGCAGGAGATCCTTGCGGCGCAGCAGCACGAGATGGCCAACGTCATCGACTACCACGGCACGCAGCTCCAGCGGATATCGACGGCCATCGAGCGCGTCGAGACGCTGCTCGCAGACAGCAACGAGAAGCTCAAGCGCATGCCGCAGCCCAAGGTGCCTCGGCGCTCTATGTGTTAGTCGTATGGTCGTCTTACCGCTCGTGTGACTTCGCGCTCGTGTAGTCTGCCGCTTCGTTTTACCTTCTTTCACCTCTCTTTCGCAGCTACAGTGTGTGGTTTTGTGTATTGGTTTGCCGTTTCCACTGTTTTGAAAGCATTTGCCCTCACATGCTGTCTTGTGATCGTGCTGTGATTCAGTTGTGCCTTCATTGACGTTAACTTGTGGTCGCTTCCCTCTATCGGTATGTGGTACTCTCCCTGCCTTGACCAGCAGACAAAGCCGTTAAATAGTATGACGTACTAGCTCACCGTCGCTCATCAGGATTCACGCGAGAGCATGCCCAAAAGAGACGCTGCAAAGGTCAGATTCGTGCTGTGCTCGCTGCACAATTGCGTGGTGTTGGACGTCGCTTGGCTTTGGCAGTCGCCCACACGGCACGAGCTTTGCGAGTCAAAATCCTTGCCTTCTTCTTGGTGCTCTATCTTGATCGGCGCCTGAGCTCGCGCATGCAATGTTCCCATCATGAACGCCATTGGCTTGCTTCTCTTCTTCTCAGGGTTGTCACTTTCTTCGTCGACCAGTTGCTTCATGGTTCTGGTTTGCGGCATGAAGGAGCCTCCTGCTTTCTCCAGTTTAACGACTGCAGGGGAGCAACGAGGTGCAGTGCACTCTCTCGCTGAGGTTTTTCCCATGCTCGATAGCGGCGTCACAGCATTTCCACTCGCCATGTTGCCATTAGACGCGTCTTTTAACGCACGCAAGTGCTCTGTGATCATCATGCTTGTCCCTGTACCATCAAATGAATTGGCACCGCTCTTTTTCTGGTACCGCGGGCCTCCTCCATGCGTGCGGCAGCATCCGCCTCCTTGACTTGTCTTATGGCATCCTTCGACTCGACAACGTACGCCGCCGCCGTGGGCCTTGCAGAATCTTCGCGACTGCGCGCTTTTCAGGCAGCCTTCCACTTCGCAACGCTTGCCGCCGCCATGCCGGATGCAGAATCCGCCACCCTGGTCACTGAGCATGCAATCCGGCTGTTTGCATCGCTTGCCGCCTCCGTGAGCCTTGCAGAAACCTCGTGAGCGTGCAAAGCTTTCGCATGCCGGCGCCGTGCATCTCTTTATCGTGCGCGGTCGCAACAGCTTCTTCTTCTTGCTTTCGACTGGGTGGTTGTGCAGCATTGGCGACGCGTTTTGAGGCTGCTGCTGCCGCTGTGGGGCTTGCGTGGCAGCCACGACAAACGCATGGGCCACTTGCATCCCGCCTACTTGACGCAGAGCACGGCCACAGACACAGAGAGAGAAGGGGGGAGGGGGGAAGAGATATCCACAGAGATATGATGGAGAAGCTATGAGGAGCGCAGCTTGCCAACTGCGAACATGGTGTTGCCTTTTGGCCAGCTGCTGCGACCTTCGCGTCACCTGCTCCAAGAAAGGCAACGAGTAATACCACAGGCTCGTGGGAAAGTACACACTCATATCGTAATTACGCGTTTTTACAATCAAAATGATTGTGGGTTGGTCACCAGAGTGTATGTTGAAGCCATGCAAATTTAAGCTGTCACTCTGTCGAGGGAGTAAAGGCGTTGTCATAAATAAGTTTAAGAATCTTTGTACGCGCTGGGCACTCAAGTGAGGGTGTACCCCTCTTATTAGAAGGTGGGTTGCCACCAGCAGCCACAGAGCGAACACACGCAAGTTGAATATGCCGACGACCAGAGCTGGCGCCAAGCTGCTGCCGCCACCCGCGTCGACGCCCTCGGCGGTCACGACGGCCCACGACGACGATGGACCGAAGAAGAAGCGTCGCACGCTGCGCGATGCCGAGCAGGAGCTCGAGGAAAGCCGCTTGGCGCTGCAGGAGGCCAAGAAGAAGCTCATTGTCACGGTGCGGACCAACAGCTTCTGGACTTGATTACGCCGTGACTATATGAACTCATGAAATGGTGGCTTTATAACATGCATGGATGTTGTTTCTGCGCGGGGTTGAATAGGCGCGTGAGAATGCAAAGATGAAGGTGCTGCTGATGAAGTACATTGACAAGGACGACTCGCTGTTGTGCACGAGCCAGTTGAGCATGGCGGACGCGAGTCAGCAAGAGGTAACACACAGCACACGCATAAAGCCCCATACAGCCGCATGATACATGCTTATGCGTCTATTTGCTCAAATGCAGGGAAACCAGAAGCCCACCCCTCAGGTCGTGGACTTTCAGTCCTCGCAGTCGACCGCGATGGAGGAGAGCAGTGAGTCGCAGTCGCCGCGTGGCGGGTACGCGTCGACGGTCACGACGGGGCTCGAGGACAGCGAGAACAGCGAGAGTTCCATGTGGACGACGACGGTACCGTCGAGTGACTTCCAGACCGATGACGGCGACGGCATGATGATGGGGCAAGTAAGCCAACTGAGCCAGATGAGCCAGTGGAGCGAGTTCAGCTCCACGTCCAATCTCGACGAGATCATCACGTTCCTCGAGAAGCAGGACACGGTCGAGAACGAACGGTACGAGCGCATGCATATACGGCGCTTGCAGTATGCTACTCGCGTTATAAGGGACCATGCCTTTGCTTGCTTTCCATTCTGCGCAATGTAGTGTCGTCACGTTGGAAGCGGATTTCAAGGAGCTCCAAGCGCAAAAGACGTGTGTGCGCGTCGGCGTCGGCGTGCTGCTGACGTCGGCTCAGCACCCGAACTGCGTGCTCATTGGGGTGCGCAAGGGATCCCATGGCGCGGGCAAATTCGCACTCCCAGGTATGGCAACTCGGTGATTTGCGCATTACGGGACAGACATCGTAATGCAACGCCGACTCATATGTGTGTGCGTGCTTTTTCTTATGTAGGTGGGCATTTGGAAATGTACGAGTCCTGGGAAGAATGCGCAATTCGTGAGGTCAAAGAGGAAACAGGTGCGTTGCGTAACCTTTTTTTCGGCATACAGCCATGTCCAAAATTGCTGATGAGGTTACGTTTCTTGCCATATGTTGCATTGTTGTCAAATTTGCCAGATCTCGACATTTCGCACGTGACGTTTGCGTACGTGACGAACGACCCGATGGAGGACGAGGGCAAGCACTACATCACGATCTTTGTGCAGGCGACGGTGGAGGACGGCCAGGTTGCGCGCAACATGGAGCCCCGCAAGTGCGAGGGCTGGCACTGGGAGCCCTGGACCAGTCTGCGCACCCACGACAACATGTTCCTGCCTTTGTACCACATCACGCGCAGCGCGTTCGTGCCCACCGGATTCGTCGATGCTGCGTAATGAAAGCTTAGCCTTTCACGAGCATTTTCAAATATGGCATGTTGTTGCATGGGGTCTGTATAAATTAAATGGGGGGCTTAACTAAATGGGTGCCTGTGTTGGCTCCACGGGGCTGCTTCTACTGTGGAGCGCTGTAGCTATAAGTGACTAGTTGGCCTTGGTGAGGCGGCTGTAAGACTCAAAGTCCACTTGCGAGATGATGTAGACGAGCAGCGCGACGAAGGCCGCGCGCAGGAACATGCTGGTCGCCGTGCTGTACGAGTCGCCTAGGATCGCGTCCTGCAGCGACCACCGCAGGTTGCAGAGGAAGCCGAACGAGCACATGCTTGCGTCCACCGCGTTGCTGTCGTTGCTGTCGTTGCTGCTCGCTTCGTCGGCGGCGTCGTAGTCCGAGTCCAGGTCGTCGAGCATCTGCGAGCTGCGCGTCGTCATGGACCAGCGCGGGTTGGTGCCCTTGTGCGCGAACCTCATCGTGACCTGGATCGGCGGCTGCGTGTCCGTGAGATCCATGCGCTCGAGCTGGATCGTCAGCGAGAACGGCTCATCGTCCGGACGCGTCAACAGGTCGGCAAGCACAAGCGCGGCCGTGGCCACTTTGACCGACTTGAACAACGTAAAGTCCCAGAGCGAGATCTCCATGATATCGTCCATATGGTGGCCATTGATCTCGATTGGCACGTTATTCCACGTCGGATTGTTCTGCTTCCGCGCGACAGAGCTCTTCCAGACATTGCTGTGCGCGCACTTGCGAATCGTGATGAACGGGTTCACGCGCTTGCGGTGGCGGATCGGCACCAGGTCGTGGCATACCACCTGCTGGATGCGTAGCGTCGTGTCGTGGCTGCCCGAGATCTCGCCGCTCGAGCTGCCCGTGCTCAGGCGGCTGCTCGTGTTGCTTGAGAGCGACAGTCGGTCCACGTTCATCGTCGACGTCTCAGGGAGCGACTTGGAGCGGCCTAAGAGCAGCGCGTCATCCAGCATCGAGTGGCGCTCTGGTTCTTCGTCGCTGGCTTCCGGTTCACCATCGTAATCAGACTCGACCTGGTTGTTGTGGAGCGCTTCCACAAAGGACACGCGCAGCTGGTTTGCATTCGACGACCCCGGCGTCGATGGCGTGGCCACCTTGACGACCACGCTCTCGTGCTGGGACGCGGCCTTGCTGCTCTTGCTGTCGGGCACGAGCACGTGCGCGATGGCGGCGATCACATGGTTCTCCCGCCACTCGATCACCTCGGTGTAGAGCGGTTGGCGGAAGAGGATGCCGTGCTCGTACACGAACTTGGTCTGCGACGCGCCCGAGCACGTGGGCGAGCCCTTGATGTGCATGTGCGAGCTGAGCTTGGCCATACGTGGGCCCACGAGGTACGCGAGCACGGCCGAGAGGCCTTCGTGCAGCACGCCGTCCATCGTCAGCAGTGTCACGTCCTTGGACAGGAACGGCATGAGCCGCGCTGCGTCATTCTTCTTGAACGCGTACGCGAAGCGTGCGTGGTTGATCAGTAGCTGCTCCACGGGCAGTTTGTTCACGTTGCTCGCACCAATAGTATTGTTGCTAATGGCCTGGTTATTGTTGTTATTGTTGTTATTGTTGGACTCGGCTGCGGGCGCTTGCGCTAGGGGCGGCAGCATTTTGCGCAGTGGGCTGACGGAGGCTCGGGGTGACGGCGACGCGCGAAGTAGCTGCGGCGGGCTATTGGTTGTTTGCTGGACGCGCATGGACCTGCTAGACAGACTGTTGCGTTGTTGTTATGTATTGCCTCCTGGATAGTTGGGTTGCTTGCTGCTGCAAATGCTGTGTGTGTTTGTTGCTTAGCCTGTCGAATGGATTTATGACGTGTGTGGAAAAACAAAGAGTGAGCGGAGAACTGGCAGTGGCAATCCGAAGCGTAAGGCCGATTATTTGTTCGCTGCCACAGTTGCCCAGTGTGCTTGTACGCGCAGAAGGTGTGTATGAACCCTAGTCCGCGTCGCCACTGTGAAACGCCTGATTATTCCCACCGTGGCGGATTAGGGTCCAATATGTGGGTAGGGTAAAAGTATACCGCAAACACTCCTGACGACTGGTTGTGGAGAGAGTTTGGTGAGTTTGGTGAGTTTGTGCTTTTGCTTACTTGCACTACGCTGTCATACTCGATGACCGCCATGGCGGTCGACGCTACGTGGTGTGTGAACGTATTGTTGGGTGATCGACACGATCAGAAGATTGACACTGAGAGCGTGCATAACGTATGCACACGCTCTTTCGTTTTAAAAAAAAAGAGAGAAAAACTTAAAAGTAGTGTTTTTTTCCTACCATTTTTAAAACCGGAGCATAGAGAATCGACCCCAGTCTGCAGGTTCAACAGATCACGGAAAGAAAGAAATTAAAAAACTACCAAGCGTAGCCGTTTGAAAAGGAAGCAAACGAACTGCATGTTGCTAAAAGGCGCCGTGGGGGTCGGGGAGTTAATGTAAATTGCACGAAATAGATCGCAGTTATGACTCACCAGTGTGGTAATCCGCTGTTGAGCTGATACTCGACTTTCACTGTTCAGCTCTGCTGATGAATCTCGCAGCTGTTTACATAGTGGCGAAAACATCCAGTCTTAAATGGATTTTAAATGGGTATAATATGTGCGCTGTTTGTATCTATCGCTTTTACAAAAAGTATCCGATATTTCTATACATGAGAAAGCTTTGGTTTGTCCTAGTCCACCACAAATGCTGAGCTAAAAAAATAATAGTTTGCACAGAGAAATGATATAAATTTCGTTTACCTTTTACGGTGACTGAATCGGTGCGCTGCCCATAATCGTGCTCAGGAGTAATCCCTCCATTTAGTGATCAGCTCTGGTGCTTCAGGCCATACAAACTGCCAATGTCCTTGGCGAGTAAACAAACGCACGCGCTGTGACAGTCGGGCTCACCAACTGTGAGAATGCATGTTCTCGAACGGGCCACTATTCAAAGTACATATTTTTTTCTTTTTTACAAATCGCAAAATGCAACTAAATGTAAGCAGCAGCATGTGTACGTATTCGGATCACGGAAAATGCGCGATGGCGTCATGCGTTTTATTGTGCTTCGCGGTTTGCTGTGCCGTGAAAAAGCCGATCGGCTTTAAGGTGCCTCTCGATATACCTGAGGCGGTGCAGTAATCGAGCGATTACGACTATGGCACCAATCCGCATAATCAGGTGAGCTAGACAATTGCGGCATCTGCATAATCAAAAACTCAGGTTATTCCCATCCAATTCGACAGAAACATACAAATCGTACCTAGCACTCTCACTTGGTCGTGAACATTACAACAACTCGCTGTCACCACCAGCAGCTTCATGATGATACAGTACGCGCGCGTGCCATCACACGAACAGACCACATTCACTCACCACGCACGCCGTAACCATCCATCATGCGCCGGCCCATAATCACCATGTCCTGTATCATAATCAGCGTTTCGGTATCATCAAAATACATGTACCAACCAAGCACGCAACAATCATCCACGCCACAAACATAACCATCCATCCATTAAACGCACGCCCATAATCATGAGAAGGCGTGTTCCAGAACCATTCAGTCGGGATTAAAATCAAAATGAGAGAGGCAGACAAACTAACACCAGAAAATACCAATCTATATTAACGGGACACGCACCTGCTGAACCCTACAACTTGGCCTGTTCTCCTCCCACTTTACGGGTCCATCCATGCAACTCCCGCCTCTTCTGAGACCTGCAGCCTCCACCAATCAATGCGGCGCCAGACACGAAAAAGTCCATTTGGGACCATGCGTGCATGGTCCCAAAGCGACGACGCAGTTGGTCTGTGTTATAGTTATTTGATATCGATATAGTGACCCCCTTGTCGTCGAAAAAAAAACAAGTAAAAGACATCTCTTTTTCACTGCGTTCCAAATGAATAATTGGCGACTTCGAAAATGCTGAGGTCTGTAGAGTACTGTAAGTGGGGTACCACGCGACGAAGGGTACACTTATCCGGATACCAGGTGGCTTCAACCGCACACATCCAGTTCAGGACAGAGCTGGCGGACGAGCGGACGCTCGTCTGCTCATGTGGTCCACATTATACACTTGGGTGTCCCTTGTGCCCCTTGTTTTTGCACCCTCAAATTCGGGACTTCAAACCCTACCAAATAGCCTACTTGCACCGCTTTTTCCGCATTTTCCTCTTTCTTTCCCCGCATTCTTCGAGGCAGCAAACATGGTGCGCGAGGTGGCCGACGAGCCGCTGCCGCGCGGCTGGGAGGTGCTCATGTCGCGGTCCAAGAACATGCCCTACTACTCGAACCTGCAGACGAAGAAGGTGTACTGGGTGGACAACGAGCTGCCGCGTGGCTGGTCGCACCAGTTCGACGCCAGCGGCAAGCCCTACTACTTCCACATCAAGGACAAGGCCGGCACCACGTCGTACGAGAAGCCCGTGCTCGCGGCCAAGAGCCAAGCGCCGCCGTCGCCCGACCCGCTGCCCGCACCGTCCTACGGCCGCAATGACGATGAGGCCGACGAACGGCAGCGCGATCGCTCGTACTCTCGCGAGTCCGAAGGCAACGATCATGACGGAAGAAGACGATACAGCGACGACCACAGCGGCGGCCTGCATATCAACAGCAACCACCCGACGCCTCCACGCAAGAAATCGAATTCGCTTATGGATTTGCTGTCGCCCGGCCCGCCAGCACTCGGCACAGACGAGCGATCTCCACGTCGTACGTCCAGCTTTGCTCGTAAATGTGTATTTTTTGTTGGGGGGAGGGTATTGTACTAACTGTATTAACTGTATTCTCTATGTTGTTTGGGTAGATGCCGACATCTCGCCGTCGGTGCGGACAACGACGTCGTCGTCCATGGACATTGCGAACCTCGTGACGTCATCGTCTTCGACATCCGGCGCGACGAAGCGCTCGTTTGAGCAGATCTCGAAGGACGCGGACCCGGACGCCGCAGCGGATTTCTACAACAACCTCAAGCGCAACGCCACGAGCGACCGTGCCGACAGCATGCTCTTCCACATGCGCGCGATGAACAACTGGGTGAAATCGATTCTCATTGCGGACTTTTCGAAACGCGACGAC
This sequence comes from Globisporangium ultimum DAOM BR144, assembly GCA_000143045.1. Lineage (NCBI taxonomy): Eukaryota > Oomycota > Peronosporomycetes > Pythiales > Pythiaceae > Globisporangium > Globisporangium ultimum. The sequence continues at coordinate 213,475 of GL376624.1, read as the reverse complement.
CGCGTCTTGGATCTCGGATGTGGCAAAGGTGGCGATCTCATGAAGTGGGCCAAGCGCGGCGTCTCCAAGTATGTTGGAGTCGACATTGCGCAGAAATCCCTCGAGGATGCCGTCGATCGGTTCTCGAACAACAACCAGCACCGCGACCTGGACGTGAGCTTCGTGCAGGGCGACCTCGGCAAGGTGTCGCTCATGGACGACGTGCTGCACTGCTGGTCGCGCGAGACGGGGTGGCACGACAGTGTGCCAAACGTCGAGCCGGCGTTCTTCAACATCGTGTCGATGCAGTTCGCGTTCCACTACATGTTTGGCGACGAGCAGCGCGCGAATCGGTTCTTCCAGACGCTGCATGGTCTGCTCTGCGATGGCGGCGTCTTCATCGCGACGACCGTCGACCCCAACAAAGTGTTAATGAAGTACTACCAGAGTCTTGGACCAGCAGATGACAGTAGCAGCAATGGCGACGTTCGAGTCGTCGACGAGCAGCAGCGCGAAGTGTGCACGATTCGCTTTGACGAGAGCATTCGGCACCATCTTATCGGTCCCGATGCGGCGCGGGAGGGGCTCTTCGGACTGCGATACAATTTCACGTTGCGAGATTCAGACGTTGACGAGGGTGGCGAAGCCGTTGACACCCCCGAGTACCTGGTGCCCGACGACCTGCTGAGCCGCTTGGTGAAGGAAAACGGCTTTGAGCTGCTGCTGAAACAGAACTTCCACCAGTTTATTCTGAAAAACACCGACAAGAACCGATCGCTGCTTGAGAAGATGCACGTGATGAACTACGAAGGCAGCATCTCGGACGCCGAGTGGGAGATCGCCGGGCTGTACCAGGTCCTGGCGTTCAAGAAAGCGTATTAAAGTCAATGCACACGGCAGAGATGTATCGACCAGGTAGATATGCGCGTGCGGAGATAGGATCATAGGCAGTTTAGGTGTATCTTTATGTATGGGAAGTGGTGCTGACAAAGGAGAAGAAGAGCAAGCAAGGTTCTAGGAAAGCGCTATCGTCGGGTACGGAGAAATATAACCACAGTCGCCACGCACACCAACGTTCCCGTCACCATCGGAGCTCAGGAAATACGGAAAGCACTTGCAGATCCCCGTGGTGCGATCTAACGGATGAAAATGATGTCAGGAATCGTCAGCAGCAGCATGTGAAAGCAAAGACGAAGTCAACAGATCATATACAAGCACGAACGCACCGCAGATGCCACGGCCCGAGCATTCGATGTTGGCTTTCGTGCCCGTTTGCGGCTTAGCGAATACAACCCCCGCGCCAGTGCCTGTGAGTAAAGCCGTCATGGCCGTGAGCTTCGGTAAGTCGCCCTGTTCGGTCTTAAACTCTACTGTTGTCGCTGTTGTCATTTTGTGTGTTTGTTTGTGGCACAATGATGCGAATTTTAGATCCAATCCTCGAAAAGCTACAAAAACGAAAAAAAATGCAAGCAAGGACGTACTGATCGCGCCACCGGCGTCGCACACTTGGGTTCCGCCTCCGCTAAATGTGATCTGGACGGAGCCGATTGTCGTCAGTTTCTCGAGCGCTTTCTGCACCTGAGCAGCCGTCGCGTCCCAGTAGATCCGCGTCGTGGTCTGCTGGCGGAACGTGAGCGTGAAGTACCCGCTGTTTGCCGTGCACACGAGCGTCTGCTTCTCGTTCACCTTGCCAACTTGGTATGGATCAGCACCCAGTGGACAGAACCGCGTCGAGCAATCATAATCGTGGAACTCGCCGATCGCGCCAGAATATGGTCCCAGGTAATAGTTCTTGGCGCAGTCGCAGCCTTGGATCTTGTTGAAATCCCACGTTGTTGGGTTATTGAACGTGTCCCCGTACGTGACGCCAAGGAGATCGCCATTCTGCGCCGAAGCCATCGCCAGTTGCTGCATCGTCTTGCACGTGCCGTGGCCATTGCATGTCGTCGTGGCCCCGGGGCACTCGAGTACATTGCACGCGGCACCCGTGAACATGGCATTGCACGCGCAGATGCCCGTTTTCCTGTTACAAGTGCCTCGGTTGGAGCACGTCGCGAGCGCATGCGCAGTATCTGGCCCCGTCGCGCCATCAAACCACGCGATCCCTTGTGGACACGTGCGCAGACTGCAATCGAACCCCGTGAAGAGCGAGTTGCAGGTACATGCCCAGGTCGGCGCGCCACTGCACGTGCCCTGGCCATTGCAGACGCCGCTGCTGGTGATCGGACATGCAGTCGTTGTGCCAACACCACAGTCGCCGCGTGTGCCGACTGCGCCAGCGCCATCGCTGCTGGAGAAGCCCGTACTGCAGCTGCACACGCCCGACGTGAAATCGCATGTGCCTCGATTCGAGCAAAACACTTCTTCGCGCGTGCCGTCCACCGTCGGCGATGGAGTATCGTAGAGCCCTGGGGTGCCACCGCTCGTCATGGAAAGCAAGGGGGTCGTCGTCCCACCAGTGACTCGATTCTGAAGCTGCAATGTTGGGAGATTCCCTGGATTGTTGGTGAATGTGATGGACGTCGTGGCGCCGTCGCTGTCACAGAGCGTGGCACCGATGCCGCTGATCGAGACCGTGACGCCGAAGATATTGTCCAGTTTCTCGAGCGCTGCCTTGAGCGTCGCCGCTGAATCTGTTGGGAGCAAGTTGACCGTCGTCCGCCGCCGGAACGTGAGCGCGAACGTGCCTGTGCATCCATCGCAGAGGCAGTTGAGCTGTTGGATCTCGTTCGCGATCGTCGTCGTCGTCATCGGGTCGTCGCCCTTGGGGCATTCGCGGAGCGAGCAGTCGTAGCCGAAGAAGCCGTTGTCGCACTGGCATCCGAAGATCTTGTCAGCGTCCCAGACATTGTATGTCGTCGCGACAAAAAAGTTGGTGTTGTCCTGAATCGCGGCGGCCTCGCGCATGCTGATACAGCGGCCGTTGCTGCACGTCGGACATGCCATGCGCTCGCACGCGACGCCCTCGAAGCCCATGGCGCACTTGCACACGCCAGTTGTGCGGTCGCAGAGCCCCATGTTCGAACATTCCGCGAGATCGTGCGCGACGTCGGTGGCCGTCGCGTAGTCGGCCCACGCGATGCCCTCGGGGCACGACATGTACTTGCATGACGTGCCAATGTACCCGGCAAAACATTTGCAGTACCCAGTTGCAGCGTCACACACACCATGGCCGCTGCACGAGCCATCGCATGTGATCGCGACGACTTGAGACGATTGTGGTATCGTGAGTAGCAACAGGGCCAGTAGTAGGATGGTGAATCGCCGTGACGCCATTCCCTCTCAATGAATTTTCAACAGAGTTGGAGTCTGCGTTTGAAGTGGACCAGGCCGCTTTTTAAATGAAGGAAGAAACGGATGCGCAGACAGTCGGCGAGTTTCAAGAAACGGCGCTGTGACGAAGTTCGCATCAGCCAAGAAAGCCACAAGCTTAGGCGAAAACTCCAATTGCATTTGCCAAAGCAAAGGGCCATGGCGGCAGCGGAGGCGTTGCTCGAATGGCAGCCGCTGATGCACCTACAGCATACCAACTACCACCTTCGCGAAGAGAACAGGTATTTGCGATTCCAAGTCCAGGAACTGCTTGAGTGGAAAGAGCGCGCGGTGCGTCACATGGTCACGCTGGCGCCGAAACGCAGCAAAGCAAAGCGCGAGATCAAACACGCGGCACAGTTGCAGCAGCAGCTGCTCGTCGTCGAGAAAACGCTACAAGATCGTGCCGCGCTCGAGGAGTCGACGCAGCGACTCGAGGAAAACGAGCGTGCATTCGAGACGCAAATAGCGAAATTGGAGCTCGACAAGCAACATCTGACTGTGAAATGCGACGCGCTTCAAGTGCGCGAAGCCAAACTCACGGACACGCTGCAGTCCGTGAGCGACATGTTTCGCGTGCACTTGGAGAAGCTGGTCGCGATGAGGGAAACATTGGATACGACAATGGAGCGTCCGCATTCGGAGGACGACAATAGTGCGAACGCAGCAGCTACTTTGGAAGCGATGAATGAGAATGACGGGGCTGACCACGATGACCTCAACGTACCTCCTGCTGCGGCTGATCAAGACCCACTGAAGTCGGCGGAAATCATGGTGCGGAACTTCGTCTGTGCATATCGGTAGGCTCATTCTAATGGTGCTGTTGTTGCCGTGGTGCTTGTAGATTGCAGGATTGACGGTCGTGTCGGAGAAATGCTTGCACTGGTTCCACGAGCACGTCGAGCAGACATTCGTGCAGCAGCAGCAGAAAGCTGCGCTCTATGAAGCACAGCATGCCGAGCTACAACATCTGCGCGCTCACGTGGACGAAGTGCAACAGCAGCACTCGAGGCGCGACGCCAGCAACCAGCAGCAGCGCATACAGATCGCGCAGCTGCAGCACACGAATGCGCACCTGGAGAGCGAGTTCATGCACTGGCAGACTCGATACGTGGCGCACGCGCAGGGCCAGACCCACGTCGGCGACCAGATGCGGTTGCTCGTGACCGAGATCCGCCAGTACCTGCGGCTCGTGCGCGTCGAGATCAAGAAGAAGTTCGGGTACGTGCCCGAGGCCATCGCGCACGCCGAGAACTGGTCGCGGATCCTAGACGCGCTGGATGCGCTCGAGCGCCACGTGCACATCGCGAACGCATCAGCAGCAGGAGGAGAAGCATCGAGACACGCAGTACAATGATGCGCGGGCGGAGGCCATGGAAGCTGGCGTCCGGCAGTGTGGACGTGCGATCATCGGTATGGATGGGACATTTTGCCATTAGCGACACCTGTTTATAATACATACCCGTATATACCGGGTATCGTTGTTACATACATGCTTGTTAGTATCATTTAATGTTCCCACAGAACCCATCCTTAACGAGCATTAAATACCGTATACGCTGCGTTCCCGTTTTGAAGACAGCGGATGACGCTGATGACGCTGATGACGCAAAACAAAATGCGAGGAAGGACGAAGCATTGCGTTTTGTGTGTCGATGGTCTGGATGCGCCCAGTCGTCCGCTGACTCCACAATGGCGTTCTGCATCGGCCCGTTCAGGCGGCGTCCATCGCCCTCCTCGCACTCTTCCTTCCTCGGCGTCTTATCCGCTTCGAAGAGCTCCTGCAATCGGCCTCGTCCTTGCTTTGTCCGCTTCAAGTGTGACGCGCGCGTGCAAAGTCCTGCATTCGCATCCGGCGCGTGCTTGTCACTCGCGTTCTCCCCCCCTTTCACAAAGCAACGCACCCAACCGTAATTGCAGATCAGCAGCGCTGTAGCATTCGTCGAATTGACCGCCATGCGCCGCACGCTTCGCCCCTTCCGCTCGCTTCTCGGCGCCACGCGCGCGCCGACGTCCACGTCGTCTCCTATGCTGCAGATCGCGAGCCGCGCGTTCGCGTCCAGCGCCGGCAGCCGCGTGAAAAGCGTGCAGGAGCTCCCGAGCGAGCGCGCGGTGGCCGTGACGTGGGACGACGGCTTCGCCGCCAAGTTCCACAAACTCTGGCTGCGCGACCACTGCACGTGCCCCGCGTGTCTGCACCCGGAGACCAAGCAGCGCCAGATCGACACGGCGTCGATCCCGCTCGACCCCGCGTGCCACGACGTCAAAGTCAGCGACAACGGCAACATGGCGATCGCGTGGGAGAGCAGCGTGGTGCGTACCTCCTATATATGCAATCGCGCATTACGCTTTTGACACGCTGCAGTGTGAATTGACGTTGTTCTCGTGCGTTTTTTTCTTTGTATGCGCACGTTTAGAAAGGCACGACATGCCGCGCGAGCGAATTCGACGCGCAGTGGCTGCGCGACAACGCGTACGCGCGCGACGCGAATGCGTACCCGCTCAACCACCACCAGCAGACGCTGACGACGCGCACACTGTGGGACGGCTCGCTTGAGATCCCCCAGCACGACTTTGCGGCGACCATGCGCGATTTGAAGCCCGCGATGCAGGACCTGTACAAGTATGGGCTCGTGATGATCTCCAACACGCCGTCGTCCATGGACGAGACCGAGGCGTTCTCGCGCAAGATCGGCTTCGTGCTGCGCACGATCTACGGCGAAATGTGGACGACGAACCCGCAGACCGAGGACCAGGAGTACAACGACACGGCGTCCACCAACATGGAGCTGCTGCACCACACGGACGGCACGTACATGCGTGACCCGCCGGGGCTCCAGATCTTCAACTGCGTCGCGCAGGCCGGTGAAGGTGGCGAGAGCCGATACATTGACGCGTTCCACGTCGTCGAGAAACTGCGCGCGCAGAACCCGGTCGCGTACAAGTTCCTGTCCACGACGCCGCTGAACTATCACCATTTCGACAACGACGCGCACATGGCGACCATGGAGCCGATCATCCGCGTCGACCATGCCGACAACGTCGTGCAGTTCCGCCACAACGACTACGACCGGGCGCCGCTCACGCACCTGAGCTTTGACGACGTCCAGCGGTTCTACGAGTACCACCGCGAGCTGATGACGCTCATGCGCGACCCGACCATGGAGACGACCGTCAAGCTGCGCGTGGGCGAGATGATCGTCGTGGACAACCAGCGCGTGATGCACGGCCGCAACGCGTTTGATGGCGGCGACCGCGCGCTCATCGGCAGCTACATCGGCCGCAACGAGTACGACAGTCGTCTGCGCGTTCTGGGCATCATTTAGAGAAAAAAAAACCAGAAGAGAGCAGGAGCTGCCTGGTAAAGCGAGGAGCTCCCATTTTTGATATGTATGTGATACAGCGTCGAACTCGGACTTGTGACGGCCATTAAACGATACTACGAGCATTGTCACAAACGTCCATTGACACAAAATTTCATCGTACCACGGCTGGCGATTTTATGCTTTGCGGCGCTTTCGCATTGGTCGACTCGATTTGGTGCCCTCACTCTCGTCTTCACCATCAGGATCGGTTGCTGCCTTGGACTTGGTTGCCTTGGGCTTTGGTGACACCGCTTTCGACTTTTTCTTTTGGCCATCGCCATTCGTGTCCTGTGCTGCGGCATACAGACACAGCTGCACGCGTTGAGACGACCACGTGGAAGCACCTTCTTCATCGCCGCTGTCTTCGCTCTTTGTCTGCTGCTCGTTCAACCACTTTGCTTTTTCTGCTAACTGCGTTGCAAAGTTCAGGTAATGGCCGAGCGTGTACTTTCGAGCGCCAATGATGTCTACGGATGGAGCACACAGCAGAGGAGCATGAATGCTCATTTAGTCACCGCAATTACCAATAGACACGAAAAGCGTTCGCTTTGGCAAAGCATAGATTCATACGAGCAATCGCCTCGAGAGCTTCGTCACCCATGAATGGCACATTGTTGTCGTATGCAGCGAGAACAACGGATGCTGTCGCGGGACCGACCTGTTTCCAGAACAAGTAAATGTCAGCGCATTCGTAATTACTCCGCAAGCATGGAATTCGCAGTGGCATGATGATCGTACCCCCTTGAGCTCACAGAGCGCTTCGATGGCGCTCTTGAGTGGCCCGCCATTCTTGAGTCCAGTCAGCGCTTTCTCCGACGCCTTCTTCACCGCTGGCGCCGACAGATTCTCAATGTACTTCATCAGCGACGGACGCCTGACGCATTCAGCACATACCCACAGAGAGACCATTAACAACATGCAAAGCTCTTCCTCGCAATGGCTCCGTTATCAGCACAACGGCATTACCATTTGCCCTTCTTCAGCTTCCACTCCATGAGCTTGACGAGCTCGGATTGCGTGATAAATGGTTTCGGATCGCGCTCATGCAGCACCACCGGCAGCGTCGTCTGTATCCATTCGTCCAGTTCCACAAGGTTCTCCTTCTAATAACACAGAAATACGATAAAGCACATACACATAATGGGTTAACAGCAAATATTCGCCGAAAAACGAAGAGCTACGTTCGTCTCCCGCCTCATATCCCAAGAGCAGGAGAAAAGCGAGAGAGCGAGACAGCCACAATCAGCCACCATTCCAGCGCTGCTCGGTACACATTTCACACCTGCACCGACGCCACGACGTCGCGGTATCGCGCCCACACGGTGGCCCATTCGCCAGCGTCCGCACTCGTCCAGAGCGTCATGATGTTGCTGCTTCGTCATTCCCGCCAAAAAAAACAAAAAAAGAGAGAGAGCAAGCTACTGGGTAGATTCGTTCAAGTGCGACAGGAGTGATGGTGCCTGTGTTATTTTGATTTTTTTCCTGGCAATCTGGCTGCAAATGAGCCAATCAGAAGGCGCGAAAACGCATCTCATTTGGAATCTACCAATCAGAGCGCCGTATCACACCCCAAAATTTTCAGTGCGCAGAGAGTGTGCACTCTCCCTTCAAAAACTAGATGTGTGCATTCGAATACCCTGTTCAAATACATACCTTTTATTATCGCCAAATTATCCATTTACAGCATTATATAAATAGATACAGGTAGCATGTAAGCCTGATACTGTATTGATATCATTCAAATATTCTACTATGTTTTACAGGTATACAAGTTAACAAGAATCCAAAACTAAAATCTGTTGATGGGACACACTTAAAAATAGACAGCCACGTTTACCGCTAGAACCCTACCCGCCATCCCCCGAAAAAGCGGTCTTATCTGACGTTTTGTATGGGGCGGGTCGTCGGTCCGCGAAGAGCTCTTTTTGCGCATTTGCGGGCGGACAAACGCTGCATGCGTCGACGGCGGCCATCATAGAGGAATTCTTCGGCGTGCACGCGTGAAAGGACCAGACCAACGCCGACGTTCTTCCTCAGAACACCAGCTGCTCTTCCAGATCTTCCTCTATCTTCCGCGTAAATCCGATCCCGCCGACCGATCTCTTGATCTGGGTCATATCCGTTCGTTCATATCTTGTCTCTCGTTCCCTGAAGGAAGCCATGGACGACCTGCTCAAAGACGCCGCCAAGGCCAAGCTGCTGATCACGACGCTGCAGAAGTACGGCTACGATCTGCAGGACCCGATGGCCGCCGACGGCGAGCATGACGCCATGGGCGAGTTCTCGCCCTCGGCATCGGTGACGTCGCCTGCTGGACGCGGCTCGCATGCGGAGCTGGTGTCACCGTCCTCGCTAGATGAGAGCTATGCGCCGCGTCCATCGTTCTCGTCCGCGAGTATTCTCCAGCTCCGTGAGAAGAAGAACAACCAGACAGCGCTGCATATTGCGGTCAAGAAGGGTCATGTGGACGTGCTCAAGGCGCTCGCGAAGCTCCCCCGCGTGCAAGATCATGTTAATGCGGGAGATCGTCATGCGAATACGGCGCTGCACTTTGCGGCCAGCTCCGCGAAGGATTCGGCGCCCGAGATGGTCGAGTTGCTGTTGAACATGGGCGCGAGCGTGAATGCCGTCAACGTGCGCGGACAGACGCCACTGGCGATTCATATCATGACTGCGCGACACGACAGCTCGAGCATCGCGAAACAGCTCGTGGCCAAGGGCATGGAACTCAACACGCTGATCAACGGCACGACGTATTTACACATGGCGACCGAGAACAACCTGATCGAGATCGCGTGTGCGCTGGTCACGGCCGGCGCATCCATCAACGTCCCGAATCACAACGGTGCCACGGTCGGTGATGTGGTCCCGAAGAAGGCGCTGATCCGGCTGATCGCGCATATGAAGAAAGGAACCCAAGTAGCCCCCAATGGCGTGACCCGCAAGTGCTGCCAGATCTGTAAGAACCCGAAGGGGCTGCTCGAGACGCTCAAGGACTGCAACCTCTGCGGCCGCACAGTGTGCAAGAACGACTCGCAGAAGGCGTCGGAGGTGCACGCGCAGATGCAGGAGGGCGGCGAGAGCCTCAACTACAAGATCCCATCCAAGGAGAAGGAAACGGGCCGACTGTGTACAGTGTGCTGCACCGTCGTGCTGCTGCGCGACAAGCAGCAGAAGGCCAAGGCGGGCTTCAACCAGAAGCTCTTTGGCGGCAGCTCGAAGTAAATGCCGAGCTACCTGTCCCACAACTACTACACAACTCTTTCGCTGAGTACACTCTTTTGTGTGTGCGTGCGGCAACATCAGCAGGATACGCAATGCGCGTTTATGATGGTGACCGTGCTCCCTCAATTCTACATGTTGCTACATCCACCCCACCACCGCATGTACTTAATAAATTGAACAAAAATTCCATTTTCGTCTAATGTTGGGTGGTGTCCACAGTGCTTCGTGTCGAACTCGTAATGCGCACAGGCATACGAACCAAAGTTCCATGCAGGTGCGTGGCCATTTCCGTTGATCCAAAGCAATCACTCGGTACATAGTCTCTATCTATTTCGACACATCTCTGCAGGCATGTTTTTTTTCTTCCAAAGGCTCTTGCTTAGTTGACGATCGCGTTGTACCCCAAGTACGTGAGCGAGACAATGGAGAAGACGACGCCCGTGAACGTGAACAGCAGCGCGAGGCGGCGGTTGTAGAACGCGCTGTTGTCGTACAGGTAGCCGTGGCCGACCTCGTACAGGAACAGGCCCGGGATCGTGATCGTGAGTAGGTTGCCTGCGAGCGCACCCATGAACGACATCACGACGCCCAGGTCTTTGGACGTCACGGACAGCAGGTGCGCGAAAAACATGAAGAACGTCGTGATCGCGGCGCGGAACGGCAGGCTCTCGCGGTCGTGGCCCAGGAACGTGAGCTCGACGGCCTGGCGCAGCGGCTGGAACGTCATGGGCGTCTTGAGCACCATGCTCGCACCGAGACACAGGCGCGCGCCGTTGATCAGCGTGTCGTCGGTACGGAAGCCCGTCAGGATGTCGCTCGGCGGGTGGCCGTGGAAGCACACGTATCCGAGCACGGCAAACAGGATGTAGATCACGAGTCCAGCGCCGACAAGCGCCTGGTGCACGTGCTTCATCGCCTGTTTGTCGTGGATCTCGTCGTACGCGCGTGGCACATTCAGCTGGCACGCAAAGCTGAGCGAGATGATCGGCAGCGCGTACGCGATCGCGGCAGCTTCGGACTTGAACTCACTCGATGCATTTGGCTTGATAGTCGCGGCAAACTCCGGGTCGTTCTCGATCGTGCGCACCGTGAGCGCAAACAGGATGTACAGCACGCACAGGATCACGAGCAGGTTCATGTAGCGCAGCTCGTGGATCGTCTCGGGCAGACACAGCGGGATGGCCACGACCGTGAACACAAGGCCGATCGCGCTGCGCGAGAGGTGACCCACGAGGAACGGCTCGAAGAGATCCATCGCGATGACCATGTACGTGACGACCGAGCCAAACAACAAGACGAGCGTCAGGAGACGCACGGCCCAGACGCCCATGGCGCCAAAGAGCCGCGAGCTCAGCGACTCGTACGAGAACTCGTTCGTGGCATCGCACGCGATCGTGATCATCTCAAACGACTGGTACGTGATCCAGCCGGCCACGAGGAAGATGAGGATCGCGGGCGCCACGCCCACGGCCTCGACCGTGCCCGGCAGCGTGAGGATGCACGCGCCCATCATGGTCGTTGCGAGCCCGAGAAAAGACGACACCGCTGAGCCCTGCTGGCCGTGCGCGGGGGCCTTGGCCGCCGCCTTGGCGACCGCGCCCTGGACCTCGTCGTTGGTGTGCTGCAGCAGCGCCGACACTTCGTTGAGCGCCATGGCGATGGAGGGAAGGAAGGAGGGAGAGATGCGGGCGATGGAGGAATGCGCACGGGAGGCAGGGGGCAGCGCGTGAAGGGCTCCAGCTTGAGGATTGGCAGAGTGGCAGTTGGTAACGCCGTCGCGTCAGCGGACACCCACTCTCGCTCAACGTCATTTCAAACTTCAAGAATGGACAAAAAAGAGATCAAATGAGGACAAATGACAAGCTTTTTAATTTCTAGTAAATCTGAGCTTGGTGGTAGATACTTGGGTTGTTGAAGATTGTAAAACCACTGGTGGCGTTGTCTTGGCCTCTCCCATCTGAACACAGACAGCCGCATCGTAAGCTGGTGAGTGGTGATTGCGCTTGGATACATTTTCTATTTGAACTTCCCCAAAAACCACTTTGGTGGTCTTAAAAATAAAAACTCTTTGATTGATTTTGAAGCAGTTAAAATGGAAACTTGGAGTTTCTATTATTTTTAGCTGGGCATTGTCAACACGAAACGGCAGAAGTCACCGTTTTAGTATTTTTATCATCATTCGTGCTACTTCACAGTGCTACTTTTCATGTGCAAAAAAAGCTCCAAGTGTAGCCATTTTTGGCTTGTGAAGAGCTCAATTGCCGTCACGAAGCCACTATGCACACTCCGCTGCTGACCAAGCAGCGCCATGTGAATCACAAGCCCACAATAGCAGCAGCACTGCCACGTCACATGCCGCTTCCAGATGCAGCGTCACATGCCGCCAGTCACTCGAGCAACAATCCTTGTGACCCGAAGGAAACCCCCACTGCCGCAGCTGATCGGCATCAAGCGATCCTGGCTTCTTTAGAAACCAGAACTGGAAATGGTCTGAATGTGAGCACAGGGTACCTGCGTGCAACGTTTGGCGGCGCGTCGGCGTACTATTCGCTGTGGTTGGGTCAGCCATGCACGTCGGCCGTCGTGGTGCACCTGATGTTCACGATGGACTCGTTCCGGTCGATGAAAGTGTCGTCGGACCGCATCTGCTTCACGCCCGAGAATTACAATGTTCCGCAGCTCGTGCGCATCGACGTCATGGACCACCACTCGCACTCGAGCGTCATCTCGCACCGTATCTTCAGTCTCGACAAGAGCTACGACCGCATCTCGACCCCGAGTGTCGTCGTGAAGACCGACTGGTGCGGCATCGGCTCACTGTGGACGTTCGGCGGCCCCATGAGCAAGCGGAAAGTGGCAGCCGTGGGCTCAAAGACCACTCGCATCGACTTGTACAAAGCGATTCCGACGCTTCCGACTTACAGCGGTCCAGGAACATCGTTCCGCGTCGTCGACTCTGGAGGCGGGCAGCATTTGGGAGATCCATCGTGGTTCGTGAGTCACTTGGCATCGGGCCACAACTTTTCGCTCGCGGTCGTGCTGCATCAGAACACGATGCTGTGTTTCTCCTGGGGACTGAACGCACATGGCGAACTGGGACTCGGCTCGACGTCATCGCTCCCAGAGCCGCAGCTGATCACGTCGCTGCCAATCCAAGTTCACGGCGAGCGGCTCGGCGTGCTCGCAGTCTCGTGTGGCAAGCACCACGTCGCGCTGGTCACGACCCAGGCCAAGCTATTCACGTGGGGCAACAACAAGTACGGCCAACTCGGCCACGGCGACTATACGAACCGCCTCGTGCCCCAGGAAGTGCACTTTGCATTCGCACTCGCGACGCTCGCGTCGCACCAGCGCGCGCTGCGGATTAAGCACACGATCCTCGAGCGCGGCGGTAGCGGCACCAACGTCACGCACGCGGCATGCGGCGCGTTCCACACGCTCTTCGTAACCCACCAGCAGAACATCCTCACAATGGGGTACAACCAGGCAGGCCAACTGGGCATCGGCCATCGGCTGCAGCACCTCAAAGGCTGGCGCAGTTGTGTCCCGATCGTTGTCGAGACGCTGCGCGACCGCAGTGTGCTCGACGTTGCCGCAGGCCAAAACCACTCGGCGTGTGTGCTCAGCAACGGTGAAGTGTACGTCTGGGGCTGTGGTGACGACGGTCGGCTTGGAATCGACACTCGAGATTGCGAGATGCAGCCTGTCGTGGTCTCAAGTCTTAGGGCCGCTGGCGTGAACGCTCGAAGCGTATGCTGCGGCGCACGCCACACGGCGATTGTCTCGGATTGCGACCTGCTGTACATGTGGGGCGCGAACGAGTTTGGACAGCTGGGTTGTGGCGACAAGGTCCCGCGGCTCAAGCCGTGTCTCGTAAGTTTCCCCGCGTTTGTCGCCGACGGCATCGCGGACGTATCCCTCGGCGAGTTCCACTCGGCGTGCGTGACTCACCGCGGTGATGCCTTCATCTGGGGGCTCGACCTGAGTGGCGAGAGCGTGCAGATCGACCAGTGCAGTACGCCCCGACGCGTGCTGCTGAATGAGGACGATGAGGGCGGTGATGTGGGCAATGGGAATGGCGAATGTGCACGGAAAGTGTCCTGTGGCTGGGCACACACCAACATTGTCACCCACGCGCGACCAGATTCCGTGATGGAGAACGGCGGCGGAACACCGTTCGAGTCGTCATCTCACAGCAGCCATTTCCACCGCAACCTCGAGAACAAGCAGTCTGTTCTTCGTCGAGACGAAGCAGCACGTTGGCGCGCACAGGCGGCGCCATGGGGGCTCCCCACGTGTCTGCAGCATGACAGCCAGCGGCGTGGCGGCATGTGGAAACGGGGCAAGCATAGGACGCCAGTACCTACGATGAGAGCGTTAGTGACTTTGCCAAACGAGAAAACTCCATTGAAGCTGCCAATCGAAGACGATGGACACAAGGTTATGGTGAGTGCCTTTGTAGCGCAGTGCGTCGATTACGTGCTGCAACGCGTAGTGGCAAGAAGAATGCGCAGGATATGCCAAGATGACGACAACAGGTACGAGGGCACTGGATTGAGAACGGGTGGCAGATACAAATGCCTGAGAGCTGACTTTGCTCTGTGTTGTGTACTATGTAGGCACATGGCATCACCACGTGCGTGCCATAGCATGCGTCCACGTAAGCGAGACGATGAACGGCGCGTCCAATATGATGAAAGGCACGCAATAGTGCGCGGTATTTTCTACCAAAACGCGCTGCAACCACCGCCAGCACTGCCATCGTCATCGACGATCGCATTGCGGCAACTTGCGGCTGAGGCGAGTGCCACACGCAGCGTTCGCATGCGCAATTTGCAGCAGCCATCAAGTCCATCGTCTTCTTCTCCGGTGAAGCCCTTGAATGCGCAATTCATGGCCTTACGACCGACGCGACCGCAATCCTGCTCATCGTATCACCGTCCAACACTGTTGGCCTTGTCACCATCTCCGAGTGGCTTAAGAGAAGAATCGCAGCATCACCAGCAAAACAGGCTGCTTCCCAGCACCACCTCAGCATCAGCACCTGTGTCTGAGACGAGAGCGGCAATTTCGTGTGCCAAGTGGACACTTCGGTCTCCTCGCACGCCAACGAAGGCTACAATGCGCGTGACCGAGCGGGTGATGTACCAGCCGTCCTTCTCGATCATCACAGCCTTGGGCATATCATCAGCAGAGCCAAAGACGCCGCCGTAGACACGGTCGTCGACTCATCTCATGTGCTTTGAACCGCCACCAGCTGAAAAAAAGCGTCTAAATTAACTCCTTCCTATGTCGTCTAGGCACACAACTTGGCTTTTTGTGAAACCTCTCGCTTGTCGTTTCCTTATAGCTGTTTGATGGGCCTGCCTCTCCGTCACGGACCTAGGCAAAGAACCAACACAACAGCGCACAAGAGCATGGCGGATGCGTCTCGCGCTGCCGCGAGGGCGAGGCCTGGGGCCATCTCCCTGCGCAAACAGGTCAAGAGCAACCAGCAGACGCCTGCCGTCGCTGCCTCGAAGGCGTCAGCGGCAGTGAAGCCACGACCGCCGCCTCCTATTCAGACCAGCGTACCTGTAACTTCTTCCACGACAGCAACGACAGCGACCATTTTGCCCAAGATCGATCGATGCGGAGAGCAGCTCCACAGCACCACCAACAACAGCAGCAGCGACATTACCAACAATTCGTCCCTGGCGATGGCGATTTCGCCCCAGGCCAGAGTGCTACCTCCTCCGTCATTGCCGTTGTCATTCCGGAGGCCGTCGTTTTCTGGTGCCAAATCGGAAGTTGTCGACGCCAGCGAGACGTCTCCGACTACGCGCAGCGAGATCCGCGAATGTCCGTCGGCCTCGAGAGCTGCGTGGTGCACGCCGCGAAGCCCCACGACGTCGCATCTGGAAGCGTTTTTCGCGGTGAGTTCGTCATCACGCGAAGAGCTCGACGGTTTAGCAATTGGAGCGTCACTAAATCGGCACGAAGATGATAATACACTGTCGCCAACAGTGACAATGACGACTCCAGCGCGATTGCAGTCTGTTGAGGAGAGTCTGCGCGTGAGTGGCGAGCGCTACCGCATCGATTTGGACGCGCTGCTCGCGGATAATCAAAAGTTTTTCGACATCACGACGACCGCGAATCAGCACTTGGAGAACATCCACGACGAACTCCCACAGATTTTCACGACCTACGACAAGACCACGTACGTTTCCTTTCTTCCATGAACGTTGTCGGGAGGGATCACCCACTTTGCTTTGTCTGAACAGGTCGGCGTTGGCGGACCTCTCCAAGGACATTGCGACGCTGCACGAGCAGCAGGAGCTCTTCAAGGACAAAATGTGCGTTTGACTTGTGCTCTTGATGCTCGTTTCCATATCACATAACTCACCTTCTCCCGTCTCTTGGTGTGCGACTGACAGGTTGCAGCAACTGGATCAGGTGTTCAACCAAGGTACCGACGAGAAACTCGCGTTCATGGAAGTGCACGAAGCCGAGAAAGCGCAGCTTCACGACGTCCACGCACAGGAATTGCAGGATCTTGACGCCCAGTATCGTGCGCAACTGGAGGTGCTCGATAAAAAGTACAACGACATGGAGACAACGTGTCTGAACGAGATCCGAGAGCTCCAGGCATCATCAGCCGCGGAACTCGCGGCGACGCGGGACCACGCAGCTACGGAGCTTGCGCAGCTCAAGGAGTCGTCGTGCGCCGAGAAAGACGCCATGGAAGACGCGTTGCAGCTCCAGATCCTCACGCTTCAAACAGGGAAAACGTCTGAACTCGAGGAGCTCCGATGTTCATCAAGCACAGCATACGAAGCGCTTCGAGCGAAATCCGAGTCCGAGTTCAACGAGCTTGCGCAGACTTCGAAAGCGCGATACGAGAACCTGGAACGCGCAAGCAATGAGACACTCGACGCAGTGCGCGCGAAGGCGACCTCCGAGTTTGCCGAGGTCACGGACCAGTTGAAGCGGGAGCTAGAAACACTGCAGGAATCCAAGGCGAGCGAGTTGGTGCATCTGCGTGCCGAGTACCTGAGCGAGAAGACTCGGTTGGTCCAGGAATCTGTTGATGCGATGGCAAAGATGAAACAAGAACATGAAGATCAAGTCACGAGACTTGAGACTCAACGGATCGAGGAGACTGCGGCACTGCAGAGTGCCTTGGAGACGCTGCACGACTCGCTGACCTTGGAGATCCAGACGCTCAAGCAGCACCACGTGAGCGAGAACGAGGTAATGCGCGCAGTCACCGAGCAAACCGTGCGCGCGTTGAAAAGCGCTCATGCCAGCCAGCTCCACGAGATGGAGGCAGCAACTTCACTCAAGCTCTCTGAAACCATTGTGTCATACGAGGCCACACTCTCGTCCACGTCAGCGCAGCATACTGCAGAGCTTGCCCGTGCGAACGAGGGCAACGCGGCGAGTCTGGCAGCACTCGCATCGAAGCATGAGACCGAGTTGACGGAACTGAGAGACGAGAGCAAGCGCGAGAAGGATCTCGTCGTGCTCACGTACGAGACGAAGCTCGAGGAGCTCACAAAGGCCAACAAAGCGCAGCTCGAGAGCGCGCTGAAGGCTCACGACGCTACGCTCGCGCAGCTCCGTGATATGCAGAACACCAACGTGCTGCGTTTGGAAGCCGCGATACGGGAGCAGGAGACGAAATTTGTGGACACAATCGCGCTTCACGATGCCGAGATTATGCGGCGAGATGCCCAGCTTCAAGATTTGCAGACGCGACTTGACGCGCTGACAGCAACGCACGAGCAGCACGTGGACTTGAGTAAGCAGATCATGACACGGAAGGGCATGGAAATGTGTGAGAACGAGGCTCGTATGCTAACTGTGCAACAGGAACTGGCGTATCAACGCGAAGTCCTGGAGACGACGCGCAAGGAGCTGACGGCAGCGAGCGACGATCGCGTCGTCAAGGCCAACACGATCCTCGAGCTCACGTTCGTGATCAAGAGCCGCGACGACGAGATTGAGCGGCTCCGGAACGCGCTCTTGGACTCGATCCAGAGCGTAAACCAGAAGACCGAGATCCTCGAGCTCACGGCCGAGTCGCTCTCGACCAAGGCCAAGGAGCTCGAGGACACCAAGGCCGCGCTGCGCAAGGAGTCTGGACGGCTCTCGCGCGTCGAGGAGTCGATGCACCACAAGGAGGAGATCCTAGAGGACACCGAGATGAAGATCGAGAGCATGCGCCTCAACATGGACAACCTGCGGCTCGAGATGAAGCGCATGCAGATGGACATGATGTTGCAGCTGCAGCACACCGAGGGCGAGATGGCGCTCAAGAACGGCGAGATCAGCCGCTTGTATGCCGCGCAGAGCGAGCTCAAGCAGAAGAATGACTTCCACCAGCGCACCATCGACCGTCTCGAAGACACGCTCGCGCGCACGCAGCGGCAATGCGACGACGCCGAGCGCCGCATCACCCTCCTGAGGCTCGAGGCCACGCAGTACGCCGGTGACGCGCAAAAGACACGCGAGGAGCTGCTCGCAAAGGAGCAGGAGCTGCTCATCCTCACAAACAGCAAGCGCAATCTCAGTCAGGACAAGCAGCGCGTCCAGATCCAGTTGAACAACGCCACGCAGGCGCTGCAACAGTTCCGAGAGCAGCGCGAGCAGCAGTGGATGCACTGCGAAGAGCACCACGTGCGCTTCCTGCGCGTCCTCGAGGAAACGTCAGCGGAGAAGGACGAGCGTCTGCGAGCCGAGAAGCACGTGTTGTGCCTCGAACTCGCGGCGACCAGAGACCAAATGCGCCATCTGGAAGGTGTCGAAGCACGTTTGCAAGCAAGTCAAAGCGAGAATGCCGCCCAGCAGCTCGAGCTGCAATCGCTTGAAGCGCGATTACAAGCGAGCATCACGCAATGTAACGATTTGGAGACGCGCATTGCCGAGAAGCAGCAGTACATCGAGGAGCTCCAGACGACGATCAACGAGAAGGAACACGCGCTGGCGTGTACCCACGACAAGATGCGCGTCGAGTGGGATATGGCGCAGCGTAGTCTAGCGGCATTGACTGCAAGTCTCGACGAGCTCACTGAGCAGAAAGCGCACTTGAGCGACGAGAAAGACGCGCTTCAACACGAATTCGAAGACTTGAGCAAACAGAATGGCGAGCTTCAGCGCCAGCTCGAGAACTCACGCACACAGAACGATGAGCTCACAGGAGCTCTTGATGGCGAACGCAAGCAGAATGACAACCTTCAACAAGAGCTCAGTGACAAGCGCAAGCAGATCGTCGAGCTTCAGCAAGAGCTTGAAGGCACACGCGCTCAGAAGGATGAGCTCCAGCATCACGTCAACAGTGCGCGCAAGCAGAACGACGAGCTTCAGCATCAGGCCGAAGACGTACGTAAGCAGAATGACGAACTGACGCGCGCGCTCTCGGGTGAGAAGCTCGACATGGTCGCTAAGATCGACAGCATGCTGCTGGAGTTGGACACTGCCAAGAGCACATTTGAATTGCAGCTGCAGGACGCCGCAGCCAAACTCGAGAGCTCGGAAACCGCGCTACAGCGGTTGCAGCAGGAGCACGCCCAGACTCTAAAGCGCGAAGCGGATCTGGCGATGAAAGTGCAAGATCACGAAGCCCAGATTGCGGCGCTCACGGCGGAAAACGCGGCGTTGCAAGCGCATCGTGACGACCTGGAGGTCGAGGTTCGTGACCTGGAGCAAGCGTTCCACGACGAGTCGAGTCTGCATTTGCAGGACGTGAAAGACGCCGAACACGAGCTGCAGTTGAAAAGCGACGCATACACAACCTTGATTGTCGAAATGGAGATACAACGGCGGAGTCATGCCGGCGAACTCGCTACGTTGCAAGGGGAGATGGAGGAGAAATGCCGTCTTCACGCCGTCGAATTCGCGATAATACAAGCGGTTTCGGGGGCTGAGCACGATGCCCAATGCTCTACGCTCAACGAATCGTTCGCTGCACAGACGCAAGAGCTGTTGGATTCGTTTGCACGGGAAAAACAAGCTCTCGAGCAATTGCTTACGGCGCAACTGGAGCAGCATCGCGCTGGCCCCAGCGGCGCGGAATTGGCTTACCAGCAGTTCGTCGACGATCATTTCCGAAAGCTGAACGAGGCTGAGGACGCGAAGAACAAACTCATGCACGGCCATGAGAGGGCACTTGAGACGCTCACGTGCGACCACGAGGCTGCGCTAGCAACACAACAAGCGATGCATGCACAGCGGATTCAATGTCAGGAGCAAGACCACAACGCTGCACTGAAGACAACGCACGGAGATCAGTTCAAACCGCGAAGCAAGCCCACGAAGCGCTTGTACGCGACTTCGAAGCCAAACTGGCGCTTGCCGACACCACAGTGCGCGTCGTGGAAGCACGCGCGCAAGAAGCCGAGACGGCCACGATGCTGCTCAAACAGGAATGCGACGATAAGATCCGCATATTGACCGAGGAGCTGCAGCGAGACGCCGAGATGAGTCGTCTTCGCGTGACCGAGGAGCATCTGCGAAAACTGGAAGAAGTCGTCGAGAACGCGCGCGTGAACAAGCAGCATCAGCAGCGTGCGCTCGACGATGTGCAAGCTGCACTCAGCAACAAAACGCAACGCTTGGACGTTGCGTCACAGCAATTGACACAGTGCGAGGGCCAGGTCCGGGATTTGCAGCGTAATGCTGAGGCCAGCGAGAGCGAGTTGCGTGACGCAAAGCGACTGATCATCGCGCGCACATCGACGATCGATTCGCTGCGCAAAGGTGACTTTGTTTGTCTGTTTGTTTCTTTCTCTGTCTTGCCTCTAGAACGGGTGTATAGCTGACGCCTTCGTATACATGCCACTTGCCCTTTTCCAACAGAGCTCACAGAGCTGCACGAAGCGACTGAAGCCACGCCGTCGGAATTAAGCGTCGGAGAGTGCCTCGCACGACTGCGGCAGCAACTTGATGCGCATCTATGGACGCGCTACCATCTCGATCGCGCGCAGGTTCCCGGGCTCGTGTACACCACGGAGGCCGATGTCTTCGAGTGTCTGCAGCAGTTCGTGCGGATACGATGCGCTCGACTCAAGCGCTATGATGAGGAAGAGAAAGAAGACGGCAACGACAAGAAGAGCGAGACGCGCTTGGAGGCTGCCCTCGTGCTCAGCGTCGACGACGTCTGTATGCGCGTACGGGACTACGACGTCGTGGCTTCAACGTATGGCAAACTGTTTAAGGACGATAATTCGTCCGCATTGACCAAGAAAGTGTCCTCCGAGATTGCGCAAGTTTTGACCGAATTTACGCAGCTCGTCCAGCGTATCGAGGCGCTCTTTTGTCTCCATCTAGCGAGTGAAGAGAATGCAAAGTCACGGCATACGGTGTCCAGCTTGCTGCTGAAGTTGGAGAGCTACGCAACGCTTCTCGTCAAGTTGGGGCTCATCGGTGTCGAAGACCCACACGCACGCGGCGATGAGATCCTTAAGATGCGTAAACAGCACGATGCGTTTTTGCAGCACGCGGCAACATTGTGGAACTCAGAGACGATGCAACTTTCCAGCTTAGAGGATATTGGTGCTCTCCTGACGCAGGTTCACGACGTGCTGGAGTTTGCCCGCGGCGCTACCAAATGCGAACTCGGAGAATGCAACACTCTAGCGAATATAAAGGCCCTTGTGGCAGAGCTGGTATACCTTTGGACAGCGTATGATACGTACACGACGACGCAGGACGCAAAGTCAAGCCTCCTGGAGCCTCACAATGTCAAAAGCGACGGCAGCATGGACTCGCACGCGTCAGTGGCAGCAAAGAGCGCTGAGATCGTCCGCTTTGTGGACAACTCGACGCGCTTCATCGCCGGTTGCCAAGCCGTACTGCAACTCAATCCGTTCAACAATGAAGCTTCATCTTTCGCCCCGCCGACATGCTCCACAGACGAGATCTTGCAGCACATTCGAGCAATTCTTCGTTCTGTGGACAATTCAACGCATTTCGTTGCGAACTGCCGAGCTGTACTTCGTCTGGACCCACCGAATAAGGAAGCCTCACCATCAGATTCGTCATCGACGAACCAGATCTTACAGTGCATTCAGGAGCTCATGGCAGTGTTGGACCATTTTGACGCATTCCAATCGCTTCCAATGGCTCGCATCAACAGCGATGGTGTCGTCGATACATCGGCGCATTCTTCGGCGGCCGACAACGGTTCTGCTCTGGCTTCGATCCAGCGCAAGGTGGGAATCGTGCGCACGTTCCTCGACGAGCTCCACCTGATGGCCGACTTTGCGCAGAGCATCCTCGACGAAGAAAACGACGCGACAGCGAGCACCGACGCACTCGGTAGCACTTCCACTAACATGAGCAACAGCAACAGCAATAGCAGCAGTCACGAGAGTCTTCAGGGATTCCGTGCGCTCACTCGGACATCTACACCAACGTCGGTAGGCTTTGGTGGCAACAACGAAGACGACGAGAGACCAACAAACCTGGCGATTGATGTGCCTGACCCATTGAACGAACTGGGACTCGAGCTACAGCAACGTGAC
The DNA here is from genome assembly GCA_000143045.1 of Globisporangium ultimum DAOM BR144. Lineage (NCBI taxonomy): Eukaryota > Oomycota > Peronosporomycetes > Pythiales > Pythiaceae > Globisporangium > Globisporangium ultimum. The sequence continues at coordinate 191,085 of GL376624.1, read as the reverse complement.
GACGACATGACGAGCGGTTTTACCTCCAATGTCGAGTTCGCAGGAGAAGACGACGATGACTTGGTTGCTGGGACTCTACCATTCAAAGCCAATGGGAAGGCACCTTCTCCCTCGTCGCCGCTTGCTGACTCGCTTGTCGACATCTCGCTCGTGATGAATGATCATCATCGCATCCTCTCGGAAGCCGCGCACTGGGTCCACAAAACCGCGAGGTTGCGCGGACGCAGCCTCTCCGGTCAAGTTCAGCAAAAGCAGCAGCCTAGGGACCTGGGCTCCGAGATCTGTCGCTTGGTGCGAGAGCACTGCGCAGTGCTGTCGCTGGCGAAGAAGCTCTTCAAGCTCAAAGACCCACGCCACGACCTCTCGATGTTGCTCGAATGCCTCGCGATCTTGAAGCGACTCACGACGCGGTTGCCAGTCTTCCGGCAGGACGGAAGCTATCTCCAAGACCATGCGATGCCGCCAAGTGACTCGAACGAGGGTTTGCTACGCAACAGCAGTACGACGTCGTCGACGTCGTCTCTGGCTGACGCAGCAGCTTCATACGCTGGCGGAAATCGAAACAATGCGTCGCACCAGTCGTCTGTGTCCATTTTCGCGTGTATCGAAGACATTGCGCGCCATTTGCAGGATTACGACTTCTTTCTGCAGCAAATGCAGACAAACCGCGAGAAGCAGTGGCTTTTAGATCACAGCAACACAAGCAGCCTGGATTTCGTACCAAACATCGAGATTATCACGTGTGACGTGACTGCGCGCTTGAAGCTGCTCGCGACGACAGCGCAATCTCTCGGACTCCAGGATCCGAGTATCGAGCTACCGCAACTGTGTGAGCGGATTCAGACACTCGTCGCCAGATGCACGAGTCTCGATCCCTGGAAGACAAGCGAGTCGACGGGCGATCTGCACAACGAAGCCCAGCCTGATGACACGGAGTTGGACAATGAAGCGATGAAGACGACGGATTTGACGGATTCAGAAACCACGAGTGAGCTCCACGTTACTTTGCAGAGCGCAACAAAGTCGTATTCGGCGGGTTTGGGCGATATTGAGCGCGATTTGACGGCGTATACGACGTTCATCGACTGGTTGCGACGCGCGCTGCCGTTCTCACAGTCGGTCGAGTCTGTCGACGATCTGCAGCTGCGTACGCAATCAATTCTCGATCAATTGGAGCATTTCGCGAATGAAAACGTCGAACTTCGTGAACAAGTGGCCGCGTATTACGCAGAGAGGGAGCAGCAAAAGCAGCAGCAAGAGCAAGAAGATGCGTTCCTCGCGGCGCACGGTGTCAGTGTTGCCGTTGCGAAATCAACTGCTTTGGATGCGTCCACGAACGACGGAAGCAGTGCATCGTCTTCTAGGACCAGGTCCAGAATCGCGATCTTTGAGCAGCTACTGGGCGAGCAACAGCGATTGGCAACGAAAACGAGTGACATCGACGCGAATATGTCCTTGGAGACGGAGTATCTCGTCGTACATGGGCTCCTACCTCCTCTTGCTAGCGACTCCATGACACTCAAACAGACAATAGAACAAACTGGAGACGAACACGAAAACGAGGAGCCACGGCAGCAGCTTTCAACGCAGATACGGATTCAAATCTACACGCAGCTGTTGCAGCGTCTGGAGGAGCAGATGACGGCGCATCAACACCTCGAGGTGGCGCATCAGAAACTCACCATGACACTCGAAGAACAGAAGCGACGTCTCGAGGAACAAACGGCAGCATACCAGAACCTTGAGATGACTTACCGGAAACTCGAAATGGTGGTAGAAGAGAAGCAGCAACGGCTGGAAGAGCAGATAACGGTGCAACAGAACCTCGAAATGGCACGCCGGGAACTCGAGATGGCGCTGGCAGAGAAGCAGCAGTATCAGGATGAGCAAACGACGGCACAGCGGAAGCTTGAAATGGTGCTGGAGGAGCAGCAACAACACGACTGCGAGCGCATCAATGCAGTGACGACGTCGTTCCACGGCATGCAACAGAACCTCGAGATGGTGCTCAACGAGCAGCAGCAGAGTGCCTACGAGCGTGTGAATGCAGTGACTGACTCGCTTCACGATTTGCAGTCCCGACTCGCAGCATGCGTCTCCAATGAGAACGCATTCCTTCAAGCACACAATGTCGTCCTGCCTTTGCCGCCAGGAAAAATCAGTGGAGATACCAAGGATACGATGACTTTGTTGGCGGACCGCATCCCCGTGTACGAGCACTTTGTCGCGGCCATCACGCGTCTGGAAGCCGTGCAGCAGCAAGTGCGCGACGAGCTGAGCGCCGAGCGACGCGCACTGGAGCAATTTGGGCTCGTAGGCGTATCAACAGAAGTAGAGAAGGTCGAGGTAGAAGCCGAAGCCACTGCGAGCGGTGCCGAAACCGCTACCGATAGCAAAGACCAAGGAGTTTTTCATGCAACGGCAGCTCCGTCTACCGCATCCCTGCCAGTCACACTCTCGACTCGTCTTGCATTGTACGAGCGACTGGCGCAGCTTCAGGCGCAGATGCGGGCTCAAAGTGACGCGGTCGTAGCAGAGAAGGCCTTCCTGGGAACACATTTGCTGCAGTTAGATGCTGCAAATGTTGCGTCATCACGCACGGACGTGTACAAGACGCTATTGGAGGGCCAGAACGCGCTGATTGACGAGAAAATGGAGCGCGAAGTCGACTTGGAGCGAGAGAATGCGTTCCTGGCTCGCAATGGATTGCCGTGTGGGGATCGCATGGCGCTGTTTGAGGACATGGTCGCGTTACGACATGAACTTGACGCGCGTGACAGTATGAACGCCAGGGAGCAAACGTTCTTGAAGGAACATGGGCTTTGGATGCCAGAGGCTGACAAGAAGGAAGAAGAAAGTGCCTCGATCGACACTAAAATGGACGCTCAGGAGCGCTTCGACATGCGATTCCGTGCTTTCACCGAGCTGATCGAGGCTCGCGCCGTGCAGGAACAGAAGCGCCAGCACCGCCAGGCTGCGATCGAAGCCGAAAAAGCGTATTTGACGCAACAGCGCATCGTCAACTTGGGAGACGCCGCCGACTTTGCAGCTCCAGGTTTTTCGCGACTGCGAGTATTCAAGACGCTTGTCGACGCGCATGAGGCAGCACAAGCAGCATGGAAAACGCAGAATTCGCACGTGATGGCGCACTTTCCGGACCACGAAACGCAGTTCCTTATGAAAAACGGACTACAAGTGTCCACCTTGCAAAACCAAGAACTCGAAGGTGACAGCGAAGAAAACGCGTCGACGCTTAGAAGAAAGGTCTACAATGAGCTCTTCTGTCGGATACGCATGTGCGAGGCGCAAGTTGATGAGGTGACAGCGCAACGTGAGCGATGTGAGACGCTGCTGATGGCGTCGAATGAAGTGCCACTTGTTGCAATGAACCACGTGGAGCTTCTTGCGCGTGAAATGGAGCAGCTTCGAAGCGAATCGGCGGGGCGTGAGGCGCAACTGGATCGATGCAAACAGGACCAAGCTTTGGCTATCGAGACCCACGCGACGGAACTTGCGTGGCTTCAGAGCACGCACGACGAAGCACTTGCAACGCTTCAAGCTAATCATGATGAAGCATTTGCAAAGCTTCAAAGTACACATGACAAAACACTTGCAAGGCTCCAGACGACACATGCCGACGCTCTCGCGAGTTTCGGTGCGCAATGCAAACAGGAGCTCGTCGCGGCATTGGCGAAACAGACCAAGCAACTGGAATTCGTGGCGCTCGTGCGAGCCGAAGAAGAGAGCCACCAACGCCAGTTTAGTCATACGCAAAGTACGGGGCAGTCTGGTGTCTCGCCGATCCAGGCACGTGCGCTGCTCCTGGACAAATTCGCCAAGCGGGATACGGCGGCGATCAGCATGATCTATCGTTCCATCCGACTGGCGACCGACATCCTCAACACGTCGGCGTTTGTCGGAGGCAGTAGCTCTGCCGCTGGACCTGCCACGCCCATGACGGTAGCGCATGCGTCCGAAATTTCCGTAGAAGTGACCCAGTCCGTGCTCAACTGCGTCAAAGAGCTCAAGGCGCTCAAGGAGTACCTCATCGAGTCCCTCGAGCAGCTCACGCACGGCGACGACGTGTTCCCATCGCAGCCTCCACCTTTCGTGAAGCTCAACATCGCCAACGCACTGGCGTCGTCAGCGTCTTCGTCTGAAGATCCGCGCGAAAAGAACGAGGCGGCCATCGATTTCGCACTGTGCTCGCACCGCGAGTTTATGAATTACGCGCACCTGCAACTTCTCGCACGAGAGGAGGCCATGCACTCATCGTTCATCAAGCTCACGAATTCGCTTCAGAGCATCGCACGTGGCGATGAATACGACTCGAACAATAACAACAGCACTGGGGTCGAGGCTTTCACGGTTTCGCAGCAGAAGTTCATGCAGTTGGAGATGGACGCCGTGCGGGAATCCGAGACGCGACAGAACGTCGACTGCAAGCTCCACTTGAACGAGACGTACTACCATCGACTCCTGGATGAGCGCAAAGAAGTTGAAGTGACGTTGAATAACGCGCTTGCGGATCTTCGGGTCGAGTGCAAATCCCTGCGCGCCAAAGTGGATACGCTCGAGTGCGAGCGGTACACTGCACCGCCACCTTCGTCCGCTTTCTCTGCCGGTCTCTACGGCTTGATATCGTCGCCGTCTCCGCGTGCGACTCCAATGATGAGCGTCAGCAACAGCAGCAACTTTGGGTTTCCCGTGACGCCGATGCGACCTGAGAAACCACGCGACGGAGGCGTCTCGAAACCGGGCGGCAGTATCCACAAGGAGCGCTTTGTGAGTGATTTGGAAAAGGAAACGGGTCAGCGCCGCAGTGAAGCGGCACACAATGCGACGTCGACGCGGCGCATCCACGAGTGGAAGAAGCAGGACGAGCTGCTCCAATTGAGCTCGTCGACCCACCTGGAGCACGAGTTCCGCGCCATGCAAGCCGCTACGACGACGGCCTCGAGTCTGGTTCCTGTTGCCGAAGCTTCAACGCCCTTCAAGCGCGGTGGCAGTACCGCGAATGGTCCTCGTAGTGGCGTGGGGCCGAATCCGCACGACCAGGAGCTCTGGTACCAGGGTGTGCGCAGCGTGCACTACATTTCGTTCTTCGTGTCGATGTTCCACGTGCCCAAGCAGAACTTGTTCCGCGTCGAAGTGTTCAATAGCGAGACGGAGCAGCAGCAGACGATCTACGTCACGTGGAGCGAGCTTGAGGCGTTCCTGAGCGAGAGCAAGAAGGCGCGGAATCTCGGGCTTTCGCTTCACGACGTGATCAAGCGCAGCGAGATCGCCGACGTGCTCTTTGAGCGCGTGCGCGTCTACGGCGAAGGCACGCCCAACATTCTGCTCGGGTTCGAATAAATGGGTCATCTAGTGGACAAAGCAAAACCCTTGTTAGTAGCAGTGCGCAAAGTAGACAAGTGCGATATTACCCATATTTAAATACGTTTGAAGAAGTTCTGTTGGTGCTCTTGTTGTAAGCTCATTCGTCATGGCTGCTGCTGGTGATGAACGAGGTGCTCGCGACACGATTGCTCGTTTCAGTTTCTTCTTCTTCTTCGCGGATCGGGCTCGCAAGCATTGATGCGGATCTGGTCTCGCGCCGTGCTGCACTGCTCGTGCTCCCCACGCGGCGATTTCGCCACCACTGCGCAAACGACACGCGGTTCCACGAAAACCCGGACGGGTCCTGTCCGTCTTCGTCATCCAGGTCGTCGTCGTCGTCGTCGCCGTGCACGCCCAATTGCTCGTCTTCGTCGCTCAGCAGCGCTTCGAGATCCGTGCCTTCGTCCTGCGTCTCGCCGTCAAAGGACCGCATCGCGTCGAGATGCAGCTGCGCCGTGCGATTCTTCTCGTCGAGCACGAGCATCGAGTACGACGCGAACACGTCGTCGTCCAGGTACTTGCGCGGATTGCTCTCAATGAGCTTCAGCAGTCGCGTGAAATGCGGTTGGATTTCGGCCAACGGGACGTGCAGACTAAATGAAAGCTGCGCGTACACTGTGAACTCGGCCGTGAGCACTTCGCGCGACGGGATCGAGTGCACCTGGTCGATCTCCTCCAATATTTTCTTGATCGCGTTCTTCATCGATTGCGACGCCTTTGGCTCATTGAACTTTGCCGCGAGCAGCAAACACACCGACATGTACAGCTTCCGGTTCGATTTGTTGACGTACTAGGCAAGTAACACACAATAAAGAGGCATGATCAGTATCTAAGCGCTTTTGGTTTGCTCAAAATCAATGTATTCACAAACACAAACCAATGACGTACATGGCTCAACACGAGCTTCTCGAAGTAGACACACGCCATGGCGGCCGTCGCGATCTCCAAACCGAGCCGCTGGCAGGACGTCAGCGTCTCGCGCTTGAGGTTGCGGATCTTGCTGAGTGAGATGCGATCGCCCGTGAGCCACGCGTGCTTCTCCTGGAACTTCTTGTTCAGTTCGTCCTTCAGGTCGTTCGGCTTAACGAACAGCAGGATGCTGCTCACGATCGGCCCAATGTTCTTGTCGCCGCGCACGACGTGGCGATGTCGGCCCTGGCGAAACTCCGGATCGTCCAAGTAATTTGGCAAGTACGGCTGAACGACCGGGTGGTCTTCCTGGCTATCGCGGTCTTTGCCGCACGTCGCCCACGTTGCATGCAGCAGCCGGAAGTACGACTTGCCACGCCAGTCGTAGCTCATGGGCTCCAGGTTGCTCCCCACGGACGCAAAGCGCTTGCGCAGCGCATTTGTCTCGTTGCCATTGTACTAAGAGCGATAGACACAAAGTTAAAGAAAGACCCGGAGTGTCCATATGAAAACGATGTACGGTGGACGCACCTTGATGATTGTGGACGTCGCGATCGGGTAGCCGCATCCGCTGGAAAAGTACGTGCGCGAGCCCAAGAGCCCCTGCTGCGCCGTCATGCCTTCCCACCGGCGCACAACCGCCGACGCCGCCGGGTACTTGGTTGTGAACCGGTAGCGGAAGAGCGGCGGTACGTGCACGATCGTCGCGTCAAACCCGGGAAGCCGTCGTCCGGCCAAGGACTCGGTGCCATGCACCACAGTATCACTGATGCCCGAGTGGCTGCTGCCATCCTCGTGCTCGATTTTAGACGGTGACGCTTGCTGGTCACTGCTCTTCTTGTCTGTGATATGCGCCTGTTGCTCCTTTGCCGCCACGAGCTCCGAGCGCATAGGGATGTTCTGCAGGAAATCGAGCGCCGCGATGTCGCGCGTCACCTTGCGCGAGTGCGAGTGCACGTGGTGTCTTGAGCGCTCGCTATGCACGCTCGATGGCGAATCGCTCTATGTTGTTGCACAATAGCTCATGATAAGTACCAATCGACGGCATACGAAGGAGTATACAAAGCATTATACGCACCGCCTTGATGAAGAACACCTGCTGCTGCTGTTGCTTCCCCGCCACACTCGCCATTATTGTGTTGTTGCTGCTGCTTATATTGGCACCACTGCTGTTGACGTGCGCGACCAAGCGCAAGGGCGATAATTGGCTCGACGAGCTGCTGCTGACGAAGCTGTTGGAGCGCGGCACGTGCGTCAGTCGCGCCGCGAGCGTCACCGCATTCGGTGGGAGCACCGTTGCAGCATCGTCTGGTACCTCGCCTTCATCCTCATTCTCCTCGTCTGGTATCAGCGGCGGCGGCGCATTGTCGCCTTTTTTGGCCATTTCGTCCCCAAGCTGCTGCTTCAACTCCATGCTCGCTTTATCCATGCGTGATCGTCGCTCTTTAGTCCCAAGCAAAGTATCACCATGATACTGATACTCATACGTACCGCTTCGATACGATACAATACGATACTTTGACACTCAGTATCGATGGGCGGCTTGGTATTAATACTGATCCTCATTTCCGGTACTTTACTTTGATACTCAACTGGTCGTGACACTTGGGTATCGATACCAACTGACGTAAAAGGTTCGTAACGACGAGTTGAACAAAGTGTGTTGGATAAAACCTCATCCAGGTTTTTTTTTGTTTTCATCGGCCCGGCCCACACAATCAGGGGGAAGCGGGCGGGCGGTTGGGAGGCACAAGCGAAAGAACCGCCGAGAAAAAAGCGACTCGAGATGATGATGATGCAGCGCAGCCTCGTTCGCGCCACGGCCTCGGCCGCCCCCCGCGTCTCGGCGGCGCGCACCACCGTGCGCCACTTCCGCAAGAGTACGTCTCGCCTGTGCTTTTTATGACGCTGTTGTTTTTATTTGTTTACGGCTTTACATGCGTGAGAATAATGGAGTGAGTAAATGTTGATTCCGGTGGTCTTTTCTTGTGGTGTTGTGTTGAATAGCCGCTCCAGCCAAGTACACGGAGAACAAGCAAGTGAGCGGCCTCGCTGGTATCATCGAAGGTGCGTTGAGTGTCAGCATGCGTGCGCGCACACACGCGCGACTGTATTTATAACCAGATCGTGCCGCAGGAGAATGCTAACGCTGTGCTTTATATGTGCTTTTTTGTTGTTTGTTCAGCCGACAATGCGACGTTCACGACCAAGGTGTTCCACTACTCGAGCTTGACGCTGCTCGGATTGACCCCTGTGGCGTTCATCTTGAGCCCTTCGCCTGTGGCGGTGCCGGTTGACTTTGCGTTGGGCGTACTCATCCCTATCCACACGCACATCGGCATGAACGTCGTGATCTCGGACTACGTGCCGCAACAAGTGCGTACGTTGGCACGCGTCGGCTGGCTTGGCGTCACGGGCGTGCTGCTCCTCGGCTTCTTGCGCGTGAACATTGAGGGCGACGGCATCACCGAGACCATCAAGACTGTGTGGCGAGAATCCCCAAACAAGAAGCACGACTAAGCGAGAGAGAGACTCGACGACACACAGCACAAATACAGAGCACATACTTGACGTGTCGAGTGTGCTTGAGCATACGTGGATAGCGAGCGATGATGGCGCATGAAGGATGACTGAGTGAGCGGGAGCGTCAGAAAGACAGTGACGCACCCGTCATTCAGTCGAATATCAAGACACTATCGCCTCGCTTCCCAGTATGCACCGCAATCCATTTCTGTTTCCAAAGAATAAACAAATAAAAAGCAATTTTTACACATTACCATCGCATGTCAGTCTACGTGTGAAGCTGACGCCGCATGAACCACAATACTGCATTTGGTCGACTATTTATCATTTTAGTGCCTGCGGTAAGAGCACGGTGGCAAGGCCCTCGACGACGACGTCGCCGCCTTCGACCTTCTCGCAGATCGTCTCACAGTCCACGAAGCGCTTGCGCAGTCGCACCACCTTGATACGCGCCGTGATGGCCTCGTCCACGAGCAGGGGCGCGCGCCATCGCAGCTGCTGCGAGACGTACACGGCGCCTGGGATCGTCTTGCCGAAGATGGTCGCAAACAGACTCGCCGTGAGCATGCCCTGCACGATGGGCGCCGACGCCCCCGCATGCTGCAACGCAAAGGCCGCGTCCGTGTGGATCGGGTTCGAGTCGCCCGTGAGCCGCGAGAACTGCGTTGTGTCTTCCAGTGAGAACGCGTGGGTCACGGACGCGTCCACGCCGACCGCCGGGAGCTCTCCGCGTGCGAGCTACAGTCAAGCCGGATATGTTAGACAGTGCATGGTGCATGTATTCGCATATAGGTGTGGATGGTGTGTACCTGCGTTAGTGCGCCATGGATCTCAAAGTCTTGTCTGCTGGTGGTCATACAGCGGCGGCGCGCGTTGGTCTGGATGAGTTTGCAGCGCCACATCATTCGCGTTTATATGGTGTGAACTTCGTCAGTACAATGTTAGTTCACTAAAATAAAGCGCTTTATAAGAAGCCAAAAGTGAGTATATTTTATGTGAATCTATGATAGAATACAATTGACCATAAAATGCTGTTTGATCGGAGGTACATATCTAACTAAACTCCATCACAAAATACACGTAAATAAGTTGTTTTATTTACGTAAAGCATCACAAAGTATCTGCGTGCATATGGAGCAATCTCACTGTGAGGGCATCAGGAGCAAAGGCAAAAAGACGCAGCTCTTCACTTTCTGTCAAGCATGGCGCTTCCATACGCTCGCGCATTTCTTCTGCTACTGCTGTGCGTGTGTTTGCCACCGTCCTTCGCCGACGATGTGGTCATCAATGCGGTAGCCGACATCCCAGAGCACAGCGGCGTGCTGCTGCTCTCGGACGCGACGTTCGCGACCGCGGTCGCGGCATTCCACCCGGTGCTCGTGCTTTTCGACTCGCCCGTGCGCAAGGGAAGCCTCGACGTGTTCGCGCAGTTTGCCGACGCGGCCGTCGCGTTGCGCGCCACGCAGCGCACGATCTCACCGCTCATGCGGTTTGCGGCCATGGACGTCACGCAGCAGCAGCCGCCGTCGAGCATCCCGAACGCGTACAACGTCACGGGACTGCCGACGATCCTGCGCTTCCGGTGCGTGACGCCGACCCAGCAGCAACAACTCGCCAGCCTCATGGATGGCGACGGAGCGAACGAGACCGAAGGCCAGATCACGACGAGCGCTACCACGTGCTCAATCCGCGACGCCGTCGCCGACACGTACATGGGCGGCAAGACGAGCATGGAGCTGCTCCGCTTCATGCTCGAGCAGCCTGAGAAACCCGTGCTGATCGTGCACGACCGCGTGGCGCTGGAGCGCGTGGTGGCGACGAATCCGTTTGTCGTTCTTGTGGTCGTCGACGGCACCGACACGCAGCCGTACTTTGATGCGATCTCGCTCGCGCAGGTCGACACGGAGGCCAGCAGCACGTATTGCGTGAGCGCGAACCGCTCGCTGCTGGATGCCGTTGTGCGAATCCCGCCGGCGTTGTTCGTGTTCCGTGACTTTGGCGCCACGCGCGCGCCGTACACGGGCGTGTGGAAGAAGAGCGTGATCGTGGCGTTCCTCCAAGCCAACAAGTACAGCGTGCTGTCGACGTACACGAGCGCGCACAGCGGCTACTTCTACGACAAGACGGCGACGGCGCATGTGCTGCTCTTCACCTCCAACAGCGGCGCATCGGCGTCGTACAACGCGCTGCTACGTGCGCAAATGGCGCAGCTTGCGGTGCCATACACGGCAGCCATCAGCGGCATGGCTCCAGGCGTCATCTTGCGGTTCATCGAGGTGCCTGCTCACGAGACGACACTGCGCGACGCGCTGTTCGCGACCAGAGACCGCGACTTGCCCATGCTGTTGGTCGTGGACGACATGCAGGCGCCGCCGTTGCGAGTGCCGCTTTTCGGCACCGCGCTCGTCAAGGCTCTGCAGACGAGTGCGTTTGTCGACACGGTTGGTGCGCTGCTCGCGCAGAAGTATCCGCCAGTGTTTAAGACCATGGAGATCGTGGACGAAAACGAAGATGGCGTCGACGACGCCACGCAGCCCGGCGCTTTCGAGAGCGCGGCCTCCTTTACGGTCACTAAGACAGTGACAACGCGCGAGCTGCGCGAAGTCACCATCGAACTGCAGACTAGTGACCAAGCTGTCTCGCCCTGGGAGATCTACAAGCAGCAGCAGCAAGCGCGTGTTGAGAACGTCACGAACGCCGACTGGATCCTGGGTCAGCAGCAGCAGTCGAGGGATGTCGTCGTATGCTTCTCGTCGCCGCGGTGCTACGCGTGCCGCGCATTCGCCACAGTGTTGGCGCAAGTCGCCGCCGAGATCACGCGCTTGAGCGATGGCGACGCAAGTCTTCGTGCGCCGATCTTTGCGAGCGTCAACGTGGACGTTGTCGCAATCTCGTCGCTTTCGGTGCAGTTCACGCAGCTGCCGAGTCTGTTCCTCTTCCCACGTAGCAGTGCCAATGGCGATGGCATCGCTCCTCTTCCACCCGTCGCGTTCTCCCAGCGTAGCTTCACCCTCGAAGAGGTCCTGGCATTTGTGCACGCCAATGTAGAGCTGCAGTAAAAGAAATTGGCACTCCATGCATATCCAAACTAGCAGCAAAAAGCAAACGAGAAAGTACTATTTAAAAAAAAAACAACACCTTACGAGGTTCCTAGCAAAAGGCTATGCAGACCGAACTGACAGCCACCGTCATGGTCCCAAGCGCTCCTTCTCTTTTCTTGCGGCGTGTCAACTCCAACGTGCACTTGCTTGTCCGTCTACAACTCTTCGTGCTCCACACCGTGGGCGGCGCCGTCCAGCTCGAACTTCTGCGCGTTCTTCTTCAAGAAATCCGTGAGGCCCTCGACGTCGCGTGCGCCTTCGTACACGATCGGGTTCTGCTTGTCCTTGGCTGGGAAGAAGATGATCGTTGGGAAACCCTTGACGTCGACGCCAGGGTGGTCGATCTCGTTCTCAGTCGCGTCCATCTTGGCGATCAAGATCGACTTGACGTCAGCAAAGTTCTCGGCAAGCTCCTCGTACTTTGGTGCAAGCGACTTGCAGTGGCCGCACCATGGCGCGTAGAACTCCAAGAGCACGTCCTGGTCGCTGTCAACCACACGCTCCGTGAACTGTTTGCCCACGATCACCTTGACGGCTTCCTCGCTGTCGTCGACTGGCTCCGCCGACTTGAGCGTTGGCACCACCTCGCCGGCGAAGTAGCGCTTCTCGAACGCCGCCATGTCGTCGCCGAAGCCGCTCTCGACCTTGGCGATCAAGTCCGACGCCTGGTAGTCGAACGCGTACTTCTTCATGCCCGCAGCCATGTTCACGAGCACAACCGATGGCAGGTCTTCCTGCTTGACGCCAAAGTATTCCACGATGCGGGTCTCCGTGAACGGCACGATCACGTGGAGCAGCTTGCCCTTGTTTTCCTTGGCACCGACCTTCAACGCCGTCTCCAACGCTGAGATGTAGTCTGCGTCCGTGTCCGCGAACACGAGCACGTGCTCCGTGATGTCGCCACCGAAGATCATTGGCGCCTTTTCTTGCGAGAACGTGACCACCAATGGCTTGGCGTTGGCGTTCACGAACGCCGCGATGTCCGCCTGCGCAAACTCGCCTTCGTACACGTTCTTGCCCTCGTCGAACTTCTTGTAGAGAACCACCTTGTTCACGTCCTTGGCGTCTTCCGAGATGTCCTTGCTGAGCGACGCGACCACGACCGCGAGGTCGCTGGCGTCGGCCACCTTCTCCAAAATGTTGCGCGACTCGCCTTCCACGGCGTCCACGACCACGAACACGACCACGTCGTTGGCTTCCTTGATCTCGTCCAACTCGGCCGCGGTCTCAATGATCTTGACGGCTGGGCCCGACTTCTTAATCACCCACTTCTGAATCTCCTCACTCGTGCGACCACCGTCGTAGTCCTTTGGCGAGCCGACATCGCCCTTGAAGAACTTGAGCGTTGGGAAGCCCTGGATGCCGAAGCGCTCGCCGGCCTTGGTCTGCGCCGTGGCGTCCACCTTGGCGATGCGGATTGGTGGGTCTTGCTCCAGGAGCGCCTTTGCGGCCTTGGCGTACTCTGGCGCCAAGTTCTTGCAGTGACCGCACCATGGCGCGTAGAACTCCACGAGCAACGTGTCGTGCTCGGTGATGGCAGCATCAATGTTGTCGTCCGTGAGCACGAGCACGTCGTCTTCTTCTTCGAACGTGGTGGCGCGCACAGCCGCCACGCACGCGAGCGCGAACAGCAGCACGAACGCCTTGGCGACGCGCTTGGCGAACATCTTGGGGGAGGAGGCGGGGAGAGAGGATGAAGAAGCTTCCGCGTGCGGGGAAGAGGTCGAAATCCAAAGTGACTCGCTCGCGAATGCGCGGCCGCCCAACAAACCGAACGGCAACAACGAAAGGATACGTTTTCAAGGATTTTGGAAACAGGTGCTGGGCGATACTAAAACGAAATATGCTGCTGCAAGCTAGAAATCCGCAGATACTCTTTTGGGAGAATCAACAGGCGGTTTGGAATAGGAAGAGTATGTGAAGGTGTTGACGAAAGAGGAGGTCCGCTGCTTACAAACTTCAAATGCGCGCGGGACCGAAAAGCCACGTGTCGTAGCATCCTGTCACGACTGAGACAGCAGCACATTCTCATGATGCGTGCCAATTCACGCTGTTATTAATTCCAATATGCCAAAACAAGGTGAGATGACACTTGGGTTGATGCCGTAAACCAACACTTGGAAACTTCACTCATGCAGCATGTCCAGGACACCCTCATGGACACCTTCTCAGGGACATGCTGCTGTACTAATCAATCAATCAACGAGACGACGTTGATAGAAGAAGAACAGATTGCCACGTGGAAGGTGGCGATCATCTCAGACTTCATGAGAACTCTACTGCTGCTGTTCAGCGGGTCTCTTTGAAAGACAAGGTGAGAAGATATGAAATGCGTCGCTTGAATCAAATTTGTAAAACAAGGTGAGATCAGTCCTGAAGCGTTGCGGTGAAAGTTCCAAAACAAGGTGTGATCCGATTTTGGTAGATTCATCGACTACTATGGGATATCAGATCCACAACCTACAAAAACTCTATTGGCAGCATATTCACAAGCGCGAAATTGAGAAATGACCAAAGCGTTAGATAATGGCGGCGATGTAGTCCCCCACGCCGATGGCTGCAGCGAGCAGCAGACCCTTGATGCGCGTGTCCCGGCGGTCGCGCTTGCGCTCGTAGAACATGAACCTGCAAAAGAGTATGCCGACAAAGTTGATCAGCATGACTTTAGCAAAGTCTCATTTGGATGGATGTGAACTACTTGGGCGTACCTGTCGTCGTAAAATCCCTTGGCGTACACACCGAGGATGTTGTCGAGCTCTGGCAGTTCGGCCCCCTATCGTTTGAAACAATATTTTGGTCACTGGGTTCACGCCACCACTGTTACAGCAGTCGACTACTACTTTGTACTACGCACCTGTGATTCCTTAAAGTAATCCCACGCGAGCAGTTTGTTCTCGGCGTCTTCCTTCTCTGCAAAGTGGAATACGCAGCGGATTTTCTCTGGGATCTTGGATTTCCAGTCCTCCTCCTTCATGCTCTTTGTCAGCAATTTCGGGTGTTTCTTAGGCAAGTTGTCCACCTACAAACGTCGTTATAAGCACGCATTTTAGTTTACAGTCTAGACAACGTATACCATGATGCAATAGCGCCATCACGAAAGGGTACAAAAGCAGACATACATGGAGTGCGAAAATCTCGGCGAGAACAATTTTCTGCGTCTCGACCATCGATTCCAAGATGAGTCTCGATTCGGTCTCGTTCACAATGTTATCGCTGTCAGTATCAAAGAGCTGGAATTGGCCTGAAAAGAACAGGCACGCGTGCATCTCCATCAGATCAAGTATATGGGTAAATATGCGCATCATTTGTGCTTACTCTGCAGCCAATCGGCTGTGCTTCCATTCGTAAGCACACGCAGCAGTTTGTCCACGTCTTTGACACTCACTTTGCCTGTTGACACGGCAACAAAAATGCATTCGTCAGATCAAGGCACGCACACCTTTTCCCAGTTGATGGCGCAACATCGCACCATCCTTGTCTTTATCCAGTTGTTCAAAGTACTTGGTAGCATTCGCGCACTTGTGCTTTGCGAGCTTCACTTTGAAAGCTTCGATGTATTCGCTCGATGCTTGAGTCGCAATGTCGCTCTCTTCGATCACGCCAATTTTTGGCTTTTCCTGCCATGCGGCGTCCTCAATCGTCTTCAAGTACGTGACCGAGTCCTGCACCAGCGCTTCAAATTCTTGCTACAAAAAAAAGAAGAAACCACGACAGCAACAGAACGTGCGCTTTTGTCGTTATTGTCTACATAATAATAATAGCTTCAGCATACAGTGGCCGCGCTCTGTTTGCCTACCTTGTCGAGATGCGATGAGCTCTCCCACTGCTTACTCGCTTGGTATTGCTGCAACCACTGCGCATACCCCTGATCGCTACTACCAGACGGCGTCAAGCGCTTGGGCACTGGGTCGCTGGGGATCTGCTCCACGAGACGCTGCACAGACGCAATCGTCTTCATCTCCACGAGCTCGCCTGCATTTCGACGTACACATTGCGTCAATCATTTGACTCAATAGCCGAACGCACACACACGCAACGCACCAATGGGAACCTGCTGGAACATCTTGGGGACGAACGCCCATTTGCCCTTCGCAGACTCGACGGACGTCGCTGCCGCCGTCGACGCGGCCGTGGAAAAGCGGCGCATTTTCGCTCACAAAAGGAAAAACGAACAGCTCCAGTCGTCAAACACAGGCACCATAATGGAACTGCACCAATCCGGCAAAGTACGACATTGGAGCCCACTTAAGTACGAGTGTAGTGAACTCGAAATCGATACCAAATTGGGTTCACTCGATATAACGCGATGCAAAATGAGCATGCGTCGCAGCGCCTGCTTCTCTCGTTCGAGGTCTTGCTCACTGTATGCAAGTGCCTATGACCATACACTGCCTACTGCTCGGTCGCTTACATGTTGCTTGCTGCGCATCCCTTAAGAATTCAATCAATGGCTTTGTCAACCGCGCTTTCCAAAAGCTCCGATGGTCGCGACCTTTGACCCCCAGACGCAAAGCTATCGACAGAGTAGAGCGCAGGTCCCACGCTCTCTATCTCTATCTCTCTGCCTGCATCTGCTTGGATCTGCGTGCATCTGCGTGGTGACGCTATTACAGCGCGCATAATGGAGAAGGTGGAGATCGCGATTCGCATCTTGGGGCTCACGTACGCGCTCGCGATCCTCATCTTGATCATCCAGCTCCAGAACGAAGACATCAGTACGTCCCATCCCTCCTTCGTTCTCTCGTACTTGAATCGTCGTGCTAATGTGTGATCGCATACAACCACTGTAGACTACATTATGCTCATCACGGTGTACACGATGGTGTTCACGTGCCCGTGCCTGTGGGCGCTCATCCGATTTTGCCGCGCCTGGGTCGCGCGGCGCCGCATGATCGTGCTGCCGGACCGCAAGCCCAAGAAGAAACCCGACATCGCCGTGCCCAAGGGCAAGGCCGTGCAGCGCACGCAGGCCGAGATCCTCGCGGAGCAGCGCGCGCGCGTGCAGAAGCTGCACGGCGTGGGCGACGGCAAGAAGAAGCCCAAGTCGCCCAAGCGCAAGGGCCCGCCCATCAAGAACGCCTAAGAATGCTGCAAAAATGCCATACAGTTAATATAGACATGGAAGGAAGGAAGGAAGGAAGGAAGGAGGGAAGGAAGAAAGGAATGGCTTCATGCGTAATGCTCTTCGTTTGTGCCTTTATGTGTGGTGGTGCTTCTCTCTCTTTTTTTTGTCTTCTTTCACAGCTACAAGTGGATGGAAGCGTCTACTTCTGCCCAGCAAATAATAAATAGCTATCGAAACAGTAATAGTAGTAATATTTATAGGAATGTAAATAGGGGGTTGGTTGGGCGGGGAGCTCGCTGGCAGTGGCAGGCGCAACTAGCAGCAGCATCTTCACAATATCGGACCGAGGCGGTCGCGGGGCAATACATAGCAGCAGTAGACAACGTGCTCGTTCTCTCTCGCGCGGTCAATCAGCAGCACCACACACTCACGACAAAACGGGACGCCGCGCGCTCTAGTGGAAGCGCTCAAACACGCTCAGACGAGGACTGTGCTCGCTGCCCGAGCCCGACTTCTTGTCGTTCACGTCAAACGGCTTGGTCGTGTCCAGGTTCAGCACAAGCCCCGACGACCAGCGCGTCGTGTCCAGCTTCTCGCTCGCGCCAAAGTCCACGGACGACGGCACCGACGCCGACGAAAACTCCTTCCAAAGCTCGTCCGACTCTAGCGAAAAGTCCTTCTTGTGGATCAGTGCCGAGCTCGACGCCGAGCGCGCCAACGACTCGCTGCCCACAGGCGCGGCCACCGACGACGCGTCCACAGGCGTCGTGCTGATCGTGCCGGCGGAGGCGTTTGACGGTGGCTCGTTCTCCTGCGTGAGCGAAAACTTCATCAATGCGTCAATGGCATCCTGAAGGTCTGGGTAGCTCGGCTGTGCGCCGTTGCTGCTGGTCTGGTTGCTGTTCGTGGGCGACGACAACGGGATCGACCCGATGGCGCCCGACGACACTTGTGGTAAGGTGCCAAAGTGGTCACCCGCATAATTTAACTTGGGGGCAGCAACACGCGTCGTGCTGCCCCACGTGCTCTTGTCAAAGGACGACAGCAACGAGTACTCCTTCTGGTACGACGTCATGCTCGGCACGCCCATGTGCTCCGCAACGTGGTGGTGGTGGTCGCCGTACAAGTAGTTGCTGTTCACCGATGACGAGCCGAGGTCCGACGGCGGCGGAACACCGAGCCCGTTCATGCCGCCCATGTGGTCCTTGTCCACCAAAAACATGTTGCCCATTGAGCCCATGCCCTGTGGCGAGTACTGCGGCGCATTGTACCCCTCGACTTCCTCGTGGATGAAGCGGCAACGGCTACCGTACGGACAGTGGCCCGAGCCCCAGTACGACTTGCACTTGGTCGTCTTGTACTTGGGGTGGCGCACCACGTGGCGCAACTCCCCGAGGCCGTGCGCAAACTGGCACTTGGCTGTATCAATAAATAGATGACAATAATACACAATTAGATCAGTGCCAGCGTGTAAATAGACAGGTAGCTAGCATCCACGACGTACCTCCATAACGGCAGTTGCCAAACTCAGAGAAGCGCTTGCAGAGTTCCGTCTTGTAAAGCGACGACTTGGTGCCGTTCTTGGGGCTGTTCTCCTCGTTCAGGTAGCCATCGTCGCCCTGGAGGTCGTAGCCGTCGTTCACGTTCGTATCGAGCTGGAGAAAGTTGTCCTTGGGCAGCGAGTAGTAGTTCAAATGGTCCATGGACGAGAGCAACATCTTGCTTTTCTCGCTGTTTTGGAACAAGTGGTTCGGGGTGTTGACGCAAAATGAGCGCACGTGTCTTTCTGCTCAAGCAGCAAAAAAGGAAGCACGGGATATCGCAAACAGGGGGCACACTCTCTCACGAGGAAGGTAGGTAGAGAGGCAGGCGACCGGTCGACGATAGACGGAGGCGGCGGCGATGGAGAAGAACGAGAAATGAGTCGCGTCGTCACCAGTCGTCTCTTGAGACTGCAGCGGACGCACGAGAGAGGGAAGAAGGCAGGCAAAGCGAGCGGCGCGCGCAAGAAAAAAAACTAAAGCACGCAGACAGCAACACACAACCACAAGCCGAAGGAAGGGGGTGGGCGGGCGGGTCTGGAACAACAGACGCAGCAAGAAGGAAGGAAGGAAAAAAAAAAACCAGCTCGTTCACCCGCTCTGCTTACGCACCTCCGTCCCGTCCGCGCAAGTTTCCCCCAACCCCCATCCTCCCCTCCCCTGTTTTTCCCTCGCCCTCTCCACACGAGTGCTCCTCTCCTCACCTCATCATGTTAAACCTTGGTTTTGAGGTTTTTATTTTGCTGTATTGTTTTTTCGAGAACTTTGTTCACACACTGTGAATCGAGTGAACGCTATCGATCACGGAGCACACAAAAGTGGCAAAAAAAAACCTTGCTGATGAGGTTTTGAAGTGCAACACAAACCGTCGTCCCACTGTTTCTTTCAGGTCAGATGGTCAGAACGGGGGAACAACCAAGCCGCGCTTCTCCGGACGTATCCACGTGCCGTGATGACGGCTTTCTGATAGAACCGCTAACTCTACTATAGCGCGAATATGCCAGGATGAATGCCTGCCACAATGCGCATTGCGACACGTAGTGCTCTTCTTTAATGCGCGTGTTAATCTGCGCATTCGTCGCCACTTTCGCTTCTTCTTCTTCTTCTGTCTTCGAGCAAAAAGACGCGACGAAACCATCGCGACATATCCGGTGCAAACATCCCGTCACAACATTTTCAAAAAACCTCGAATGGGTTGGCTTTGCTTTTTGGCGTTTGCAAGTGCGTTCTTTCGAAACCACGGTGTCCAAAAAAAACAAGGTTTTTTTGATGATGGAATAGGGGTGTGGCTTATGGATTGTGGACCCTACCCCGTACTTGAGCTTTCTGCAACCCGTGCAGTCATTTTCGATTTATTACTTGCAGTTACAGGTGGAAGGGAATCCGCAAAACAAAAATCCAGATCCAGACAAGTCTCTTTGTGGTCATCAACGCATCTTGAATATCCTTTCATAACAAATACAGTGTTCCTGTCATTATTAACTACAAAACTTAGTTAGTGCTGTTGTATCCCCACAATTGGCTACCTATTAAATATTATATCTACGCATTAATGTGTTTAAAGTCATGGATGACTACATGGAGAGTGATCTGGCGCTTACAAAATCCGTCGACGGTGTGACAAAGCAGGCCGTAATTTTCGTGCGGGTGTATTTTTTTACGCCAGAAGAGAGTGTGCGCGCCTGCACTCCCCCACCCAGCAACAAAGCAAGCAGACGCACAAACACACGTCCAGCTGGGAACCTGCGAAACCCCAACAGCACCCAGGAAGAACGGATTGCACAGCCACGCTCCGTTTGCTCCTACCAAACGGCATACTCTCTCACATTTCGGCTGACTTGTCAAGTGTCGCAACGCTTCAAGAATGTGTTCGAGAACCTCCGAAACAGCCTATGGCGCCAGGATCTTTGTGCGCCATGTGTTTCTTTCCTTGTTTGTTTGCTCTCACATGACATGAATGGCATTCGAATATTCATTGGATCCGCTGTCCGTCGATGGAGCTCTCTCTATATGTGGCTGGCGCATGTCCTCGGTGGCGCTGAGGAGGATGTGCGCTGTTCTGTTTAATGGGGAAACCAAGAGATGGACTGTGACAGCGCTCTCTCTATTGGGCGACATTGATTGACCTTGCTTGACTGGTGTCCACAGACAACAAGCACTTGAAGCGCGTTTGCGGCGTCGGCCAAACGCGTATATGCGGATTCGCTGGATCTTCATGCACACACTAGTTGCAACACACACGCATAATATGTCGTGGCCATATCGTTTCTTTTTTTCTTTCTTTTTTTCTTTCTTTCGCAACGAGCGCGTTCATACAACACAGAAAATCAGACATGTCATTGTATACATTCTGCCTTACAAGGGGTCACATGGGTACACGCACATATGCAAAATGCGCCACTTGTTTGTTACCACACGTGTGTGGCTGTTCAAGATTGCACGTGAATTGTGCATCGAGAGAAAGAAAGAATGCATTCTGGTGCTTCCAGAAGCGGTCAGTACACAGTACTTGAGAATGCGCGCGTGTGCCCATCAGGAGCTGCCGGTGGTGACGTGGGGGGAGCGCATCGCGTGATGCAAACGAATGCGAGGTTCATTAGCACACACACGCATACACCAGCAAAAAAACGGATGGACCTTACAGCAAAGCTGTCAAACATGGAGCAGCATTCATTCCCTCCTCTATCCTCACATAGTTCCAATAAATATTTCGAGGCAGAGAGCAAGATTTGCGTCTTGTCAAATATGCTATTGAATAGGTTTTTCCCACAGTTGTGAATGAATGTCTGCGGCTGTGTACCGTACATACAAAATATGCGATTTGATGAGTTCTGCTGGCGTACATGTGGCTTTTCCCACTTTGACAATCGAACATGAGGCGCATGCGTGGCTCACACGTACGTATGTGCGTCTGTATATCAGCTTCGATCATCTGTGCGTGTGCTCCTTCCAGGATGCTGTGAGCGCATGCTTCTTGAGAGGCAACAGCGGAGACCAAAGCTTCATACTACGCCCGTTTCAAGGTCAACTGGCGCGAATGCAAACGCGTGATGGTGGCTCACAGCAATGGCACCTTGTTCATTCGCTAGTTCCTTTCGCACTGTATCCAGGATCCGGCTGTGCGATTTCTTTTCGATGCACGCGTGTGGCTACACGCATGGCTCTTCTTATGCGATCGACGAACCGAGTGAGCCGCGACAGGCGTTCAGCAGCCATATTGAAGTTGTTTTTGTATTTTGAGCTGGTGGATGGCCTTCGCTCTCGGACTGTCGTGAAGCATTCCAATAGTGTGGACAACTAGCATCAGTACGTCGCTGTCGGCGATGGATTCAGGTGCCACTTTCCGTAGCCTCCAGGTCAATTTGACGAGAATGCGTCAAATACGGGATGTGGCGGGCAGGAGGGGCATCGGTCCATGGAGCAGATTGCGTGTTCCTTTCGTGTTGCGCTCAGGATCAAGTGTGAGGTTGTTGCATGTAGCGAGAGGCGCCACATTGAGGTTGTCTCTCTCGTTTAGCTGACGACAATCCTTGCTGATCCTTGCAGTAAAGCGCTTCAGCAGCGTAGGCAACTTTCCGCTGTACATCGTCACCGTCCGTAGAGCTACAATTCGATTCAACGGTGCCATGCATTGAAGCGACCAAGCGAATGTGTGGTATCATGATTAAAGGTATGACTTGTCAGATGCAATAGTGCGTGCATGGTCGCCTGAATCATATTGACAAAAGCGTATGGCGTCTTTTTTGCTCACGCATGTTGTTTCAGTCGCGTTAGAGCTTTCCACCACTTTTGAAAAGTTGTCAACTACTTTCAGGTTCACCGCGGTTGATGCCTGTTGACTTCGTCATGAAGTCAAAGTGGACGGCAATTCCTGCTGCATTCGCAGATTCGCCGGAGAGAAGCACAAGCATGTCGAGCCTTCGTTGCGCCGTGGTGGGCAACGAACCATGTTTCCTGTGACGATCGAGCTCAACAGCATCGTGCACGATCTGAAGGAGAAAATTGTAGCGCAGAACAAGTTTTCGTTCCGTGCGATGTGTTTGGAGCTGTACCTTACGAGGAAGGACGGCAGTTGGGTCAAACGTCAAGATGTCGACGAGCTGCTAAAAGGAAGAGCTGACGAGATTTGCCGCAGGTATACGAGAATGTGACCATTCTGCATGCTTGGCCTTGAGGAATACTTTGGAGAGGACTTCATGTCTAGTTCTGACAGCATTCGCATCTTGGGGGTACGACCCGCGCATGGAATCAAAGTGAAGAAATTGGAGCGTAAGTTGAATGGTTTTGTTTCTTTCTTTAGCAGTAAAAGGCTCACATCATATGCAATGACTTATAATGTGTTTCTTTATGATGCCTTGTAGAACGCGTATTGCGCCTTTCGATATTGGAATGTTTCCTTCGGTTTTCACTCTTGGTCTTTGGATTTTTCATCATTCAGCAAGGACAAACTCCTGGCGTCGAACAAGGGCATTTAGCGAGATATGAGCAGGGGTTAGTGCCTCTGCTCCTTTGTGCTTTAGTTGGATTCTGGATTGCTATGCTCTTCTGCTTCGGTTTGGTGGAATGTGAGAGACGAGATGCCAATGCGACGCTCATGATCGCGTGGACTCTGACGGATTACGAGCCAATAGTCTGAATCATTCCTTTGACGCTATGCCATTGTTCCTGCAAGCGGCAGACACCAGTTCGGCCGACTAACCACTGTCTCAGTTGATATTGCACGAAGTGAATTGAAAGAACTCGGCATTGGCTTTTATGCATAGATATGCGGGGCGTAATTTGACTTTTTGGACAATTTGTGCGGAACGGCGTATGCCATTATCTATCACAAATGGTGTGATAGGTATATGGTATGCTACTGCTACCCCATCATGTAATGTGTTTCATATCTGTAGTGTAGTTGTAGTTATTTGTGATAGATTCAGGATATCTTGTTCGCTTTTGACGCCACTTGACTTGAAGAAAAACAAATGCGTACTTGGCGTATTGTAACTCTCATGTGTGATCGTCTCCAACAGTCTTTTTTTCTTTTTTGAAAATGATGCGCCTAGAAGGATATCTAATACCCAGTCTAGTGATGGAAAAGTTTCCTCTGCAAGGTAACAAAACGCACATCAAAATAACAAAAGAATCAAGCAAAAACAAGCAGTTCAATGCTGGCCGAACAGCAAGTCCATCCAACTTGAATACTGCGACGCGTATTCATTGCGAGATGGGTACACACTTTTGAATAACATTGTCGTTGGCATTGCTATCCCCATATCTTGTCATGTCAAATGGGCCGCACTGATTGGCAAGCAATGCACATCCGCAACTGGAGATGTGACGAAGCGCAAGCTGCACACAAAGGCTTCGCACACGTGCATCCACGACAAGTACGCACCAATATTATCAAGAGCCACAAAGATTGCTGGTGCGATACGCGCTGGCGATTAGCAGCCGCTATGCTGTTGTCAATGACTGTGGCGCGCGTGATGCTCTTGTTACCAGCAATGCATGCGTGATGCAACAGGTCGGCGTGGGCGCGTGTGTGTAATTCTCCAATATAGCGGTTTTTCCATTACGCCTCAAGAGTCCATCAAAACGACGTTTTTTGCGATTATAAAAAACTAAACTTGACAGCAGTACACTTGCCTTTCTACGGGCGCAAAGGTGGCGCGCACAGACGCAATGGAAGTGAGGAGACGACGAGAATGAAAACTTCCCAGACACAGCAGAGCTACACACTGAAGAAAAGATCAAGTAGCAATTCTTATTGCAGCGTATCAGCTCAGCATGAGTGCATCCGCTGTATGTGTGAGTGAGACGGCGAGGGGGAAGGCAAACGGAGGGGAAGGAATGGCTTAGAGCTCACTGTTCGACAGCGTGCGAAGGGGTACGCTGTGCTCCTGTAAATACCCGTGCACTGGCTCAACGGACTACAATCTCCGGAAAAAACAAATCCTCTCCATTAAACTGAGCAAAAGCCACGAGAGTTGACAGGAACAGCGTCGTAGAAAAACGGCACGAGCTTCTCGCAAACTTCACGTTCGAGATTGCACAAGTGCGCGAGATGGGCGAGATTCTATGCTACGGGAGACTGTTTCGTTTGGGTTCAGTGAATAGTCCCGGCTTTTAGTCCGCTCTGGCTCGTTTTTGGGCTCCAGTCGTGGAGATGTGTTACCAGGGATGGCAGAAAACCACGTACCACGTGGTTTCTGGTTTTTTTACCATGGTTTTATCGTGGTTTTCTTTTGTATTGGCGTGGTACATCGTGGTTTCTACAAGATACTGATGCAGGTTTCAAAATCACGACGGTATCATACCGGTGGGGCGATGGTTCACTCACTCTCGCCGCGGACGCCTCCAGAGTCACCAGTCGCCATCACCAGCACAGCATCGCCGTGGCTGCGTCCGCCGCCAGAGTCGCCAGCCGCCAGTATCGCTATGGAAAGCCAGAGCTGTTGTCCTGACGATGAAACGAAGAGGCGAATTGACTAATCGTTTTTTATGTCATTTAACTGAGTCTGAACAATTCTTCTAGACTAAATGCGTGTGAGCGAATCCCTGTGACAGTACCGTCTTGGGGAAAACGTTTTTCATTGTACTCCGGGAATGGTCGCAAATCAGGGTTTGGAATGGCCTCTCTCGCATTGACGGGCTCTTCCTTGCTATGCCGGTCATTTTGTCTATCCCACTCGAACACCTCGACGTCGATTTCGTCGAGGTAGCTTTCCCAGAAGTCGATCATCTCGTTTTGCGGGGAATCTTTGGATTCAGCTGGTGCAGAGTCAGATACCTCAGCTGGTGCGTCGTCCTGAGCCCACTCTTGTACCCACGCTTGCGCCGGTGGAGAAACCGACTCAGAGGTGTCTTCATCTTCCTCCCACTCATAGTCTGACGTGACGTGCTGGTGGTCGCGACTCTCTCGTTCCTCCCGACTTCACTCTACGGGAGAGATGATTCGTTTCACATGCTGCTGGACTTCAGGTCTGCCTGTGGCTTCGCGGGACTGCTGGCGGACGGCTTGGATTTGCTTGGCCTTATTTGAGGTCATTCGATTGCGGATGGCCGTATGGATCAGAGCGAGTTCACTGAACAGCCGCTCACATGTGGCTGTGTTGACAGCGATGGAGAGAACAGTGAACGCGAGACGAGGTAACTTGCAAGACGGTCGATCTTGTTGCATCTGCCTCCAGAACCCTGCCACTGGATCGCTGAACTCGTCGGGTGTTGTGTACGTGTACCTGCCCGTCAACCACATACTTACACTATCGCGAAGGTGGCCGAAGTCGGGGCCGATAAAACGACGGTAGTAGTAGACTGCGAAATGTGAGATGCGGCTGGGAGAGGAGATGGAGGCAATCGGGAGCTGTCTTGCCTTGTCTACGTAGCGCGGGGGCAGAAAGTAACCCAGCATGAAGAGCGGTTGCTCGCATTTGCGCCATTGTTGGTCGACTAGCGGCAAGAGAGCCTCCCGATGCTC
>GL376624.1:51475-164982 GCA_000143045.1 Globisporangium ultimum DAOM BR144 | reverse complement strand
AGATCTTTCCAAACTGAGCTTCCTTGAGTACGAGCAGAGGTGCCGGAAACTTCGTCGCGCCACTGTATTCACAGCATAGGATTTCCAGTGCTTTTCGGACTCGCAGCAAAGAGGCAAAACATGCCTGCATGGAATTCCACCGCGTCTCGCACAGCGCATAGAGAGCAAGCCGCTTATTGCATCTTCTCTCCATGATATCACGCAGCTGCTTCAAACAGGTAGACGACGCCGCGTTCAGTGCATTGACAATGTCAGCTGCACGGCACGCAACGTGGTGGAGTGTAGTCTTCAAGACAGCTTTGACGAGGTTGTTTATGTCGTGCGCAAAGCAGTGCAGGAAGGCGATGTTCGGCCAGCGTAGCGCCAGAATTCGACGTGCTCGTCCACATTGCCCAGCATCATCCGTGACAACAGCGCCGACATCCCATTGCTCTTCTCGTGCCTGACGTAAGATAGCGTCCACTTCCAAATTTTCTCTCTAGAGAGTAACCAACCAACCAAGCGACCGATCAACAAAGCAGTCGAGATCAGTTCTGTGTCCGGAAGTGCACTCCCCAAGAACTTTTCTTCTGCAAGTCGCCAGAAACAACCAGAAACCGCCGCCCTTTCAAGTTCCAACAATCTCTTGCCTGTCCCTTGGCATCATGCTTAAGCAGCCTCCAGGTGGCGAGCTGCCACCTTCTCCCCCTGACCCTGGAGTCGCATCGCCGCTGAATTTCAAGGAAGCAGTTCGCGACAAATCCAGCGATAAGCACGGAGATGATGAGTTCGATGAATGGGTCAAACACCTTACCAAGATTGCGGAACGACCATGGAAAGTCAAGGACGATGAGAATCTTCGCCCAATGGTGCCAGCAGAGGAGGAGGCACTAGCTGCATGGGCAATGGGTGCGTTGGTTCTCGATGCCCCGCCTGCGTTCCTTGTCTGCACCCACACCTTTGCACAACGCGTAGCCTTCCTCAACTTCTTCGAAGCGCATTTGGAAGGTGTTATAGCTGCCGTCATTCCGCCACATGTACGAATGCCCAAGCATGTTGCGGAAAAGACTCTGCTCGCCCAATTAGCTATATCAGAGAAAGAAAATACTCCTGGTCATATCCAAACGCGCAATCTCATCCGACAAGTCAAAAGGGCTGACTACAATGATGCAACACGACGCGTTACCTTCGTTGTGAAAGACAAGATACAAGCAGATTCGTGGCATCGGAAAAGCATCCAATTCCGGGGTGTCAAAATTCTTCTAAGTACAGCAAAGCTAGGAGAAGAAGACATGCAAATGGATGTCGACAACGACGTCCCCCACGACGGCGAACTGCTACGCTACCAAGTCCGGGTGATGACGCATGATCTCCCGGTAACAGCAGTGAAGCAGGTACTTTGCATGAGTACCGAATGCAAGGTGATTTCTATCACCCGACAACACGCAAAGCGAAGCGACGCGTACGACTCAAACTACTTCCTTGTAGTTTTTGATTCTGACACTTGTCCTTCGCTCCTGCGTGATGTTACGCACATTACCGCCGGAGGCCACTCGCTCTTCCTCCATCACTTCCAGCACCATAGCAGAATCCCGTGCTTCAATTGCTACAGCCCACTCCACTCGCGTGGTAAATGTCCGCGTGCATCAGGCGAAATCCAAACTGATCATCACCGTAATTTCACTCTCAAGTTGCACCCAAGCAAATCGGTTACAAGCCTCACTCTTCAGCACATGACAGCTGTCGATCGACTTGCATTTATCGCAGAGTCAGCCGATGACCTAGATGCAGTAATGACCAAGATCAAGTCAGTCGCAGACAAGACCACGCTGTTGACCAAGATCCCAAGCGACAAGAACGCCCACACGCCCACTACTAATCCTACCTCTAGCCCAGAGCAAAGTACTCAGCTGTCCGGCGATGGATGGTTTGACCCGGCAACTGCCAGAAAGATGAAATCGGGGAAACGAGGCATAGTAGCGGCAAGCAATTCAAACCCGCAACTAAAACCAAAAAGCGATCTAGCAACCTTTCGGAGTTCCGGAACACCAACACCAATGAATAGTAAGGATGGCAAATCAGCAGATAAGTGTCCAATTACGAAAATCGGCATCTCAACAGTGAAAGCCAAAGGAGCAGGGCACACTGGATCTGGACGACTGTCCTCTCGCCCAGGGGATAACAGTACGACTGGCAGCGCTACTGCGCAAACCAGCAAGAGACCAGATAAGAGCGTGTCGGTTAAACGAAAATTCGCGGCAGCAACGCTTGAATTAGTGTATGAAGACTGTGAGACAACAGCAACAGTCGACTCAGTGGACACGGCCGACGACGAGCCAAGAATTGGGGAGCGGCATAAGGTGGATCATGGCACACCTTCTCTGCTCGAAACAGCCAAAGAAAAAGCGGAATCTGCAGCTGACGCATTAAACACGGCTACCAAGCTCCATAAATTGAGGGAGGAGGAGGCTCACTCTGCAAAGGTAACCTACCAACAAGCAGCATACGAAGCCCACATAGACGCACTGAATCTTGAAGATGCTCAAAAAAAAAAAGGGGACATCCAGCAATTTGAGACAGCGGAAGAGGAAGAAGCATACCGGGTCGCGGAAGGTGTACGTGTCGAAGACTTAGCAGCGCAGATTTGTCTATTAGACCACAAGCATCGACAAGCTGCAATTACTGCTCAAGATGCGAATGCAACACTGAGGCTGGCGATGGCCCGTGCCAAGAAAGCCTATGCAAAGTATGACAGACTCTACAAAGCGAGCCTAAGACTGGAAGAGAGAAAAAAGGACGAGCCAAAGGGTCAACCTCTCATTGACGGTATCACCCAGCAGGAAGACGCACGGGAGGACGCTAAAGCTGCCAGTCGTGCAAAGAACTTGAACCAAATTCGACTTGCCTTGGAGTCGCAATTTGCGATCAAAAACCGAAAATATGTACAACACATCTCCGAGGAAGATACAGCATCAAATGGGAAAAACGCGGATGTGGAGACTCAGGAACCCGCAGTTTCGAGTATTGCAAATCCTGACATATTGCAATCAGCGGGTACTCTACGAGAGCCATCTGCCTATACTGAGACACCTCTGGATGAAACCATGCGATTTAATGATTTGGGTGCTGTGACTCCACCACAGCAAGCTGAACCGGTCCCTTTCCCACCAGCGTTACAAGCAAGTTTCGACCAGATAAGGCATATGAATGATCCAGGCAAAGAGCCACCGATGAGAGTGTTCGACATGGATGTCTCAATGGCACCAGCACCATCGACTCCGGAGACGACAAATGCTCCACAAACACATACTGCAGCGAGGCAACTGCGTCACCAGCGACTAGAAGAGGCAACACAACAACGTAACATCCAACGCCAACGAGAAGATCATTCGTCAACCTTGATGTGCACCCGACGACGCAAAGGACAACTCGCAGAGATCATAGAAGCAGCAGTAGTGGATCTCTCGACGTACCCTCCGGTGACAAATCCGCCCTCCCAACCACTCCTGCCATACCACACGGTAAAGGCCACGGATCCTCCTCTTTCTCTTGAGTATTGGACACAATTGCTCGGCCTGGAGCAGATCCAGAGCATCAAAAACGGCCACTGCTTGTACTATGCTCTACGGAATGCACTTGCAATCAACGGTGGCGACAGACTTACCCATGGTACTGTGGATGACCAAGTGGAATGGGTGAAGAAGAACATTTTAGCCCTCTACATGCTCAGGCTTCGCGTAGATAGCGGGCGGACAAATGAACCTTCCCCAACTTTACCAGAAGCTGGCCGGTGCGACAGACCGAGAGGAACACTCAAATGACTACATGGTTGACCAAGTGGAAAAACACATACAGGTGAATGCGGCAATCTCAGTTAAGGATGCTCTCCCTGCTCGTTACTGGGGGGCAACGGATGAGTTGAGAATGGCAGCAACATGGTTGCAGATTGATATATTTGTGATCGATAGGCAACCGGACGATACAGCATTCATTGTAAGATACACACCTGGCACCCCAACTCACGACGAACGCGCAGCTAAAACGCCTGCAAAAATAGTCACGTTGACCAACAGCGAAGCAAAGAGTGAGATGCCACAAATGCTCAGGTCCGGTACTGCCATTCTTCTGCTGAGGAGCGGAGAGAACATGCTCTCCCACTTCACTGCTCTCCGTTTGAGTGAGAATGGATTCGTCTCCTCACACGATTCTCCCAATAATGAGACATCGAAAACAGAGAGTGCTGGCCCAACACCTGACGAGAACACTGCTACCCAAAACCACGCTTCCGACGCCAACGGTAAAAGGAACATGGATGGAGAGGCGAACTTTCCACCGCACCACCTAGGCAGATATCAAGGCGAAGGGACTCATCAGAAAGGAACAATGCTTCACCGCTTTGTTGGAACAAAAGCCGAGATCGGACAGCTATCAGTGGAAGAAGATGCAATTCGGCGACAACGATTGAAGCAAAACAGTGATGCAATGGAAGCATGGATAAAAACGGTTCGAAAGAACAAACGGTATGAGATCCCCACTCTCCAACATGGTGACATTTCTAAACTCACAACATGGATCCCGTCCCATGTCGAATCGCTAGCTGCACTCCTGCAATCCCTCCCATACCCTGTTGAGGCGCTGCGCGGGATACCATACAAGAAGCTTCTAGACTTCGGACACGCAATCAACAGCCAGACCCAACTCGCCCTCATCAAGTATCATGCAGAAGATGAAGGCATTGACGAAAAACCTCGCTTGCACTGTAAGAAATGGGCAGCGGCAATCTGCGCCTGTCCACACGGATCAACAAGATGGGCACTCTCGGACGATCCTATGCGATGGAGTCGCTTGGAGAGGATGGACGATACTCTGTTAACTGCCACGACCCCGGATCCGGTGGAAACAGAACGGTGGGCCATCCTCAATGTGATTGGAGTCTTAATGCCCCTGACCTTCTCCTGCCATATTGATGTTGGCGTGGTTATGCCAGAGGTCCGAACCTCGGTGTATTGGAAGTCGAAGGATATCCAAGACATAGTCACTATGATCGCTACCACCAAATCGTGGTCGCTCATGATGGGTCGATGCGAACTTGACTCACCGGGGCTGCCAACTCGCAATTAAGGGCACCTCGGGTGTCTCCCCTCTCATAGACCCAATGCAGTGGTCTGGGAGGGCACGGGGAAGACCAACTTCGGACTTCTCACACAAAAGAATGCAAAATAGGAAAGGCCAGTTAACCGTGACGGACTTCTTCAGGACTCTTGATTCACGAATGCAGGCACACCAAGTGCAGAGGCAATTCGACGACCTAAGTGCGAGGAAGAAAAAGGAACGCGCTCGAGAACGCGCACGAATACGGAAGCACACCCGGAGCGAAGCCACAGTTGGACTACACACGCAAAACGTCATGGGCTTCTCAAAATCAGCTTCCAACATAGATGCGTGGTTCTCCCATTTTCGTGCGACTCAAGATGCTGGAGCATTGGACGTAGTCTTCCTCCAAGAGACACATGTACAAGCGGCGGAGGTTGGAAAGATGCAGTCACGATACAGTCGTCATTGGGGTTTCAACGATGCACTCGAAGGAAGGAATCTGTCTCTCTGGACGGGGACGCCGGGGCGTTGTGGAGGTGTGGCGATCCTCCTCCACCCGTACTCGTCAATCACGACCTTAGTGCCATTCAAACCAGAGATGTGGACGGCGCACTGGATGGCAGCCGAGGCAACTACACATGGAACATCAGTACTACTTGTCAACTTTTATGCTCCGGTTGAAGATAAGGCTCGCGAAGCATTCTACGCATCAATGACCGAGATCTCTCTTACCACCGACGGTTCTGTTTTCCTAGGGAGAGACTTCAACTGTACCCTCAATCCCTATGCCGACAGGAGTTATATCGCGAACGCTACTGCCCATGACTCCCCAAGACTACGCCGCTTGCTGAAGAAGTGGGAATTGACTGACGTGCTCGAGGAGGATGTTGCGCGTGCAGTTGACCGCCGAGAGGTAACAGCTTTCCAGAGACTTCACCACACCTATTACTACACGTTAGTGGGAGGAGGCAGCGCCAGCAGCCGTCTAGATCGCTGGCACGTAAGTGTACATCATGAAGACTGGGTCAGAAGTGTGACGCAAGCCGTCCCTGGCCCTTACTCGGACCACAATGGAGTTACGACACGGATCGCACCTCCGGATATGGTGGTCCAGATCAAAAAATCGCGCACAGTATATCCACTCCCGCTCTACGCAACGAAACGCGCAGAGGACGTAATAACGGAGTTCCTGGCAACGGCGGAGGAGAAGCTTGACAGACTTCAACGCGACTACTCAGACCCAAAGGAACTTGCGAAGGCCTCGGCAGCGTGGTGGGACGCTTCGAAGATAGCAATCCGCGTCAAATATCTCGCGGCCAAGAAACAGGCTCTCTCTACTCTTTCTAACAGCTATAAAAAGCGGATTAAACGGCTCCATCATCGCTTAACTCAAGCAGAAGCGGTAGCGGAAGCTGAGGGTCCGCACAGCTGCTCCGGTGAGGGGAACCGTACTACAGTCACAGCGGTGGAGATACGAAAGGCTATTGCCGAGTGCAAAAGCAAATGGCAGACGGCGAAAAAGCAGTATCTCTTTAGAGACTACATGTACACGCCGCACCGCTCCTCCAAGGCATTCTACAGACGCATCTCAACGAAGTTTCTGGACAACACAGTGTATTCGTTGGGCGGGGCTAACAGGCACGGCCCGAACCGATCCAGAGACTTGGCGTCCGAGATGTCAGCGGGGTGGGCTGGTATCATGCAGCAGACAGCGGCAAACAGCTTTGATATTGATCACTTCATTGACTCCCTCGCGAATAACCCTCCCCCTCCAGGTCTAGCAGACATTGCAAATGAGATAACCGAACTGGAGGTCGAGTGTGCAGTCAAGCGGTACAAACGGGGGAAAGCGCACGGTCGTGATGAGTTGAGCAATGACTGGTACAGAGATCACATTGCATCGCTCACCCCACTCTTGGTGCGTCTGTTCAACTGGTGGTTACCTACCGGAGTACTCCCCGAGTTTTTTGGGGACGCGCATATCCATTGCATCAAAAAGAGCAGGACAGCAACAACGCCTCTGGATCACCGACCGATTGCTCTACTCAACTCGGACTACAAGATCTTCACCCGCATCTTCGCTACGAGATTGAGGCCTCGCCTCCCAGCAACAATTCACCAGTTTCAAGCAGGCTTCGTTCCCGGACGCACGATTCCAACGGTAATTGACACGTTTCTTGCTGCTCAAAAAGCGGCTCTAACCGATCACTCTCTCAAGGAAGCGATTGCGTTGCTGCTTGACTTTGCCAAAGCATACGATTCTCTGGACAGACGGTTCCTACGAAGGGCATTGGAGCTACAAGGATACCCTGAGCAGTTCGTCTCATTGGTCGACTCACTGCACGCGAATACATCCTGCAAATTTCAAGTCAACGGATTCCTTTCTGCGTCAATACCGGTAACTTGTGGAATAAGACAAGGATGTCCCCTCGCCCCACTACTCTTTATCATAGCTCTCGAAACTCTGTATCGCAAAGTGGAAGCATCTACCACCCTTGCTGGAATCTTGCTGCAGTCAGGGGACGCGAAGATGGAGGTTCGACTAAGTGGGTACGCGGACGACACTGCCCTCTACTTGCGCAGCTCCAAAGAAATCCCGGAAGTACTGAGAATCCTTGAAGAATTTGGAATAGCATCGGGACTGAAAGTCAACCTCACAAAGTCCGTTGTAGTACCTCTACGAAAGGGAACAATGGTGAGACAAGACCTCGTCAGCGGAATGCAGATACTTGATAACCAAACTAACTGCCGGTACCTCGGAATACAAGTTGGACAATCGACAGCGATGTATGAGGACTGGGACAAGTGCATTAAATCGCTCCAAGCTAGGTTGTACCTCGCTAAGATGAAAACACACTCAGTCAGCCAGCGGGCTGCAATCGCGCACGCCATCATTATTCCCAAGGGGATGTACGTCGCGCGGCACTCTTGGCCAACGGTGGCAGTGATTGACAGATTGCATCTGCTCATTAAGCGATTTGTATGGGGGTCACGACAAGGGAAACCTTCCAGAGCATGGCTCTCAGAGGAACATTCGGAACTGTCCAAACACAAAGGAGGGATCTCTGTGCCAAACATCAGGACGGAGTTACTCACATTGAGCGCGGCAACAGTAGCCAAATGGGCTTCATCTGCAAACGCTTTCGAGCGGCTCCTCGGCGACATACTTCACGACAACCCATCCGGTAGTGCTGTGTACATAACACCCGGGATCACACCAGAAGTAGAGACCAAATGCCCCTCTTTGCGCCACACCCTATGGAAAACTGGCGCTGGTGTACTCGCAGCGACGCACTCATCTACGGTCTCCCCTGACGAGCAAGCTGCAATCATTGAATGCTCAGCGCGCTTCAAAGTTCCGTTGCAAGCCGCACTTTGGGCTGGGAACGAGTACATTGTCGACCTTCAGTCCAAGATGGACAACAATCTCAACATATCCGTTCAACTCCGTCGTACTCGGCACGGAACCTTTTGTGGCGAATGGCTGCGGTATGCGTCAACGGTGAAGGATGGATGGTTGCTCGACAGCAGGGGCCAGCCATATCGACTTGCCCGATCAGCACTCGTGACAGATAGCACCACGATTGGTGACATGATGGAGTGGAGATGGATGAGCAGAGGCGTCGTAGCCTTCACACTCACCAGGGATCCGATGCTAGTCACTAGTCCGTCCATGAGAGCCTTTGAACGATTATGTGCAGCACTGCTTTACAATTTCCCTGAACTTTTGTATCGACCGCACCGAGACCACCTTTTAAGGCCATACGGATCAGACCCACAACAGCATCACGAGTGGCATTTCGATATGTCTTGGACCAAGCTGACGCACATAGATACCACGATACGGAAGCAGGTGCACGAAGTCAAAACGATCAATGACTGTGACATGGCGGCATCCCGGGACTGCAACGAGACGCGGATACGCTTCCACGCTCATCCAAAGTTGACACGAATGGTCCAAATCTGGGGGGGAGACGACAGGTGGAAACCTTCTCGCTCACGATACTACAAGTATGTGTCAGCCGGGAGAGCGCGAAGGGGAATCGCAGAGCGTGATCGCGTTCAACCCCGAGAACTCCTCTCAGTCGAATCGATACAACGAGGTCTGCAACTATTGTCGTGGAAGGAGATCCACAAGATACCAGGTCTCACAACATATGCAGCCCAAACACTGTACAAACTCAAAGCGAACAAACTCTCCCTCTGGAATCGTAAAGCCCAAGACCTCACATGCCCTCACCATCAGTGTAATCATCTGGGACCAACGTCGATACAACACCTCTTCTGGGAATGTCCTGGGGCGAGGACGTCCTGGAATCGACTGCGGGACCTGTGGAGCAGACTCGGTCTACGACTAGATAGCGATCCTACTGTATGGCTGTTCAGTCTTGACCTCCCAGAAACCCCTGCTTTAGCATGGGTCAACCTCCAGGAGCACCTCGACCATGGTGGAGACAGTGATTCTCTCATGGATCAACTTCACCCTGTTGCGCAGCTTCTGTGGAGGTATATGACGGCGACAACAATACACGGCATATGGTGTGCTCGTTTGCGCCGAATGGAGGACCAACCCTGCTCGGAGCAAGCGCAAAATGCAGTTGCTGCCACTGCGCTTAAAAACGGTCTCATCAGCCTAGCGAGAGTGATGGACGTAGTATCTGACGATTCAGAAATACAGGCAAGGACCGCTATGATGAAAGCGTATGTGAAAACCTCCTCGGCCCACCCCTACCGTCCCTTGCCGCCACGTCCACGGATAAAGGCGTGTACCTTCTCTTCTTCGATGGTGGTTCGAGGGGAAACCCAGGGCCAGGAGGATCAGGGTCCGTCATTGTTCGAGTGCAACCCAATTTCCATGAAGCTTCCGTGGAGTGGGTGGCGAGCATGGCTTACAGCAACCCCGCCACCACCAACAATGTAGCAGAATACTGGGGATTAATTCACGGCCTCCGACATGCACAGGTCAGCTCGCTGCGCCCGCTCCACGTCATCGGGGACAGTGCCACGATTATCTCACAGCAAAGGCGCCATCGACCCCCTAAGAACCTCCGACTCGCTCGGTTGTACAAAACCTCCAAGCGCATTGCAGATACGATCGGCATTCAGAGCTGGACGCATCACTACCGAACGCACAACAAAATGGCGGACAAGGCAGCTAACGTTGCTATGGATACTCGTCGCTCCTTCCAAGTGCGCCTTCCATCACACCGATGCATCGATTCGGAAATAACGGCATTTCTCAACAATGATGTGTTGCACTGGTTAGTCCACGCATCGGGACAAACGAGCAGCTCCACTTCCCTGCGAACTATGCATGCCCTCTCAATGGAGCAAGTATCGTCACTGCGGAATATAGCAGCTCAAGCTGCCGGAACGACGCCTGCGTCGTCGTAATCCGGCAAGTCACACTCCGGAACAAACTACCTACTGTAGAATAGCCCGGAGAATGGATATTGTAGGTCATTAAATTGTAATGAACGACGACACCTCACTACCGAAGAAAACACCCAGCGCGTGTGGACAGCATGTGTGATGCAAGTGCGGGCTGTGACACATCGGATGAGAACGCTCAAAGGAGAAAAGATCAATGCAACTTGCCTGAACCAACTGCTCAGTGTACTGGAGAGACAAGATTTCTCGCGCCAACTGGAAGCATGGGCGACGGCGCGTCTGTATTTCGATGGAGGTGCACGCGGAAATCTAGGTCCAGGAGGCAGCGGATGGGCACTCACCTTCCTGAATGAACGCTGCAATCGATGGGAACTCAAAGCATGCGGCTATGCGTACATGGGACCAGAAGTTACGAACAATTGGTGCGAATACAGCGCACTGAAAGAAGGCCTGGTATACAGTGCACACTACCTACAGCATTATGAAGTCAAGATGGAAGTCTTCGGAGATAGCCAAATGATTATCGCAGCTCAGAACGGGTTTTCCTCAATACGCCAGACCAAGTTGCAGCCACTAGCAGTTCGGGTAAATCAAATCATCGACAACTTTGCGTGGGTCTCCTGGAATCACACAAAACGAGAACAAAACAAAATGGCGGATCTTCTCGCCAGCATGGCAATGAACTCCCAGAGTGCGAAGATACTCACCGACGAATCGCGGGGAAATGATCGAGTTCTTATGTCCCAAGTCGCAGATCTACTCGAAAATGACGTCGGTGCCACACCGTCAAAACTTAGAAACACCTCACTCTCAGCAGTGTTAATGAGACTCTGGAATTCTTAAACCATATGTAGATCATAAGTTAAATAGAATGACCTTCTCTCTCTCTCCCTATGTCATTAAATTGTACTTAAATATACCTCACCTTCTAACTAACTAACTAACGTACAGTTCAGGACGCATTAATATGTGTCATTCATAAATTGTATGTAGTCAATTGCATATTAACCAATAAGACTAAACCGTTAAGATTTAATCTCATTGGATGATAGTCGGAATGGACACCCGACTATCCACCAATGATAGATGCCGTAGGTTTCAGCCAGAACGATTGCATGTTAGCACTTTAAAATTCTAATTCGCTTCTCGTTTTGCGCTCTACTGCGTAAAGCTCCAACCATCCTTTTGGGTACAGCGTTATTGCTGTGCCCTTTCCTCCCGCGCGCTTCCTCAAAGCACGTGTACGCCGTGTAACAGGTAATCCCGTTACAGTCAGGGACGTTTACAACGCAGGCAAGCAGTATCACTCGGTGAGCAAGCTTGAAGTGGCGGTAAAGGCAGTGTGGGAGCGTATTACCCCCCAGACTATCGACAAGCTCGTGAAATCGATGACAGATTGCTGCTGTGACGTCCTTGAAAAGCACGGAGATAAGACCAAGTATTAGCAACCCATTTTTACGTTCTCGGCGGTCGTTTTAAAGCAGTAAAACCCTTGAAAATACTAGTGTTCGGCTACTTTTGTCACCCGTGAATTGCTAATTTTTTGAAGTCTTGATGGTAAATCTTGCTTGACAGCTCGGATCAGCATAAAAATTGTATGAATCGAGTCGTCGTAATTCGTAGATTTTATC
The DNA here is from genome assembly GCA_000143045.1 of Globisporangium ultimum DAOM BR144. NCBI lineage: Eukaryota > Oomycota > Peronosporomycetes > Pythiales > Pythiaceae > Globisporangium > Globisporangium ultimum. The sequence goes on along the minus strand of GL376624.1, from coordinate 152,887 downwards.
CTTCTAATTTGCTCGTTTATAACATCATTGTTTAGAAAGTTACGCGTAAAAACATGTTGTTCGGTTACTTTTGGCGTGCACTGTAATAGGGGCTCTTCCTGCAGCTGTTCGCTTACTTTGACTTCATAGGTATTAAATATGCCAAGATTATTCCATCCACTTTTGATCGTTGTGTAACAAGTGAGTGAAATTGACGCCCCGTTACTCGCTAACCTCTCCTACAGCTGTTTGGTCAAACGACGAGCTACATTTGTTTTGTCCAAAAACAAAACAAGAAGCGTCTTTAAGCAACCAAGTGTTTGCAAAGCTTGAATTGGGATCGCAGCAGCGTAGGATTAATTTGCACACATATATGGACTAGTTGTAATGCGTGCAGTGTCCTACCCACGCAGTGCTGCCACCAAGACCTTCTCTCCAAAGTGACAAGTGCTGTCGAGCATGCTACCACGGTTGAAGTGGTAAGAGGAAGGTGCTGATAGTTAGTCGATCTTTCGTTGCGGATTTGTCTATGATTCTCAGGAACTCGCGAGCATCAATATGCTAATATGTCGTATCGGATCGTTCACGATCCCAAGCACCTCGGAGCATCGCAGGAACTAGAATCGATTTGCTTAAATAACTCGATAGACTTCTCATTCTACGGCAGCAATACTACTTTTGGTTTCATAAATACTGTTTATCGCTGCCTATCGTTCATAATAAAGTCTGCTGCTTGTATTGGGGCCTCGTGATTAAAACATACACTCAAAAAGGTGGTGCAGGTCTTGGTCCGAAAGCTATCCACCCGAGGCGGTCGTGACCTTGTGGTGGATTAATTTGGGGAGTTGGATCTGATTTGGAGGCTGCGACGGGAACTGGCTACGTGGGTGGAAATGGTGCACATGGATTGTTCCGCCAAGGGTGAATACCCCAGACGACACAGGAGCCTCGCGGAGATACTCCTTCATTGGCGGTTCAATAGATGAGGGCATGGAATGAAGTTGTAATCGAGCTATTGTTATTCGTGCAGTGCTGCTGACGGCCATAGCGATGGAGCGTGTTCGTCAATCCGTGCTGCGTCTTCATGTGTCGAGTCAAGTTGCCTGCCGTGCTGAACGTCTTGCCACAACCAGGCAACACACAACTGTGCACCGCACTTCCAGCATGCACCTTCTGGTGCTTCGCCAGCATCTCCTGACTCGTGAAGATACGTGTACAACCGGCCACAGAGCATTCCATCTTGTACAAGGCGTGCAATCGCTTGTGGCGGGCCAGGTTGCCAGACGTGAAGCGCTTACCGCACGACTTGATCGGACACTGGGGTGGTTGCTCGCCCGTGTGGGCCTTCATGTGCTCATAGAGCATGAACTTGCGGTGGAAACGTCCGCCACTGTTGGCAAACGAGCACAGGAACAAATGATCTTGGCTTGGCTCACGGATGCAGACCGCTGCTGGTGAGACATTACTTCGGCGATTGTGCTGGCTATTGCTGAGGCATTGCGGGCTGCTGGTGCACTGGAGACTGATGCAGCATTTGAGGGATCGACGCGATGACGGACATGACCATGGTGATGGTTGCAGTTGATAAGACGAGTGTGTGTGAATGCAGTTGGAAAATGGATCGAAGTCATGCAGCTAGGATTTGTGAATGCCGCTTTGCTGACTGCACTGCTCGGGTGGTTTTAATTTGTGAAATGAGCTCGTCGGGACTGATTTGCTTTTGAGTCGAGGTATGTATCAGTTTAGAAAATTTGCCCAATCGACATCGAGAGTGGGACAGTGGAAAGATGCAGCACCGTACTTTGTATCTACGCCAGTCTTTTTATCACATCCACTGTTCTAGACGAAATTCCTAAATCCTAGACGAAATTCCTAAAAGGAGAGTAAGCAAGAGAATGGATACTGTAGGTCATTAGATGAACCTAAATATACCTCACCTTATAACCATAACCATAACATCCACTGGCAGAGTAATATGGGAGTCATTGCTCGCGCGCACTGGTCGCTGCTAGCGGCGTTCTGTTTGTACAGTTTTCGCCCCGAGTGAGTGAATAGTATCGATCGCAATTGCGAGGCTACTTCTCGCGGTACAGATCGTTTGCATCATGCTTTCTTTTCATTCCGAAACATTTATCTGCCTACAGTTCTCATATAAGTTGTACCCATTGCCCTTTAGGCAGCTTCTCGTGATATCTTGAGTGGTTGAAACACGTACTTTTACCAAAGATAAAGAGGTATCGAGTGTCAATGCAACAACCGAATACGCGATTGCATTTCTGGAAAAGCGAGATTTGTAGCGAAGATAAAATTGGAACAGCTGGAGGCAAGACAGACGAAGGAGTGCGATATTTCGTTACATTTTGTACGTTCTGCGCAAAGAGATGAGCTCATTGACGCACTCATCTCTTTGCGCACGCGGCACGCTAAATAGTGCCTGCTGACGCAGCGTTGCAGTAGGATACAAACTGGTCATTCCTGATACAGCCTCGCTGGCCTTTCCATCGCACATAAACAATTGCTTGCTTCTCGCGTTGCGCCGCAGCTCTACCAAAAAGGGACTGCACAGAGAATCCGAATCGCGTTTTCGTGCTGAAACGCATCTCCTTGCCATCAGGCCAGAGACAAGGCGAGCGGTGCCCAAACAAAGTGTTGCTGTTTTGGGATACGTCACCTCATCAGGTGGGGCGTCACCTAGAAAGGCTGTCCTTTCCACCCGCGTCCCAGGGGTGGCACAAAAGCCAGCCATTTTCCCCGACGGACGCCTGCCTGCGGTCACGCCCATCCGTAATCTGCACATAATCCTGTGTTCAGTACGGTCTCCTTTGCGTCGCCACGACCGATCAAGCGGATCAATCACCCAGGACACTCACCCCGGACACCAGTACGATAGGACAAACTCTTCGGAGGGAGCAGAACCTCATCCTATTGCACCGCTAGGACGTGGACATCCTGCACACCAGGAAAGCGCGCAGTCAGTGGATATCCCTGACTTCAACTCGTGCCTAATGAGCTATCCTTCATTTCTCGACTAGCTGCGTGGGCACAACAAGCCTGCTCGGCCTTATTACAAAAGCTGTATACTTCTTGTCGGCAACGCCGAACTCGACACCTGTTCCCGCAGTCCTGACGTGCACCTCGTTCCTGATATATTGGACGCAACGACAATGCATGAGACGCTGCATGTGTTGCTCAAGGAAAACGAAGTTGCCAGCCACGCAATCTCGCAAGTGGGATACACTCAACAAACACTCGTCAACCAAAGTGCTAGTATCCAATTGAAGGACGCTATGATACCAACCACTCCAGATCCGGTATATCCTTGCCTGGCAAACGAAAACCAAGCACACGCGTTGAGCGATTTTCTCATTGTCAAGCTCGGTCTCAAGCTGCCGTACGTGCTCCAAACGCTTCGTGATCGATGTACATCCACAATGGAGGCGACACTAATGTGTCAACGTATGTGCATGCGTTTCTACACTATTTTCCAGCAACTTTGCGTCGTGAACAAGACGGAACGAGAAACTCCACTCAAGTGTTACAGTGAACTAATCACGCGCTTTCATCATTTTGTGCTCAAGCACTCCAGATTGAATTTCGCTACTCGCGTTGTGTTGTGTCTTCAAGAGACAGAGGATATTCTGCTGCTTCACAGGGACTTGGATCAAGTTGAGCACGAGCTGTCTCTTCCACTGAGCTCCGTTTCCCCCGATATATTCCATCAGGACCGTGAAGCTCAACTCCAGTCGTTTTGGGCCATCTGCGACAATACTGATGCCGTTGCTGCCAACATCGAGTGCGACCGAGCGAAACTCGACGCACTGATACTCGTGCGCAATGTCCGCTCTCGCCACAGAAGCAGCACATGCAGCGAGGGCAACTACTATTGGGGAATACTTGAACGACTCGAAGAACAACTCGCGGCATTATGTCCAATCGCGCTAGCGGTAATCGTCGCGGAGTGGTTTGTGCCGCCGTATCAAGTAGAGTGCGACGAGCAGCCGTTCAGTCGAGGCTCGTTTGGCGCCGTGTATCATGGCAGGATGAAAGGCGCAGACGTGGTTGTAAAGCGGATGCTCTCGGATGGCGCTGATGCGCGCGAGTCGTTTTTGAACGAAGTCCACATCTGGAGCCAACTTCGGCATCCACACATACTGACGTTCCTCGGTGCCTGTCACGGCGGTCAGCTCTTCATCATTTGTGATCACGCCACAAAGGGCACATTGCCTGCTTTTCTGAAAGCAAGCAACGACCGGCAGTTGACATGGCACAAACTGTACGAGATCGCTCTAGGACTGCAGCATTTACACAGCTTAGAGATCATCCACGGCGACTTGAAGGGAAACAACCTGCTCGTCGGGGCCGACGGCAAAGCCAAAGTGGCAGACTTTGGGCTCAGTCGGTGGGTCACGAGCTCCTACATGCAACCAGCAGCAGAAGCTGGTGCACCGCGATGGACAAGTCCAGAGATCTTGACGGGCAACTCGATTTCCATGGCATCGGACATTTATGCTTTTGGCATGTGCGTCGTTGAGGCTGTCAGCGGTGAGTATCCATGGGGAAATGTACTTCCTGACGTTGCAGTCATCCGAAACGTGAAACGCGGCACTGCTTTACTCAGACCTAACGGATTTAGCGACGAGCAGTGGGAGCTGGTGACGAGGATGACTGCGTTTGAGCAGTCGAAGCGTGTCCGAATTGCTGCTGTGGTCGAGACACTAGCCAATTTCCACCTAGAAGAATTGGATCGGAAGAATTCCGGTCAGATAGCTTAAAATAGTAACACAATTGTCAATTATGATCATACGCTATGGTTGCTGTTGTCTCTCTTTCTCAACACCTTTCGTTGCGTAACAGTACTAATTGGTTTGCAGGCAGAATTGAACCCGTCATTTACGAGGATACTGACTGGAGTCTTGTGAATCATGTCGCTCCCACTTGCCACAACAGGCAGACACTGTGACAGCAAATGAATACAAAGACTAGCATAACACAAATTAGTGCCAGTAGCACATTTAGCGCTGCGTAGCATGCATCTTGCAGTGTGGAAAGCTGCGCGCACAGAATACGCCTAACAGTGCGACATGAGTAACTCTTCAAATATAGTGGCGGTCCAGTCGTTTACCTTATTGCCGTCACGGGCCATGGCATCACCATCTTGGGCGAACCGTGGATCGAGCGCTCCACGATGGTCCGGGAGCGGCAGCAACTGCTGCGCGAACGCCGTTGTCGTCGCCTGGCGCTGAGGGCGAGCGCGCCATCAGTCGAGACGCCGTCGTAATGCAAAGCCAGACTCATAGTCAAGTGGAGTCGAGTCCTTCTTGCATGTGTGAGCTGCTCAGAACAGCTTCAACATCAAAGCTGATGAGCTATTTGAGAGCTAAAATCGCTATTGTTGGATGGGAATCCGTATTTTGGATTTGCTTTCGACAGATGCCATTGCGGACACGAAGGCGGAACATGGATTGTGATAAATGATGCAGATAGAAGCGCCACTAAAATGTGTTCCGTCCTGGGAATATGACCGTAGTGGTTGATGCGTTATGCGCAGCACGTATCAGATCCTATCATTAGTGGCATCGCACACGCGCGCATGCGAACGAAAGTGAGAAAGCCTATAGCAATAATCATCACCATATGCAGAGGCATGAGCCTGATCCTCTAAGTATTTTTTTGTGCGGCCTTCCCTCGAATTGAAGTTGCTGTATGATATCTGTCCTTTTTTCGAATCCAAAATGGCGATTTTGCAGGTTGTGGAAAAACAGATTGCGGGCCGTCTGACTTTCGCACCTGGCTTTGATAAAATGACACAGGCACCAATTTGACAAATGATATGCTGAATATCAAGAGTAAAAGGTAACTATGTGCTTTCTTGTTTGATTTAGATTCCTGCTTATGCCGAATGATCATATTAAAAGGGTAAAAGAAAATATGATGGTGGAAAAGTCAGACTGGACTGTTGGAGTCCACCCCTAGCATTGAAGTCACGTCGATAATCGCAAAACAGAATTGAGGACTCCCTAAAGGCGAGTGTTTGACGCTCGTAGCCACCATCCTCGAATAGTGTATCCGTTGCTCCTAAATCGCGATTAAAGAGTGTATCGCCATCCATAGACTTCGCTTGTTGATCTTCGGAAAATTACTCACTTGGGTGGGTCACGTGGACTCGCAGGACACCAAAAAGGGGCTTTGTGATACGCGACCATACAGAACAACCCACGCGGGTACGTTTTTGGGGACGTTGTGTCTAGCGTTAGCACTTAGTATTATGCAAAAAAAATGCCATTTGATTGACGAAACGCTCTATCAATGCCACACTCCATTGAAGACACGTCCACTTGACGCTCTATGGTGTTGGATTAGTTTCCATGTGGCGTATTGTAGTTGAGCTACAATCATGTCATGTGTGCTGAACGCGTCCGGCATCATTTGCCAAAAGTTCAGTGTTTGGTACTATAAACTTACGGGTGGAGATAACATTAGTCACCGCTTGACACGCCATTGCGCGAGAAATTGTCATGTGGCTCCCAATTATACCCAATCGAAGCTTGTAGTCATCGAAGCAGAAATGAACTGAGGCAAGATATGCATTCATAAACACAGCGAGTGTAACGTTTGCGACGGAGTTGATCACCAGGTTAGATTCAGCAAGTACATCTGAACCGACTGAGGCAACCAAACTGGAATTAGCTGCGAGCTTAATGGCTCAATTGGCAAAGAAAACGTCGTGTTCTATCTGAAACAGTTAGAATCCTGGCATTTGCCTCACGAGGAATGCATCGTGTAATAGTAGGGGAAAAAATATTTGAATTTGAATCTCTGAGTACTCAAAACCAATATATTCATCCCGTTCACCTTGCCCACAAAAGGGGTCAATCCCAGTCCCACCCCTTTCAATAAACATTTTGGTCTATCTGAAACTGTATCCCAGTCAACGCTCTACAATGTGACGACGTACCCGTCTGCTCCCATGTAACCTCTCACTACCATAAATCAGTACATTTTCTTCATCTCCAACCACTTCCAACCATCACCTACTGGATCGAGTTAGCTAATCCGTCACTTTTTCCCGCACTTCTGGCTTTTTTGTTCCAGACCCTTCCCTCTAGTCCCCCCTTTACTGTCTGTCTGTGTGGCCAAATGGCTAATGAGGAAATGGAAATGGAGGCGCTACTGTAATGACCGGCGGTGTCCATCCCCTCTCCCTCCCAGGGCATCATGGCGCTGGCTGCACGGCGCTATTCCCCAATTCGACCGGCGCCGCGCTGAGCCGAATTCCCCCAAAGCAGCAGCAGCATGGTGCACACAGTCTCTGCGGCCGCCGTCATGGTGGCCCTCCTGACGATGGGCGCGCGCGCGTTCAACGTGCAGCTCACCAACAAGTGTGACTCAAGCATCGACCTGTTCGACGCCAAGACGGTCGAAAAGATTGCGCCCGGCGGCTCCATCACGCGCGCCATCGGTGTCAACACGGGCGCGCACGTCTTCCGCTCCAGCACGAACGCGCAGGCCACGTGTACGTGCTTTGTGTGTGTGTCCCATAATCTCATTCGCGTTCCTCTGAAACAAAGGGAAGCGAGCCTGACATGTGTATGAATGTTGTTTTCTGCAGTGGCCGAGTTCTCGGGGGATGGCGGCCGCGCATGGTACGACATTAGTATCATTCCGACGGGGCCGAAAAGCGGGGTACGTTGCCGTTCTATCGCTTGACTGATGAAGACGTCATGGCTAATCCAGGTCTCTCGTTGTGTAAACAGCCCGACTACTGTGGAAGTCTCCAGGCGTGCAAGGACTACACGGGCGGCGTGGGCTTCAACGTGGCCATGCAGATCGCGCCCAAGACGCCCGACGGCGACCGCTGCCGCGTGCTCACTTGCATGGCGGACGGCTGCGCCGACGCGTACCAGTTCCCCAAGGACGACACCAAGACCCACACGTGCGTGCTCTCGACGGACTTTGAGGTAACGTTCTGTCCCGGCGGCAACGGCGGCGCGACGCCAGCGCCGACCCCACCACCGACCACCCAAGCGCCGATGCCGCCCCCAACAACCCAGGCCCCAACACCAGCGCCAACTCCAGCGCCGACGCCTTCCCCAACGCCAGAGCCAACGCCAGAGCCAACGCCAGAGCCAACGCCTTCGCCATCGCCAAAGGCAGAGCTGGAGAGTGGACTGCTCTTGTCCAACGCCACTGACAGCAGCTCGAGCTCGTCGCTCAGCGTTGATGCTGGCGATGAAAAGGACCGCAGCATCGAGGACTCGGACGAGACGCTTGCCTCTGTGGCACCAACCGGAAGCAACGAGGCTGCTGCTGCTTCTACGACCACATCCACCGCCGATGCCGTTGCACGCGAAGCGTCCACGACTACGTCGGACTCGATTGTCGCGATCGGAGGCGGAGCGTCTTCGGGAAGCAATGTGCAGCAAGTGAACGCCCAGAGCGGCGGAGGAGGCGAGACGGGCGTGGGCCTGGTGGTTCTCATGGTCATGGGCGCCGCGGCCGTGGTCGCTGGCACGGCCATCTTCGCCGTGCGCCGCAAGAAGGCGCAGCTCGACGCGCTCGACGACAAGACCCCTGCCGGAGGCTTTGACCAGAGCCGCCACATGATGACGACGCCCATGGGCAGCTGCATCTTGTAGAGAGGAAGCTTGCTTCGTAACCAAGAAGAAGGCAGAGGTGATGGTGTGAAATGCAACTCTGCGTTTATGAGCTATCTCTCCTCTATCTATGTCTTGCATAAAGTGTAGTGTTATTCAGTCCCTCAACCGGGATTTTTCATATATTGCTTTGTTCTGTTTCAGACCATCGTCCACCTCCATCCTCTCGCTCTCTCTTTATCTCTATGCAATGAGTTCCTGGATATCCGCGCGGCTCTGCTCCTGTGGCGACAGCTTCTGGAACTCGCGATGCAGCTCCTCGCGGCGCTTGAGCACGTTGAGCGCCTTGAGGTACGGGAACGGGTCTAGCGGTGCAGCGGGCGGCTCCAGCGCGCGATGCACCTTATATAACAGGGTGAGGCTCAGGAACTGCTCGTGGTCCTGGATCGTCGTCACCACATCCTTGCGTGCGCGATCCGTCAGCGGCAGCTGCGTATACGCGTCGAGCGCTTCCTCAAAGCGACCGCGCGAGCAAAACTCCTGCACGAGATCCGCTGCCATGTACGCCATCATGTCCTTGTGGTCGTTCCGCTTGTCGGGCAGCACCGACTGGTGGATCTCAAACACGGCGAGAAACGCTGCAAGTGGCGCGTGCGACAGGAAGAACTGCCGCATGTAGAACTTGCGCCACATCTTGTCCTTGGCGATATTTGTCCAGGGCGTCATCATCACGAAAATGGACTCGACAGCGTCGCGTTTCGCCACTGGGGCATGATTGGACGCGCCGTCCGCGGCCGTATCTTTCGACAGTGTGAGGTTCCGGAACCCCCACTGCAGCAGCGGACTCAGCTTCACCACGAACGCGGCCGAGTGCACCACCTGCTGCCGTACAGACGGCGACACGGCGTTCAGCTCTTTGAACGCAAAGTACTCGTGCACGCGCAGCGCCACCTGCTCTTCCGTGGCAGGCGCAGCGACCAGCGATTCAAACGCAAAGGGAGCACTGCTACTGGATGAAGCAGTTGCCGCGGCGCTCGTTGCATTGCTGCGGATGCCGATGGCGTGGCGTAGCGAGCGCACGGCGCTGCGGCGCGCAGCAGAGCGGAGCAGCATTTTCGTCGTCGTTGGCGTTGGAGCTATTGGCTCGAGTGACGACGGGTCAGGTCTTACGGGTTTAGCTTTCAGACAGGTTTTCATATTTAAACCCGTTTTTATTGAATTGGATGTGGACCACACAGCCAAACCCAAACTAAGCACTGGGCTTGATTTGGGTTTTTGGGAGCTGGCTCTTCACATTATTGAAGTGCATAATGGCTTCACTCTGGACGGTGCTGGTCAATTGGTTGGTACCAAAGAGTTCAGGTAAACTGAGAGTGCAATGAGCAAAGAATACCTTCGGAGTTAAAGTCAGAAAGCAATGTGGCGAGTGTGCTGCCATCAAGGATTGCTGAGCTGTGTGTGATGATGGCACCCGACCATCTGGAGTGAAGGCTTGCAATTCGATATTCGAAGCATTTTTTCCGCAGAAGTTTCATGTTTGTTGCGTTCTTTCTGCTATTGGATCTAGTAGCTCTGAAATGCAATGACGCAAGTCGAAACTTCCTTAACTCGAATGACTGAATCGCATATACGTAGCAGAGTTTGTCTTCCAAAGGTGTAGGTTGCAGTCTCGCATTGTTAAAGCAGAGCTGAGCCCAATGCCGGGTACTGTCGCGAGGTACCAGTGAAATGAAAAAGCGACTTGAATCGAACGAGTCCACCGCCTGCCGATTTTTTCTTATTCCGAGGGATTCAAGCGGATTGCTTCTGCATTGCGAGAGAAAGCCGTAGAAGGCCGTGGAACCAGGGAAAGACAGCTTGCTTACGTGACCGCGCAGTCTGAACGAGGAGTGCACCTCTCTTGGCTTTAAGCAGCGTGCCAGGTGACGATACGTTGAAGTGTGGACTCATAGCCGCGCAACCAACTCGTAAAGGGGAGGACGAATTCCTCAGCAGTTTTCCAGTGATGCATTTCGGGAAGCGCGCGCGCGTTCCGGCTTCCTCTGACTCTGCCTTCGTGCTCTCATACTGCAAACCAGCGCGCTAAGATGACGTATCCCAACTCTTGGTCCAAGTTCCTTTCACCGACGCTCCTTTTCGAATCATAGAAAGGCAAAAGAGTTTCGAGTAATACGGTATCACGACTTGATACTTTATCAGACTCACGTCCCTGCCTGTCTGGCTACAGGTTCATGTGCTTAATGCGCCGAGAGGTAGTAATGGACTCGCTTGACGTCAGCGGCACGCCACAACTGGAATAAGGGTGCGGATGCAGAGTCTGGCTGCTCACTCGATCAGATTAATCTGGTGCACTCGTGTATCCATATTCGAACCCCAGGCTTCACTAGGTTTGCTCAATTGCGTCAGTCGCCTCATCGGCATGCAGCAATCAGAGCGAGTACTGCGGGTAAGCTGCATCAAGGTAAGCCTCACCTAAAACTGCAGTGGTGTTTCCTTAAGCAAAATCCCAAAAGGGAAACGACCACAAGCTCATTTAAATGGGAGGTTGCAGCAAATGCGCCGCAGAGGGACGTGATGTGTGTCTTCATCGAACGTCGCGCGAACGTTCTCCGATTCAACTGAAACACACACACAAAAGGCAAATGCACACAGCTTCCGTTCACGCCAAAGTTGTCATCGTATCAAGTCAATTTGGACTTCAAAACCGTGTGTTTATTTCGCGAGTCATGAGTGCAATCAACCGCGACTGTTTCTATATCGAAAGACACATACGAAGTTCGAAAGACAGAAGAAAGGATCTGGATGTTTTGGAAGAAAACGATCGAAAGAAGGAACCGTGAAGAAAGAAAATGCGCACTCCTCATATACCATATTAGCACCATCGACAACCGTACACTCTCCATACCGAATGCCATAATGTTCAAGAGAGAGAGAGCGAATCATGGCGCCCTCTCGCTCAACATCGCTCCTGTGGGTTTCATCTATTTTTTTTCCGGTCGTGAGGTCAGCGCGTGTGTATTTCGCAAAAGCTCGCGTCCCACGCAACGCTGCATGAACACTAGCAGCTACGCCATATCTAGAGCAGGACAGTTTTAAGTGAGACCTTGCCTGTCAAAGCACGCAAAGATGGAGCTCCCCGTGCGATCCGACTTTTTCCCGCAGGTGCGGCTCACGAACGAGGACAAGGCCAAGTACCTGCGCACGGCTGAGGCGTCGGTGCGCGCATTGCGTCGCGGACTCGACGAGTACGACTGGCAAAAGGTGTCCGACAAAGAGGGCGTCACGTACTCGAAAGTACAGGATCGCAGCAGCGCCGGGACATGTCTCGCCGTGTGCGCAACGATCTACACGCCCGGCACGATCAGCGAGGTGCTCGAAGCCATCGCGTCGCCCGTGACTGACGACTACCGCAAGGCCATGCAGTTTATATACAAGTCGCGATTTGTGGACGGCGTGGCGCTGCACACGATCGCGCCGAGCGCGGCGCAGAACCCGCAGGCGTTCACGACGATCAAGTGGGCCGCGTTCGACGATGGCAAGGGGCTCAACAACCCCAAGTTTCCTCTCGGCTCGGACTACTGCTTCCTCGAGCACGCGGGCATCCAGAAAGACGAACCGGGGACCGATAGTAGCAACAACTCGGATGAGAGCAATGCTATCTTTGGCTTCTGCATCCAGGAATCGATTCTGCGTGAGCGCGAAGTGAATTCTCTGGCCGGGTACGGCCTGCATCGCGGAGAGTTCCACCGCACGGGGATCATTATCCTGCCCACGGACCGGCGGGATGTCGTGCAAGTGTCGTCGATCCTGCAGATGCGATTGCTTGGCAGCGACAGCGCCGCCAATAAGGCCGCGCTCGAGAAGCTCATGCTGAAGCGCGTGGCATCTGTGGGCCGCATCGATCTGTTGCTGGAGCGAAGAAGACTGAACAAGATGCAATTCGTGGCGCGCGACGAGTGGGTCGCCGACGAAGCGCGCAAATCCTGCGCCGTGTGTGTCAAGCCGTTTGGGATCCGCCGGCGGCACCACTGCCGCAATTGCGGCGAAGTCGTGTGCTCGGCTTGCGCGCCACCTCGCGAAGTCGACGTCGCGAACTACGGCACGGCTCTGATCCGCATCTGCACAGCGTGCGTCGTGACTGCGCGCTCCGAGCATCAACAGCCGCTGCGTGGGGACGGCGCCGTCCAGGACGTGTTTGTGTACCATATCCGTAGCACTCTGTCGTCGCGCACGTCGACCAACTCGAGCCACGTGACGAACGAAGATCATGATCAAGAGAGTGATTGTGAATGTCCACCTCGTAAGGGCACCTTCCGTCCACATTCAATGTCCTCCGACAGCAATTTCTCGATCGCGAGCGAGTACCAGCAGCAGCCGTTCATGGCCGAGAGTAGCAACCAGATCACGTACCACATTGACGATCCGAGCGATCAGTTCAACGACGGGTACGGCGACTACGGCCGCGGCTCGTCGCTCTCGAGCTCCAACAGCAGCAGCTACTCGTTCAGCGACCTGAACACGTTTGACGACCGCTTTGGCTCGGTAGCCTTGAAACACTTGGCGCCAGCGCCGCTTCCGCTACAGAAAGACAGCACCAGCAACAGCAAGCTGGCCCTGTACCATCCGCTAGTAGCACGCTCAGTGTACAATCCCAACAAAGTTGTGATGACGCATTTGCTCACGAACGGCAGCAACCAGGACGACGAGCATGAAGCCAAAGCCATGGTCATGGCCTCGGGCAAACGCAGCAGCGTCGAACCGACCCCGGATTTCGAGGAGAGTCTGCGTAACATTACGGCGGACCTCTCGCGCGCGACGACGTACCAGGGCTGCAACGCTCGGTTCAGCGGCCTGCAACCAGAAGCGGGTGCTTTCGATCTCACAAGCTTCACGAACGACTTGGTCAGTTACCAAAACAACTCTATCGTGCCAGTCTTAGCACGAGCAATTACACTCAAGCCAGCCAGTCCGTTAACGTCTCGTGCGCAGCAGCGATTCGAGAGCGTGTGCTCGAGTCCATCGAATGTGCACGTAGACATTGACATGTTTACGAGCGACAGCTTCTCGTTGATCTGTCCCGACACGCTGCAGCGGCAGCAGCAGGAGCGACGATCTTCTGTCGTCCAGCAGGATGCAGGCGAGCAACAGCAACTTCGAAGCGCCAAGCGCAACGTGTCCATTGAATCCAGGTACTCACAGTACTTGAGCACTAGGATCGATGACGAACACGGTGGAAATGACGGTGACAGCATGCTGCAGAGCCACGACGAGCTCGAGATGCTGCGGCGCCACGTCGAGGGGCTCCACAGATCCCTCGAGCATGCCACGAGCAAACTCCAGTTCTACGAAGCCAGGTCACAGAGTCACCCTCGCGGCGTCTCAGTCGATAGCGAGGCAGCCAGCGAGTCCACAATGCGACCGTCATCATCATCGACTTCATCTTCACGTGGCCACAGCCTTTCTCGCCATGGCTCGGGGTACGCAGGGAATCGAAAGTGGGGAGAGGATTCCATCGCCCTCGCGAACCGAAACGCGACCTACGACACGCTCGTCGCCGAGCTCCACGAGATTATGGGTTTGCCAGCGCTTCATGCTTCTGCTGCTGGTGCTTCCCATTCACAAGCAGCATAGCGCAGTAGCCTAACGTCTCGTGCATGAGGCGTATTGTGTGTGTGCGTACATATGTGTCGAAAACGGTGGTAAATTTGTGTATAAAGTCGCGTTTTCTCCTGTTTTCAGAGTCGACAACCATGTTGGCAAACCCACAAACATGAATCGTGTTGGTACTTCAAAAATGGCCCCTACAAATGCTACGGCTACTACTACTAATACTACTACTACTACTGGGTGCCTCCTATTTCCTTTCTAGGTGCTAGTCTTTCCCCATCTTTTTGTTTTCTTCTCATGTCCCTAGTATTAACAAAGAACGAAGACTACGACACTAGTGCCTCGCCGCCGCGCGGCGTGGTCGAGGCCCCATAAATACCGACGGGCGGGGCCCGAGGCGTGTCGGCTGACTCGAGTTCTCGCAGTACCGTGCGGCTCTGGCTGCGGCGCGACCCGCCCTTCCCGCGCAAGATGAACGCGCCGACGGCCACAGCCACGGCGATGCTCACACCCACCACCATGAACACGACCGTGTTGCCGCGCCGCGATGACGACATCCTCATAGTCGTGCTGCTCTCGGGCGTTGCCGAGATATTGCTACCGCTCACGGTAGCCGGACTCGCATTCAAAGCACCACTGCTTTCACTTGCCATCGACCCGCTTGGGGTCTCAATAATCGGCTGAATCGTCGCGAAATCGTTGGCCTCGGCGTCGCTTTTCATCGGATCCTCGGTCGGAGTTACGGCTGGGGACGGTGGACGCACGTCAACGCCAGCTTCAACGGACTGGGAACCCACGTCGCCCGACGAGGAAGAGAAGGACGATGTGTCCGTGTCTGGATCGCCTGCATCGTGGCTTGAGGCATCGTGGCTTGAGGAGCCTGATGATGCCTGTGATCCGAACCCAGTGTTTGGAGACAGCACCGGCGTTGACTCTGGAGCTGGTGTTGAGCTCGGTGAAGGTGGCATCGACGTCGAAGGCGCAGACGGCGTCGATGTTGGCGTCGGGGTTGCTGGCGCTAACGTAGTTGGAGCTGGTGTCGTTGGGAGGCTGGTACCCTCTCGTGGGACCGGCGTCGCTGGCAGGTCTCCTGCATCTGGGTCTGCGGTCGCAGGTGACGGAGCGGTTATCGTAGCCGTTGGTGCTGGTGTATCAGCTGGAGATGTCAACGCTGGGGGAGTCGTCGGTATCAAATCCTGCGAAGGTCGAGGCGTTGATGGCTCAGGAGGCGGCGTAGCCGATGTCTCTGGCGCAACCGTCATTGGCTGCGGCGTCGTCGAGACTTCAGGCGCTGGTGTTGACTCTGGCACCGTTGTCGATGGCTCTGGTGCAGGCGTTGACTCCGGTGTCGTCGTTGGCTCTGATACAGATGTCGGTTCTGGAGTTGATGTCTTCGGTGCAGCTGTTGTCGGTTCAGGGGCGTCTGTTGTCGTTGACGTTGGCTCCGGTGAAGCCGTCGTCTCTGGAGCCTGCGCCGACTCTAGTACCATCGCCGTTGGCTCAGGTGCCGGCGTCGCCTCCGGTGCTGATGTTTCCGGTGCCAATGTCGTTGGCTCTGGTACCGATGTCGTCGGCTCTGGTACCGATGCCGTCGGCTCTGGTACCGATGTCGTCGGCTCTGGTACCGATGTCGTTGGCTCAGGTGCCGATGTCGTTGGTTCAGGTGCCGGCGTCGCCTCCGGTGCTGATGTCGTTGGTTCTGGTGCTGACGTTTCCGGTGCCAAAGTCGTCGGCTCTGGTGCTGATGTTTCCGGTGCCAATGTCGTTGGCTCTGGTACCGATGTCGTCGGCTCTGGTACCGATGCCGTCGGCTCTGGTACCGATGTCGTCGGCTCTGGTACCGATGTCGTTGGCTCAGGTGCCGATGTCGTTGGTTCAGGTGCCGGCGTCGCCTCCGGTGCTGATGTCGTTGGTCCTGGTGCTGACGTTTCCGGTGCCAAAGTCGTCGGCTCTGGTGCTGATGTTTCCGGTGCCAATGTCGTCGGCTCTGGTACCGATGTCGTCGGCTCTGGTACCGATGTCGTCGGCTCTGGTACCGATGTCGTCGGCTCTGGTACCGATGTCGTTGGCTCAGGTGCCAATGTCGTTGGCTCTGGTACTGATGTCGTCGGCTCAGGTGCCGGCGTCGCCTCCGGTGCTGATGTTTCCGGTGCCAAAGTCGTTGGCTCTGGTGCTGACGTTTCCGGTGCCAATGTCGTCGGCTCTGGTACCGATGTTACTGGTGGCAAAGTCGTTGGCTCTGGTGTTGACGTTTCTGGTGTAGCAGTCGTCGTTTCAGGTGCTGGTGTCGGCTCTGGTGAAGACGTTTGGTATGGTATCATCGTTGCTTCTGATGCATCTGTCGTCGAGACCGGTGCCGTTGTCGTTGGCTCTGGCACCGTCGTAGTTGGCTCTGGCGCCGGTGTGGCCTCTGGTGTTGTCGTCATTGGCTCTGGGGTCACTGTGGTCTCAGGCGATGGTGTGGTCTCTGGTGCCGTTGTCGTCTCAAGAGTCGGTGTCGACTCAGGAACCACCGTCCCTGCCGGCGTTGGCTCTGGTGTCGTCGTCTCCAGTGGCACTGTCGTTGGCTGTGGTGCAGCTGTTGCTGGCTCTTGTATCGCAGTCTCTGGTGCTGTCGTTGTTGGAGCTGGTACTGCCGTCGTCGTCTCTGGTGCTGTTGTTGTCACGGTCGCCTCAGGCGTTGCCGTAGTTGTCGGCAGCGTCATTGTCTCTGCCACCGTCGTTGTATTTGCCTCTGTCATTTTCGCCAGCGCTCTTGTCACTGCCGCAATCGTTGTCGATACATCTGTCTTCACGCACTGCGGTGCATCGTCTCCACTGGCAACGACATCAAGCCTCACGCATCCCAGACTTCCATTCGCCAGCACCGCGCAACAGCTTCCACGCTCCAGAGTCGACTCGCTTGTAACATCGAGCTGTCCAGAGCTCGGGCATGCCATGCGCATGATTTGCTCCTTTGTACCTGCGCAGGGCTCCTGCTGCAGACAGAACACTCCGCTCTGTCCGAGCACCACAACGCCATGGAGGCCCAAGTGCTCGCAGCTCGCGCTACCCGTGTCATTCGAGAACGCCGCCGCTGATGCGAGCGCGTCGCCCATGATCTGCTGCGCTGCGAGACTCAACACGACCGCGAGCCTTCGTCGCGACCGCCGCTGCATCTGCATGCTCCTGCTGTGGCAAAATGCTGGCGTCCGTAGCTCTTGGTCGTTGGGGCGGATGGTGGAGCGGATGGAGGGAGAGCGAGAGGGGATCCGCTCCAGTTACTTTATAGCGAGTGACGCACGTGCTCTACAGTAGTGGCTGAAACCGCCGGCCCTTGTCCTTATCGCACACTTCGTCTTCAAGCTTTTTTCTTGTATATAAGAGAGAGGACGTGCGCGCGCACTTGCAATAAAGCGGACCAATGGAAATATTAGACCGCCGCTGTATTCCTTTCGTGCGTGTGTATGCGTTCGTGCGTGTGTGTGTGTGTGTGTCTTTACGGCCTAAAGGGGCAATCAACTCGATAGTAATTGCATGCTGGCAGAAGGTTTAGAGAAAGCAGGCAGGTGCGCTGTGGGTGGATATGTCGCCAGGAAAAGCAGAAAAAAAAAATGGGGGATGGGCGACTTGTATTCACTTTGTTGTTCACTCTCTTGCAGTCGGTGTGTTACTTTAGAGGGCGATTGCGTTACTTAAGAGCGTTAACCCACACATGGTCATCCATGGACGAATAGGGTAACGTCCGCTTGCCCTATTCCTGTCTTCACGCTCTGGGGTACGGAATGAAGGAGGGACCATTCTATGTAATTGCATGTTTTAGCACGTTAGCCAGGCTGGGGCTATCTCTTTGTCCATTTCGATTACTATGAGAGCGCTTTCAATAGAATTACACAAGTCAAATGCACGCATGTAGCCACGTTCATTCACATGCGCTGCTCGCTTTACACAAAGCAGGATCCATTTACAATTTCCCTCCCCTCGTTGGAGCTGCCTACACCTTCCATGCGTACATAGCATCTAAAAATTTGTGGTCATGAGCGCTCCTCCTTTCAACAAAGTTGTTCGAAAGTGTCGTTTCGTCGTCGTGAGAAGGGGGTGCAAACCGTAATTGCCTTTCCACACGAACAATCGAGTACGATCGTCATTTTCAACCCTCTCGGCCTGGCAGAATTATTACGCGACGCGCGCATTGCACATACACACAAGTGAGTCCACAAGTGAAAGTGCATAAATCGCGATCCACTTTGCATTGCATCCGACTATCCAGTGAATAGACCAAGTGCACTCTGGAGGTAGCACGTTTCATCGGCCACAAAGAAGTACTACTGTGGCTCGCCTCGAAATTTTCACACACTCACCTGCTTTATGTCTAGTCAATAGCCAATATCAAATACCCTCTTTACTATGTTTGAGTACCAATTTGTCGTTTGTAAAAGGTGAGTTTTTCATTCGTCTCAATATCTGTAAACCTTTCAACTATGATATTGTCAATACCTGTGTACAATTCAATACATCGTCATTTTTAGCAAATCAGGTACTGCGAACCTACTGTACGCTTCAACATCAACCACATGAACTTTTGTTACTTCACGTTTAGTACCCACTACAAAATGGGTGGGTGAATTGACAAAGTGCAAGTGTCGCTTTTTGCGAAATGGGTTCCAAGCATGAGTACTATAGGAAATTCAACTGCAACGAGTCCCATAATCACAAGCGCGATGAACCGATCGATTATGGACGCTTTCGTTTCTGTGTGTGAGTTTTTTTTATCGTTTTATTCAAATTATGATACAATAGCGTACTAACAAAGGCCAACGGCGGCTCGCTCCACTCAGCTGGGCGTGGGCACAGAAACACAAAGACACGCTGTGCTTGGATCTCTTTTCTTTCTCAGTATCTGAAGTTTCACACTCTCACTTGGGTTCGTCAGCAGCCCTGATGGCGGTAGTCTCACTTAGTCCCCTCCATCTCCACCAAGGTGCTCAGGAGATCCGATAGCATCAGGCCACGGCTGCTTTGTCGCTCAGGACATCTGGCGTACACGGCAGCCTCCGAAGCGTATTGAGCTTGTGCGAAACCTGTAGCATTCAACAAAACAAAGTTAAGTGAATCAATCGCCTCACCGAAACAGCCACGAGCAAAGAATGAATATAAAATACGTACGTCGCTTGAAGAAATCGTACGCTGCGCCGGCGTCAAAGCCCGAGTGGCTCAGTACAAAGTTGCTGCGGTGACGCGCTTGTTCTGCTTCTGACTTTTGCAGCATCGCAATGATCCGCTGCTGGAAATCTGACACTTCATCGTTGTCACCGTCAGTCAAAGTGTCCACCCCGACTGGACTGACTTCAACAGCAGTAGTGTCCTCCTCGGTCAATTCAGCAACCAGGGGACACGCAATGTCACCAACAACGATAAACGCCGCCGCTGCAGCAGCCTGCACCTCTTCGAGCTGCGACAACACGGCACGGCAGACTCCAGCGTCCATCTCAGGCACACGAGTTAAATCCTTGGACGGATGAAAGACCACGACGTCCTCGGAATGGTCCGAGTGAGTGTCCAACTCCGCATTGTCCGACGCCTTCTCAGCGACTTTTGCCATTTTTTTAGCCTTGGCCGCCATTTTCTTCTTACGACGCTGCGAAGCCGTCATTCTTGCTGGAGCATTCGCTTTCTCTTGCTCCTTCATGACACTCTCGGCTGCCTCACTCACGTGAATGACGCCGTTGATATTGTACACCGAGCAGTGGATGGCGATGCAACCAGCAACGTTGAAGCGCCACGCAAAACCGCTTCCAGCACCGAGCAGAGGCGTCGAGACCTTGCGAACCAGCGTCTCTGAACGATCGAACTGCGTCGCGTCGAGCGAGTGCTCAACCATACCTAAAGTCGATTCGCTTACACGCCAGACCACGATGTCTCTCTTCTGGATGAACAACTCCGCAGGCTTAAACACGAAATCTTCCAGTAGCACCTCATGAACCTTTGGTTTCGCATCACTCGACGCCAAGCTCTCGATCTTGTCCAACGGCAACGATGTTGGGAAGTTCACATCCGTCAGGTCCAGTTCAGACGAAGATGCCAGCGCATACCTGCTCGCAATCGCATTATCGCTGGAGATCAGACTGTACTGGAGGCCAAACGCCTCGTCGTCCGAGCCCGATTGCGTTTCCTGACTCGACGATTCCACCACTAGACAGCTCAGGCTCTTCTTTGTCTTCGTTGCCGAATTCGCGTGCGCTTTCAGCGAATGGCGCTCTTCTCGTGTATACGCGAGCTCTTCGTCCTCCTCATTTATGTTCTGGGACGCCTCTGTTTGCTCATTTACGATCGTAAGCGCTGGTGTTGTCTGTGCTGGAGCTACGGTAGCTACCGGTTTGACCTTCCACAGCAACTGTTTCATCAGACTGGGATTGGCTTTCCTGTTGCTGTAGTTGGCAGTCTGCTTTCGACGTCGGAGCTCAAACGCAGCGTCTTTCCGTTGCTTTCGCACGTGTGTCTGCTGCAGTGGCTGTGACTCACTAACATCAGTCTTCGGGCTATCAATTGACTCCGTTGGCTGTTTGATCTTGGTCGCCAAATTGCTGACAGCAGCAACAGGATGCACGGATTCTGTCGCCACAGAATCCGATTTCTCAGACGATCTATCGCTTCCAGTTAACTCTGCAAGAAACCAGATACGCAACACATGGTTAGCCGCATGGCATACAGGTATCAATCCATCACGGGAATGAAGGGCTCACCTCTATCGTGAACCTGGCGTCTATGCTTCGGCTTGTTCTGGCGCTTCGCTTTCGGAGTCGTCGGTAGCTCAACTGCATCTTTATCTGCGATCGTCACCTGCTTTTCGCTCGACTCAACCGTTTTCACAGCCTCAACTGACAATGTTGACATTGCCTCCTGCGCATTCTCACTAGACACCGTTGTTGTAGGACCAGCCTCACTCTCTCCAGCAATTGGCGCCTCCTTGCCCAGCTTTTCGCTCTTGTTCTTCGTCGGCTTCTTGTCGCTTTTATGCGGCAGTTCATTCCCCACTGGCTTGTGCTTCTTTTTGCGCGTGTACGAAGCGCCTTCTGGCAACCGTTTTGACGCGTCAACGTGGCGTTGTTGGCTTTTGCTTTTCACGACCACTGTTGAGGGGTCGTCGACAGCGTCCACAGGGTCCACGTCACGATGCTCGAGCTGATTATCGCCTGCTTGTTCGACGTCTTTATTCGCACGTGCTTCGCTGTTCGAATTGCTCGTATCGCGGTTCTCTGACGCGCCGGTGACGACAGCACGCTTCGCCTTTGGCGGCTTCGCTTTCGCTTTCGGCTGCTGCTTGACGACCGTAGCTGCTGGCATCGCTGCAGGATCGTCGTCAGTATGCTCATTGCTGCTGCTGTTGTTGTTGTTGTTCTCCGTCACGGGCACTTTGCGGCGATAGCGCATGCCAAAGGGGAGCACCCCAACCGACGAGTAGACTGCACCATATCCACATACAAATCCAATCAACCCATTAGCAAATCGCACGGTTCTGCCAGCGCTTGTCATAACGGCACATATACATATAGGTATGTATAGATCTGCACCTTTCTCTGGTGTTTTGCCCATGCTGCTTCTGGACGCGTAGGTGGCGCTTGTATCAAATGGGCGACGGCGCCTTTATGTGCTTGCTTGGTGTCTCTTGACGACTCGGCTTCTGGTGTGTATGTGGCGTATTGTTTTTTATATTTTATTTCTTTCGACAGATCCGCAGGCCCAGCAGGTCGCCGCAAAACCACCCACCCGCCCGCCCACACATTGTATACTGTGTATAAAAAACCCGGGTTGGGTGGGTTTGACGGGTCGCATTTAGTGTTTGACAGAAGCGACAGATAAAATACGACGAGATGCCATAAATTACTTGCAATGTAGTAAGCTTTTTTTCTAGAAAAAACGATGCCTCTGAGTGGAAATAATACACGAAAATGCAGACTATGTATGTATGTGGAGGCTTTTTTGCGATCTTTAGGGTCGATTATATAATGACGACGCTTGTGATCACCAGTCAGCTTGCGATTACGAGGCGTCTTGATGTGCATTAATGGGTAGACAGGGTGGTTAATTGATGAACAGCTTACGGATTCTGCTGACTATTATAATAACTGGTGGCGGGAACTGACTGCTGATCAGTTTTTCTGGTCTGATCTTGAGAAAATGGCTCCACGAGTTGAAGTTTCAGTTCACGAGATGGCTACTTTAGCACACAGACAGGAGAGCCAATGTGATTCAAAGCCGCGGAGTTTACCCGTCAGTATGAGTCTTGCGTATCAAATGAGGTTGTGCGTCGATCAGGAGTGCTCATATAACCAAGCGAGTCCAAGACGAGTTGTAGATGGGCACACGACCACCAAAGATACGCATGTGGCTGTCCGTTTGGTTGTCGTAATGTCCTTCACAGCTGTCTGCTGTGGTTGAAGAGCGATTTCTGATCTCTCCAGATGGCTTTGTTGGGGTTGGAGTTTGCACGAATGCTCGGCAAGAATGAGGACCGTACATCTTTCATTGCACCAAGGCGACTGAACTGAGCTCTTGCGGTGGTACGACTTCGCTGCGGAAGATATCGACGCAGAGCTATGCTCTGAGGTAATGGATGGTGATTACCCGCAGTTGAAGCTTTTCACGATGCAAAGTCTGCAGTAGTTAGTGCGGTCCACCCTAATTACGACACATTGGAATGATTGTCTTACTTTGAAATCGAATAAGGAGTGATGGTAGCTCTCTTTTCACCAGCCGAATGGCTACAATTACTTGACATGGATGAAGATCCGTGTGGCAATGGTAATCAATAGAATACTGCAGCAACAATGTGGACATATTGACTTTGGGCTACATCTCTATTTGACTGGAGGTGTCCCACAGATACGACCACGTAAATATACATCTCTAGCAATCACATGACAAGGAAAGATTTCATAATTCATTCATTCATCATCGATTATGTCATTTCAGAATGCTCAAAGTGAAGGCATGCACTCAGCAAGTCACTTTTGAATTTTTATTATAAACAATATCAGCACGAAGAAAACCCGAGCAGCGGCATCCTCAAATAGAAGCCACCTCGCTGCGAGCTTCACTTGTAAACAAATCACGGCAAATTGTGCATCTTGCACGCGTGAATGGGTAATAGCCTGACCGCAGCACTTGACTAGAGGGCAAGGGACGGTTGCTCCAAAGTTGTCTAGACGATCGTATTGACGACGTTCGCTTGCGCGGCTTGCAAGACAACAATGATCTCTCCAGCACTTGGACGGTTCATTGGAGAGAGCGACAGGCATAGGTCAATGGTGTCACGCAGTGACTGAGGTGCTCGCATGTACTCCCGACGGTTCTCGTGGGGTGCCAGCGTTTCCTGTCGACGCACACGCTTGACGATCTCCACGTCGGACAGAGTGTTGCCTATCTCTTCCACTAGGCTCTGGAATGGAGTCGCACGGGACAGGATCTCACACATGATAACCCCGAACGCGTAAATGTTGATTCTCTTCGGGTCCTGGGGTGCAGAGCGAGTGATGAGCTCAGGTGCCTGCCATGCGATCTGTCCCATACCGTACGTCTCGATTGTATCAAACTTCTCTGTGTTCGGGTAGCAGTCAAAGAGATTCAACTTGCATTCCAACGAGCTGTTGACGAGTACCTTGCGACTGGACAAATTGCGCACATACATGTTGCGATCAGAGCTGTGCAGGTACGCGAGCCCCTTCGCAATGTCCAAACACATGCCGAGCTTCGCTTGAAGGTCATACTGGCTATTGTTGTCCATCAGAACGCTCCTCAAATTGCTCTTGTCCATGAACTCCGCCACGATCGCGAAATCCGTCCCGGCAAGCCAAGTGACACCCACGAGACTAACAATGTTTTGATGGGAAAGAGTCGCCAGCACTTGTGCTTGGTTCATCAGATTCTTGGTAACGTACGCGTCCGACACTTCAGCCTCCACGCGCTTCACGAGCACTTTGTTGCCCGTGAATTCGCCGAGCCACAATTTGCCAATACCCACCGACTTCGTCAGGGTCACCTCATGCTGCTGGAGTCGCAAGCCGCGCAGGGACTCATCACTCGAAATGAACGACAGCTTTTCGGACGCCTCGTCTTTCCCAATCAGGTTCACCGAGTTGTCGTCTGCTGCATGGTGGTATCTTGTCGTTTTTGAACGCGACGCACGTCTGCGGTACAGCAAGAACCCTGCCACGAGAGCGACTGCGACAACAGGCACGATGATCACGATCAACGTTGTACTGGATGAGCTGCTGCTTTCGGCCGTAGCGGCGTCAGGTGGGGATGTAGCCGGTGCTGTACTGGATGTGTTGGTTGTTGCTGAGGAATCAACGCAGACTATGCTTTTATTAGCCTTGGCCGCCCCCGTGCCGCAGTCAGTTGCGAGTTCGAATGAGGATGCGGCCCTGTTAATGTTGTTGAGCAGACGGTTGTAGTCATCTTGAGAAACCTTCCAAACTGAACCAGGAATATCCACATTCCTGTAAAGTGCAAAACAAACATCAAACGTAAATTACGCAGACCATATAATCCCCAACCAATGAATAAAATTCAGCATGTCGTACGCTGTCACACTCTGGCTGTATTTGCGCTCATAGAGGAGCTTTGGCATCGTTGTCAAACTTGGATTCCCCACAATTTCACTAAAGGAGAAAAAGAGGTACACACATACACAAAAAAGGTAAGACTGGGCAGCGCGCTAACTCCTTGATAGAAACCCAGAAACGCACACTTGTTTGAGACCAGACTTCGAAGACATATTCGAATGCACATCCGAAGACGCATCCGAAGGCACAATTAGAGACACATCCTTGACATTCGAGCCCTCAACTTTCCTACAGTTTGCAACAGGAAATAAAACTCGAATGAGCGACGGCAAGCATTTGAAGATCACGATGCGAGATCAATAAGAAGTACGTACAAATAGGAAAGAGAGTTTGGGACCTTGAGCATAATCGAAGGGTTCGTGAAGTTCACCTTGGAAAACGACCTGCACAAAGGCAAATGAATCCCATTATGGCTTTGTTTTTTCAGGTATCATATAGAGCCACTCCGGGCGAGCACGTACAGAGATGAAAGATTTTGCAAACTGGAGAAATCGTAGGATACGTTGACGGTTAGTCGGAGGCTTTCGTTGTCATCCTTGCTGAATTCCCTGTGACAAATGAACAAGAAGAAGAGAGAGAGAGAGAGTTAGCATCGATTTCGAGGCATTTACACAGCGAGCTATTCGCCGCTCATCCAAAAGCCGCTCGTACAGTTTTTGGATCGTGTCCGGCAGCGAGTCAACTCTGATCGATGGGCAGGCGATGACAAATTTGGCTTCACTAAGCCCCCCCGCAAATTCTTCACTCGAGTTGCCCGAGCACTTGCACACAATTTTATTCTTGTCCTTTGAAAAACTGATACTTGCATCGGTACAGTTTGAGGGTATGGAGAGCGATGGCATCGACGTCGGTGCCGGTGTCGGCGTCGGTGTCGGCGTCGGTGTCGGCGTCGGTGTCGGCGTCGGTGTCGGCGTCGGCGTCGGCGTCGGTGTCGGTGTCGGTGTCGGCGTTTCTTGCGCTCTCGACGTCGTCATTACCGACGCGAGCGCCGCGACGAGGACCGCGCTTCTCCAGCGCGCCATGCTCCAAGGACGGCGGTAGTCGAGTGTCGAGTGGGAATGACGGGCGCACAGAGGATAGCAGCAGAAAGCGATTATAGGCGAGCGCACGCACGCTTCCAATACTAATAATGCGGCTCTTTTTCCCTGTTGTGAGCGACTGACTCTATGGAACACAAAAAGAGAAGTGCCCGCTTTTTTATTTCACCCACATCGCGCGGAACTACTGTATTAAATTTTCATCGACTTGCACAGGTAACTATTTGATACAGTTACATGCGGAGGTAAATTTGCGTTTTGCAGGTTCTGGTTATCAAGGGGTTATGAGTTTATGCAGTCTGATTTGGACATGAGATGGAGGGACACGATTTTTGCTCTGGTTGTATGCTTTTAGCCACAAATCAGCAGCAGTTTTTTTTTCCGGCGAGAGGCTAAACTATTTTTTTCCAGATGCACCCTTTCTGCTTTATTCACAGCGCGTCGACATGCATTCAAAAGCACTAATTAGAAGTTGATTTCCACTGATCCATTGATAAACTTGGGGGCATGTTGATG
Organism: Globisporangium ultimum DAOM BR144; assembly: GCA_000143045.1. Taxonomy (NCBI): domain Eukaryota; phylum Oomycota; class Peronosporomycetes; order Pythiales; family Pythiaceae; genus Globisporangium; species Globisporangium ultimum. The sequence goes on along the minus strand of GL376624.1, from coordinate 126,550 downwards.
TTGGTGTTGGACTGAAATATTTAAGCTTCACTATGCTCACTGCTTGAATGGGAGAGATGGGGATGGTGCAGTGGGTGGAGGCCTTCGCGCTCTGAGCTCACAGTAGAACAAAGTCAAATTTCGAAGGAAGAGACCGCCCGCTCTGGTGCGTAGGCACAACCGAGGAAGGGAAGGAAGGACTCGCGATTGAGACGCCTGCTTGCCTCATTTTCTCCAAGTAATTTTCAGGCCAGAAATCGCCAAATGATTTGAATAACTTGGATCATTCTCAAAATGCATGGCTAGGCGACAGCAAGATTGCGATCTTGGGTACACATGATCGTCAACGCTCATTGTATCATGTTATAGAGGATATGGCTCAGCCTTTGGCAAATGCTTTCGGAACATTACTTTATGTTGAGGTATAGACTATACTAAGAATCAAATTTCCTTATTGACAGGGTTGGAGATCAACCCACCCGCACAAATTCTGGTAAAGAGGTCAGATTGGTCCGCTGGGTTCAAAACGGACGAAGTGAAGCCCTCTCAAACAACGACACGTTACAAAGCGACGAATTTAACCCAATGCATAGGATATGAACAATTCCGTAGAAGCAACAGTTTGGTTTTTCACGCACGCCCAGAGCTTTCCTATGCGTTTTTTCTCTATCGTCCAATTCACAATGAGTGGTGGTGAGCTCAGGCTTTGCTCCATGAACGAAGAGCACGGCTTGCACAATCGAGCCTGTTATCCACGGTTTGCACATCTCTTTGGTTTCAGTGTGCAGGTGAGAAGGTTACTTGACGGGTTGAATGAACTTGGACTACAAGCCCAATTCTCTTGTGCGTCCTCCTTTTTTTCCATGGCGCAACGGATGGAGAGCAATCAAAGCCGCTTGCTACTGTACTGACCCATGTACAGTGTTCGTATCGATGTGCTTGGTTTCAGTACACGCCGTTTGACAGAAACCAGTCCACCTGCATTTTGTTGAAGGCTTCTTACCAGTGCGTGAGACATCGCAGGTCGTCCACTCGCATCGGCTTGGTAGTAGAAAAAGTGGCACGCAACCGAAGCAAATGCGATGATTATCAACTTGTCTTGAAACGCTAACGAGAAGAAACAAGATATGCTTATGGTGTACACCCCCTGATCAAAGAAACAGCGAGAGTAACTATATAGCTGTGCATATGCACCTATCGCAATGCGACGCGCAAAGCACTGCGGTATTGCTAGGAATCCTAGGCGTGGTGGTTCATCGTTCATTTCCTATCTCGTGCGCAAATGACCAATTTCTTGGTACTGTGAGTTTCACAAGTTGCGAAGTAAAGCGTGACAAGCACCACTCGCATATTCAAATCAGTCTCGGAATAGGCGAAAAAACAGTCGGACGAGAGGAGGCTACGTTGGTCCAACGTAGCCTTCTCTCGTCTGGCTGTTGTCTTTTGGGCTGGCACTCAACGTCGTTAGGTGTTAACCCAAAAGATATTTATCAGGTCTGTTTCGGCACTGGTATGACTTGGGTCTACACTGGAAAATGGGTCTACTTCTGACTCCATACACTATATTAATACACCATTCCACACTCTGTAGACGCCCGCGTCACCAACAAGTGCGGCGATGTGGTGCTGCCGTTCGTTCGCAATTCGGATGTCTTATTGCTAATTCGAGGCAATATGTCTCGAAAAGCTTATTGGAGACCTGGTACAACAAGACCGGCATGACATACACTTTGACATCCAAGTGCAGTCAGTACCTATGGACAACTTGATATATATTGGTCGCCCTCCTTTGATAAACTGTGTGGATTAAGCACAACAGCAGAAGCCACCGCTGCTCATCCTTTTTTTTATTGAAGGAGAGCACGACCACTTTCGAGGAGTATGGCCTCGTAATGTGCCCAACGAATCACCTCCATACTCATCCAGTACCGGTACAACAACAATACCGCAGCGCGTGTTAACACATGTAAAATGGTTGGTCTCAGCGCCCTCGAACACCTTTTTGCCAGTTCCGGAGATGCACAGCTCAACTCAACCATGAAAATCAAGCAAACTACCAGACATATGCGGCAATAGCAAACAACCAGCAGGCCAAGCTGAGGCTGGCCCCCATTAGGCTCAACCTAGACTGACAGCTTTTCAGTGCCCAGACTGAACTGTCAAGTCCCGTCGAAAAACACAAAATGCGTGGAAAGAGACGGCAGAGCGCAGGGGCTCGCCGTCTATACTATTGCTGCAATGCACTCAGTATGGAGAATGCGTTCTCTGTGTACCAGCAGACAGAATAATGGATACACTCCATCCATGGCATGCCGTTTCTAAGTGTACCTCCCCATGTTTCTACAATAGATAGTTATCGCCTATATGATGCCCACTCCATTGCAAAACCCTGTTCCTTTCCACACAATTCGGCTTTACTTGTTTTCATCCAATCCGTACGGTGCATTTAATCGAACTATCCATCAAAGCATTCATTTCAGCCAATCGTCCGCGAGTGTATCCGGTCCGTCCTTTTCCTCGTTCGTGATGCAACTCTTAGTGCCGATTTCGGTCCAGTAGGAACTCCTGTATCGCATCAGTTCAGCGCGTCCCTTCTGCTATTCATTATAAACAGGCTATCCGCCCATAAAACACTCTCACCACGCATTATAAACAGGTTTTGTGTAGCTATGTACGTATTTTTTTTCCAAAGAGCAATCATAATCGGGTTCTCTGGGAAGAGAGTGGCACATGCGGATGCTCAGTCAAGTCACCTCGTAATCACAAGTAGTCCCACGTCCATAACACAAAGCGTGCAGCGCATCGGAAGTCAGTCAGCGCCATTTACCTACCTATTGCAGAGCATTTGCTGGTATAAGAGCAGCGCGGGTGGTGTCGATGCTGGCGCCACGCTTACGGAAGCTCGTGTGGCTCGCGGCGCTGGGGTCGCCGCTGCGAAGCGCTGCGATGTCGCTGGTCACGAGCCCCGCCGACTGCGCCAAACCGACGCTCAAGCTCATTGGCGTGACGGACGTCGGGATCGTCTGTGACCAGCTTCCGGTGGACAAAGTGCCGCTCGCCGGCATCACGAGCCTCGATGTCGGCGTGCTCTCCGACACGCTCACCATCACGGCGCTCGTGATCGAGTCGCTCACCTCCATGTCCGTCTGTCTATGAATAAGCTCTTGAGAATTGTATGGACGGAATCTTGCTGACGGAATGGGGAAATGATGAAAATGCAGATCTATTCACAGTGGGAACGCGTCGGATACCAGTTATGCTGGCGAGCGGAAAATTATCCAGTTTGACGCCGGGTTTTCTGAATTGAAGCAGCTGCTCACGTTGTAAGTCGGTGATGCGATCAGTTTGCCATTAAAGTGTGTTGACAAGACTTTTGGGCTGACAATGTGGCTTGTGTGTGTGTGTTTAAACCAAACTTTAGATCGTTCACGAACGTGCTTTTCCAGGACCCAAACATCGTGATCACCACCGCCGGCAAGCTTACCAATCTGTACGTTGCATTCTGCTGGCTGTCTAGAGTTGACCAATTTGATGGGACTTGGAAGTACTCATTTTGTTTTATGTTTCTTCTTTTTGTTTGGACAGAGTAATCAATAAAACAAATGCAGAAGACGTGTCGCTGAAGATCGCGGAAGGCGAGGAAATTGCGCTCACGTCCATGTGAGTGTGCTTTGGTACATGTCTTTGTCTTCACTGGAAGATGAATGTCCTGCTAATTTACTTTTTCCACTTTTTTGTTTGGATGCATATTCAACACAGTACGCTATTGCAAAACACCTTTACGAAACTACCCAAAGTGCTCTACGAGCGTCCATACACCAGCAAAAGCATCAAAGCGTACGTCTTCGGCCATTCTCATGCAGTCAAAATCGACTTTCTAGTAATCTACTTTTGGTCTGTCTTTGTATAGCGATGTGGACGTTCCAGGCCAAGCGTTCGAGGTGTTGGATGCTGCAAATTACCAGAAACTGAGCTCTAATGTGGCTGCCACTGGCGTCTCCTTCGACCTCAGCACTAGTTGCGACTTCAACACAATGACAGTAGGGCCATCGGGAGCAGCCATCGCCGAGGGAAATTACAAAGTCTGTGACGCAGCCACTGCAGTCGGCACACCTCCAACGAAGGGTACGAACTCGACGTCTTCTACTACGCCAACACCAGCTACAGCAGATGCCAACTCCTCCAAGAACAGTTCGACCGACACGACGATGATCGTGCTGATCGTCGTCATCACGGTCATTGTGCTCGCCTTAGCCGTGTATTTATGCCGTCGTCACTACTTGAGCAAGAGGAGATCTGCCGCGCAGCAAACGAACGACAATACCGTGAATCTTATCGGCAAAGTCGATACCACGTCTTCTGGAAAGGCGATCGTGACGAGCGACGAGGCGTTGCGGAATTTCCGTTTGGAGAATCCTGTGGCGTTGACCAAACCGGCAGGTACCGGACGCTTGTGGATCGGTGAGTACAACAGAGAAAAGGTGATCGTGAAGCGGATAGAAGCCGAGGTCTCGGATCCGTACGTGACAAAAAGCTTGATCAACCAGGCGTGTGTCTTGGCACCGCTCTTGCACGCGAATATCGTGAAATTCGTGGGTGTGGCCTGGGTCGCAGGCACCGATTTCGCCGTTGTCGCTGAGTACATGAATAAAGATAATCTGAAGACCGTGCTGTTGGATGAAGAATGGGAGCTGGACATGGAGGCGAAGCTCGGTATTTGCCTGAACATTGCTCGTGCGCTCGCGTATCTGCACAACTCGGAGCGAAATATGTACGTCCGGAACTTGTCAAGTCGCAAGGTGCTTGTAAATAGCTCCCTGGAGTGCAAGATCAACCTCTTTGATTGCTATCCGTGCCTGAAAAAGTTCCCAGCTGTGGAAAGCTACGGCTCTGGCGAAATCGTCTGGCAGGCGCCCGAGATTATCACGCGAGGCGCGCGGATCGACCTGAAGAAGGCAAATATTTACGCGTTCGGTGTCATCATGTGCGAGATTCTGTCGCGGTCGTCGCCATTCCAGTCACTGATCGACGAGCTCGGGAACACACAATCAGACATCGAAATTGTCAAGCGAGTGCGACGGAAGGAGGTGTTGACCCCACACGAGCACCACCAAGAGTACATGTTTGCACCCGAGAGTCTGCGGAATACGATCAAGCTGTGCCTCTCGATCAACCCAGAGGACCGACCGAGTGCCGAAGATATCATCCTGCTGCTCCAGGACGCCAAAATAGAAGAAATCGCTGCGAGTTTACGGACAGGAGGCGATTTCTTTGTGTGAGTGCCTCGCGCTTGTTTCTTTGTTGGTGTAATGTGGTGTATTTTGTATGGATGAGTGGAGTATTGAGCGAGCACCTGCTGCTTTGTATTGAATGATGTTGTGTTTTGTAAATTTTAGATATTCAAACGGCAGTGAGATCAATGGCAAGGAGGAATAAATGCGCAAGCAAGATTTTTGAGAGAAACAAAACAAAACAAGTTTTAGTGATCACATTTCTGATGTTGGAGAGAGCCAACAAGCGGCGAAAATAATCGCGTTCTTCGATGTGCTGATGCGGAGAAACAGATGCTGATCTCATAGCAAAGAGCGTTGACATGAGCTTCAAGAATCTTATTGAATCCTGTGGAAAAACGCTATCTGGGTATCTCTTTGGGTCATGTGCTTGTTGAAGTAATCCCTTGCCTTTCTCGACACAGAAGGTAATGCCTCCTCTGTAAATTGATAATATGGAACAGGCAATAACCTTCAAAACCAATGCATTATTTTGGCCAACTAACCTTTAGGAATTGATTGCTGCTGTTGGAGCCAACTCACGGACAACGTTGCGGTCGAATTGATTTGATGCCAATGGTAAGCTTCATGTGCGCGGTGGCAAGGAGTGAGCTGCTCCCTGTCCTGCATTGCTGATATGACGCTTGACAATGCGGTACTGATGCACATGCGTGTCCTGGGTGGTTTCGCGATCGTAGAGCTGCAGCGAGGAAGAACGCGATGCCGTGAGCGAACTGGAAGAGCAATGGGATGACATGGCGATTGTGAGGGTCCGTCAAAGCGATCTTGTTTTGTGTGTCTTGGTAACGTGGGATCGAGCTTGATCTTTCCATTCTGTTCTCATGCAGGCATTTGAAGACGCGCTCAATGATCAGCGCCAGCGATCTGGACACGCCAAAAAGTACCTTGTCTTGTGTGCAGTCTTGTGTACACAATCGGTGGATCTAATCACCCTCTGATGCATTTCTGATTGTATCCTGGGCACATAATAATCAGGAAGAAGACGACGAAGAGCTCGCGTTTAGGGAGCAAACAATCCAGACGAGCGTCGGTTCTGGAGGATGATGATGCCGAATCGTCGACTCACAGGACAGCCCCAACTCCAGAAAATCACGCATACGCTGCAGTGCATGGGAATGGCTACAATCACTCCTTCTCTCATGTCCAGCCATCAGCGAACGGGTATGCGGCAGCAAGCGCCGCCTCAGAGCATGGAGCCAACAACGATGTGTATCAAACTGCGTATGCTCAAGCGTACGCCCATCTTCAAGCCCAGTTCCAAGCAGCATATCAAACTGCGCCGCCCACTCAGCATCCAGGCGGATTTAGATATGGCAGTCAACACGTTCCAGGTTACCCGCCCCACTCCTTTCAGCCACAAATGGCTGGACATATGCCAGCTACAGGTCCAATGCCACAGTTTCCGACTGGACTTGGTGTCCACCCTGCAGCCGGAGGAAACGATGACGGCTTATCAAATCTGCTCTTGGCTTGGTATCAGTCGGGGTATTACACTGGCCGCTATCAAGCTATTCAAGAAATGAAAGCGCGCAGCCATCGATAGATTTTCATTTTTGTTCTATGAAACAATAGCTATCAGCCTCAATCGTTCACCCGCCAAATTGTTGTGGCAGCCCGTGGTTTTGTTGCATCATGCTGAACATCGTGTCGTGTTAATCATCGTATTCTCTTTTTGCCGTGTATAATACAAGATGAGCTTTATCGCTTACCTCCACAACAATCGAAGCTGACCTTGAGTGACAGAATCCTGAACAACCCGCTCCAGACGCTCCAAGCTATTTACGACATTGCGTCAATGCATGCACTACCTTGATGCCTCAAACATCGAAGACTGTATCCTCCTTACCTGCTGTTGAACAAGTCGTCGATCGAAATTTTGTGTAGGAGAGACTGCGCAGCATATGGCGATATTATCTGAGTCGATGCAAGAAGACGCTCCTGCTGCGATTCTTCTTCTAAGAGGAACGGTCGCTCAAACCACATTCGAGGTAATGTTCGGCAGTCGCTGAGTGCACTCTGAGCGCAAACGTCCACGATAGACCGAATATATCGGCTTGTTTCTTCATATGATGCGCTAACATACAACTTTTGAGCATCGTGAAAACCAATCGCGGAGATTAACATGCAGCGCTGTACCTGGTGAACGTTTGCACGCTGATTCGAAAATGCACCAATGCGGCGAAAAATGCTTGTAGGTTTTCTTCAACTAGAGGGGTATTGGTCGAGTCTTCAGCTTCACAAACGTCATGCACATTCTCAGTCTCAGCACTTCAGAGATATTTGTTCCGAGTTGACATACCAATTATGATCCAGATACATTGGAATTGGATCTGCGATATCGCTAGCTTGTACGTAAGAGCCTTCATCGAGTTGGTATCTAAAACGTGACTGTCAGGGACACGTTGCTTTTATTGCGCAGCGTAGACAATACGTCACCAGTAAAAAGTTGGGTACTCAGAATGCATATGCCGTTTCTCTCATCAACCAGCAAGTCAATCGGGCACTGCATGTCTCGCTCTATCACCGACACAGCATATTCAGTCGATAGTTCATCCAGAATCTCATCCTACTCATTGATCACAACACACAAATGTTGTTTAGCATGATCTGCCCAAATTCTCGCACATAGATCAAATACTTACATGAGATAGGAATCGAATCGAGCAAATAAGACGAACTGGAGGGTACTCTCGTTCATCACCAAGTAATTTCTGCTTCTTCGGCGGCGGTTCACTAAAGTGATCGAATGAACTGTTACCAGAAATGGCCTTCAGTTGGTCATTCTGACGGAGTTTGGTGAAGTCCGTAAAGCTGGAAGGGTCTCCCCCAAGGCAGCGCAGCAGCTTACTAAGGTCTTTCCAATGTGGAGCTCCAAGCGCTGACTTGTATGTACTGCTCTTGAAAATCTTTTCGACGAAAAGAAGTGGAACATTTGGCTCATCGAGGTTTTGACGACCGCAAATAGCCACCACTCTTCGCATAAGCGTTAGCATGTTGTCGGACCCAAACATTTCGCAATATCAGTGCATACCTGAGTGTATGCAGCCAAGAAAGTTGTCGGAAACTCGTGCACGCCTCGAATATTACTTCGTGGGAAAACCCCGACGGATTCTTGCTGAATTTCTTCACATTTGCTTGTTCTTGGTAGATGGTTGATTCCAACAACTCAAGTGAGAGTGCTTCTAGGGCCAAAGAAATGGAATTTGAGTTGACGCGTAAGACTTTCTTCCGGACCAAATCCCACAGAACTGGTCGAGCAAACTGCTCTATCAGCTTTTCTGTTTGAGCAGCTTCACCTGGTACAAGTGTCACAGAGCTGTTCGTGCGAAGTTGCCTTCCAGGATCCGCAGCAGCATGTGGCGTGGCCATTCCGAAGAAACCATGCACCAAATCTTCCGTCGTCGTCGGACCTTTATCAGCAAAAATTATGCCTTTGGACGGAATTGTATCTGTGATTCTCGCATTCAGTGGTGTTTTTGTTGGAGACACCAAGTCCACCATTTCAGGTGGAGCACATGATAACTCGACATCTTGAACTTCGTCTTCGATTGCTGTTGGTGGCTCCTCATTCTTGATAAGTTCAGGTGTCGCCTTGTTCTGAGAAATGCTTCTAGTCGTTACATCAGCAATTGATGCCCAATCGAGTTTCTCTTCCGATTTGCTGGGTTCTGCAATTTGAAGCAAGTCTTGATTCCACAATGACGGCATGTTTAACATGATGCTTGTCAACGGGCGTGGAGCTAAACCATTCGAAGGCGCTTTGATTGCAAAAAGTAAATGCTTCCCCGAGTCAATCGTCTGGAGCAGCGCTTCATCTGGTTTGCTGTCATCTCTGCGAAGTAAGCTCGATGGAAGTGATAGCTGCCGAAGATCGTTCTTCAAGGCAGAGCCTGTCGCACTTGCACCCATGGTTTCTTTAAATGAGTCAAACCAAGGATTCAATGCTGACGCCACAATAGACGTTAGCTGAGGCATTTCAAGAACTTCGAGTGTCTCGGAGGTTGGCGGGACTAGCAAAACCTGAGCGTTTTTTCGAATTGCCTGCTTGAAAATCCAAGTCGACTCCTTGCTCAAGAAAGCCACTGGCACCCGAATTCCTGGATCATTTGTGAGCCTTTTCATTTGATGCATCTGAAAAACATTGTTGTCTTTCTCGACTTGTTGCTGAGGGTTTGAAGATATGGCCTGAAGTATTTCCACGGGTCTACCCAACTCGATTGACGATTCAGCTGCTGCAAACGTCACCCATGTCATTGTACTGTCGTCGGAAACTGCAAAACTTGCTTGCGCACCAGTCTCTTGTGCTTGAGTCAACATCGTAGGCAACAAATTACAGCTGAATTGCTTCAGATATGATGTGAATATATCTGGAGCAAAACCTGCTGGACTTCTTCGTATCTCCATAGTGCAAAGAGGGCCTAACCTTACAGAATGCGATCCAGGTTGACTCATTGCTGATGATACGTCTGAGTGCTTCATGAATAGTTGATTTTGGATGCCCAGCAAGTCTGCTTCTTCATCTCTGGAGCCAAGTCAAATCAATCAGGAGTTTGTCATAACTGAAGTAAGCTAAGAGGGGCTCCATACCTGTTTAGCTGAGTCTGTGGCTTGTAGGAAGTTTCCAAAGCTTGCATATCTTGTTGAAGTGTGACTTGATAAAGCAGCGCAATACTTTCCTCGCACAGCCGTTGATGCCACAAATTATTTGGAAAGGCACCGTTGGCCTCAATGTTCAGCTTCTTCAATCTTGTCATCATTTCTTCTTTCTGACAAGAGTCGAATGATTGGTTTGACTCGACTTCTTCTTGTTTGGGGCGCCAGGATAAGCTATTAACGCTGCCATTCGAAAAATCTTTCACTTGGTCAAGACTCCAGATAGAGACAATTTCGCACTCCTCCAATGCCACTCCTTCGCCGTCGGTTTTCGCTCGTTCATCTTCGTCGTCGTCTACATCAACTCGTCTCGCAACGAACCCATGCAGTTTACAGACCCACCGTTCATGATTTGCAATCGAGTCATCGTCACTGTCGTCATCGTCATAGTTTTCTTGGACGCGGGGATATGTCAGTGCGCTCTTGCTGTACGTGGCTTCTTGCTCTCGCTGATACTCATCAAAGTAATCTTCATAGACATTCATCAGAAACGGATGCCAGTATAATCACAGGCAGGAGCGCATGCTCGCACTCGTCAAACGCACCTACAGCGACGCGATCTCCGCGGCATGCTGCTCCAAGGCCCCACATACTTGCGCGCATTCAGTCCTTTTGCCGTGAAGAATGCGGAATGTGCACCTGCAACGAAAGCGCAAGTTGAAGTTCAAAGTACCGTATCTGCCTCAATAGTCAGACAAATTCTGTCCAACATGATATTCAGAGCTTTTATAATGCGAGTCAAACGGCGCAGTATAAAAACTTTCCTCTTCTATTTTATAAATCGAGTCTGCATTCACATTCGATGCGGAAATCGTTGTTGTTGGTATGGATGCCTCTATGGAGCATACGCGCATTTGTATATTTTCTTGATAAACTAGGGGGGTCGAGCCGCGAACAGAAGATTATCGCAAGCGCGCGGATGCCTCAGCGGAGAAAATGGAGATTTGGTGCAATTTCGCAACCGACTGCTTCTTCTCGCGCGCCAATTGCTCCAGATTTGCCTTCAGATCGTCTTCCAGCGCGCTCGCCTGCGCGATCTCGAACTTGACGGCGGCGCACTTCTTCTCCAATTGGCGCAAGCGGTAGTAGTATGCGTCAAGCTCTGTTTTCGCCAGTGCCGTCGCAACTTTGATGTCAGCGACTTCCTTTTGGAACCGCTCGACGTCTTTTTCAGAGTAGTTGGAGCTGGTACTTCCTTTCCGATCGGTCAAGCGAAGAAATCCCAGTAAGGACGACGAATTGGACCGTTGCGGTTGCTGGGAGTTGAAAAGCTCGGCTTCTTCGATCTGCTTCTCAGTGGTGTACTTCTCAGCGATTGCCAAATCTCGATCCTGCAAATGCTTGACGATCCGTGCTTCAAGTAGTGCGATACGCTCTTTGCTGTTGTCGCGTTCCTCTTCGATATCCAGCAGTTTTTCGTCGATCCCACTGAATTCACGACGCGCAATGGATATCAAATCCGCGATGGCTTCTAAATCACCTTCAGCCTCGGCGCGCGCAAACTGAGCATGGCTCAAACTCTCAAATTGTGGACGAGCATTCCTATCCGACTTCACGCTATTTGCTTTGTTGCACAAGCCATTGTCAGTAGAGTCAAGGTCGTCTGGTCCCAAAACGCTTGTCGTAAACGGGATTGTGTCGCTAATCGCCGTCAGCTCTTCCAAAGATGATCCCAGCAGCCACCGTACAAAAGACTCGTACGCTGCCAATTCCGGGGTCGGAGGCTCCAAAATGATATCCTTCGACTCCACCTCAAGCGCCACAGAGAGAGGATCGTCACCACCGGCGCCATTCACAGCCAGCGCTACTTCATCCGGCATCGTCTTCGCTCACTGTCTGGCCACGCATGCAGTTCAACAAGATAAAGCTCCTTCAAGCACAACTCGCGCACATCACGGTTCAGGTCATACAGCTATTTATACAAAACTCGCTGCGTCTTGTCCTCTTGTCAAATAGCTCGTCTTTTTTCCGGTGGGTTATCATGGGTTTCTATCATCTATCTTCTTATCTATGGATTCAGTGAAAAAGTCGCTGAAATCCTCATCATCGTCGCCGTTGTCTTCAACCCCATCTGCTGACTCCGATGTGCGTTTCAGGACATTGCCGTAGCTGTTCCCCAGAAGTACTTTGATTGCATTCGATTCATCGAGGCGATTCAGCGCAGCGTATGCCTTCAAGGCAGACTTTAGCATAATCCGGCGCTTCAAAATCCGCTTCCGCTCACCGTCCATCGCAGAAAAATCTTCAAACAGATGGATCACTTCTTCGTAGCGTCCCAAACGAATGTTCGACGCCATCCCGATCTCCGTGACAGCGATACCGAGAGGAATGTGCTTGTTCAGACGCAAAGCACGAATGATGTCAGCCACCTTCTCCAAGTCACCCAGCATCCCAAGTTTGTAGTAGAAGGAGACGACTTTCTCTAGCGCAGCGTATTTGATTGGGATGTTATTGTCGAGGGCGTGAACAAAGAGCTTATCCACCAGCTGAACGTCTTTGCAGAACACACACGCGATCACAGCTTCACAGATCGAGAACGAGTTCAGTTCAATGACATGCGAGTACTTGCTGAAAAACGCGATCAAGTCGTCTCCAGTCGTGATGTACTTGCCAAGCAGCAACGTCCGGATCAAAGGGTACACGGTGTGGTGATTTGTCTCGATTTGATGCTCCTCCATGATTTCCAAAATGTCGAGCGCGACCTCCGCTACAGCTTCATGGTGCTCAGTTTTGCGGTCCTTCAAGCATTTCAAGAGCAGGCACTTCGATAATCTTTCTTTCAAGCCTCGCGTAGCAGTGCTGGATTTCATTACGTTGTTGTATATTTCCATCATCGCCGAGATGTATCCGTGATTGCACAAGCACTGCAAGCAGATCTCAAAACGAAACTCGGTGAAGGAATCCATCGGTGCGTCAATCGGGTGGTTATACACATTCATCGCACGATCGAGCTCATCGTGCTCAGCGGCAACCTTGATCACAGTTGGAAGCAACGACATCGGAACGGTATCATTGAGGTCGTGCACCACTTCTTCGCACAGTTGCAGGACCAATCCAAGGTTAACGTTCTCCTCATCTTTCAGCAGCGTATTCAAGAGATGGAAATACGCAACCTTCGTGATTCGCACATTCTTCAATCGCATAATTTCCAGAAGTCGCACTGCGCTCTCGGTGTCCTTGAGGTGACCACATGCGAGCAGAATCGACTCGGCCAGTTGCGATGACATCATCAAAGCTTTGTAATTCACCGATTCGCCTCCATTGGTGCGTACAGAGAGCTGCTTCTTGAAAAGGTTGTCGATGACGTCACCAAATCGCTGCTGATAGTTCAGCACGAACGCATAGTTTTCGCAAATAATGGTGCGGTGTTTCATGTTGCTCGCAAACTGCGGAAACACGTCGTCCCACACGTACGCGATGCCTTCAATCTGCTTATAGTCTTTCCGCTGCCGGCAATGGTAGAGAAACTTGTCCAGCGGACCGGTCATCGCTTTCTGAAGCCGCTTGGCTTTTTGGTAATCGGATTCTCCGTCCACCTTTGCACTGCTCGACTCCACTTTTTTGCCGAGATTTATCAAAGACTGCTTTGCGCTAGAAGAAAAGTTTGAGGCAAACATCGGCAAAGGTAAGAGACGCAACATCAACTAGAATCAAACGGTGGAACTTACGTCTCAATGTCTCGTGCAGTGATACCAGCGGGAGCTCCATTCACAGGATGCATTTCGAGCGATAACGAAGACGCTCGCGGTTCCTTTGGCGCTGAAGCTCGGAATTCTTTTCGGATAGCAGCACCATGCTGTGACTGAGGCCCGCTGAAGCTGAACAAGCTGCGATGGTCGTGCTCTCGCTTCCCCTCGACGGCTCTCGGGGCGCTGGCACTCCTGGTCGGTTTCTTCTCGACAGAATCGGTACTAGCACCAGTCTCTTCCTCAGCCTCCTCCTGTTTGCACGCATTCGTATGCACTGAAAGCCTACGCGTCGATCGTTTGGTTAAGCGCGACGCGGACGATCGGAGCAACACCTGACGCAACATCGTATCCGCTCCTTGTCACTCCAGAACGAGAGCAACAACGCGCTCTACGGGCAGGGTATCTCTCCACAAACAGAGGGGAGGGAGAACGCGCACACTCTCGAAGGAGAGACGTAGAGTTGGCGTGCAGCGGGGACCTTCGCGTAGCTCTCTCTCTCTCTCTCCGTGAGCTGCGGCGCTGTGATCCCAATGCGTTCTGCGCCTTTGAACCACGCGATCGAGGCACGCGTTGTGTGTCAAACAAAGGGGGGAATGGGCTAAACAGCCGCCCCTTCGTACGACCTTCGAACGACCAACATGTATTTCTTGTGCAACATTATACCCTCAACATATACCAAATGTTGGGGTAGAGATAAGCGTTATGCTACAGTGGAGGGAAAATGTCAGGGAGGGGGTACAATTGCGTCGCATTCGCGTCCGTCCCACAGTGCAGTAGAGAAAGCGCGAGGGCGACGCGAATCGGCGGGATCACGCTCTGCTCGGCGTATTGCTCACTCCGCTGCTGAACAGTGGGTCTCTGCGGTGCCCCTTCGACGCTCTGTCATCACAGTCTCCCCTGGCGCAGCTCCCCTGCATATCCGGCATCTGGTTGGCCCCGTACGGCGCCACTTCAAGCCACAGCCATGAGTCAGTTTATAAATCAGCTCAAGAGCAAGATGAAGATGGTCGCGGCGCGCGCGTCCGACGCGCTGGCGCAGGCCGCGGACATCGTCGCGCCGACGCTGTACGAATCCCGTGCAGAAGAGTTCCACCACCGGTGGCAGACGGTCTCGCACTTCCTGGAATCGATCATGAACCGAGATCTCGACCCGGCCGAGCAGCGAAGGCTGCTGCTGGAATCGCATACAAGAGACTCGCTGCAGAAGATGGTGCTGCTGATCTACGCGGAAGAAAATGCGCTCGACCGTCTGGAGCTTTCGGCTACGAACGCAGGCAACGTGTCGCCGCAATCGGATGTGGACGCGCAGCAGCAACAGCCGCGCGAGTGTCTTGAGTATCTGCTGGAACGACAAATCATCCCGCACCTCTGCGACGCAGGAAAGCGAGACCAACCGTTTGGGATCATGTCGCTGTCCATGCAGTTTGTCGGCGCACTACTGAGCAGGTATGATAAGAAAGTTCATTTGTGGCCTTGATATTGCAATAGCCACTGTACTAACAGCGCTCGTTATGTCACAGAGTCAACTATCCGCTTCTGCCGACCCGCGAAGTTCACGTGTCGGTCGTGGGACTGATCGAAGCAGCGACCAAGAAAGAGGTAGAAGACCCTGTGGTCCGGAAATGTTTGATTAACTTGCTGAACGTTCTATGGAAGAAACTGCGCGCTGATCCCGTGCAGACCGAGTTCTTCTTCCTTCACGCCGACAGCATGATCATCCGCAAGAGTGGCTCGGGGGGAACGTCTGATTATTCTTTGCATGCGTCCTCCCAGACCCATGACATATCGGAGCTCGTGCTCTTTACGGGGCTGTTGCCGCACATGTACGCGATGGGCAAAGTGGGCGAGAAATGCCGTGAGGCGCTGGTGATCGCTGCTGCTGTCCATGAGAAAGCTCTTTGCCGGTTTGTGCTCCAGCTCACCCCGTTTTGCCATTACGCCGTCAATGGCGTAATCTCCGCGTTCGACAATTTGCCGAAAACGTTGCCAGATGGATCGACGCGAGGCGGTGCCGTGCTCTCACCGAGGTCGGGCTCGATGGGGATCGACAATGAACTTTACCTCATCGCGATTCGGCTGCGGTTTTGCTGTACATTGGCGATGGTCGCACGGTTTGAGCTCACGGAAACAGATGAAGAGACCGGAGAAGAAGTGCAGACGTCGATTGCAAATGAGTTGCTGCTGCAATTCCGATCGCGCTTCCTCGAAGGCCCACTACTTGAAGGGCTATTGAACACGTCCGAGTCTACTGCGCGAACCGCTACATTGTACGCGAGAATCATCCTTGAAGAGATTGTGTCGTGTTGCAGTGATACGAGTGCGAGCCCGCTGTTGTTCGTCTATGTCCAGTTTTTATTGCAACAAACGCCCATGAAAGGCCGTCCCATCGTAACACAAGAGGTTTCGCCACCGAAGAATGCAAGCGAAAGCAAAACGCAGGTGAAGAAGGAGTTATCGAGTGCTGACCCTGCTATTACGCACATCCTTCCAAGCGAGCTGCTGCACCGCATGGACTCGCTCTCCAGCTCCTTGAGCATCGCGACGATCGACTTGTTCACATATCTTATGGAGCTTCAAGATGAGCACGCTGATTTGACTTTGCTTGGCGGGTTGGAGGAGGTGGAACTGATGGTGCGCCACCGCAGCAGCTCGGCACTGAGCCCGACCCATGCGAACGGCGCTGTCTGGTTTGCATCCCGATTCCCGAACTCCGCGGTGGCATCGAATGCCCACTTGTGGAAGATTCAAGCCTTTGATGGCATAAGCGACGAGCTGGACATCCCAGCCGCGGATGATAGCGAAGAGCAAGTGCTCTCGTTGCTGTCGTATATCGCAGACGCTGAGTATGCCGCGTGTCAGCGTGTGTCTGTAAGTCATGAGGAGTCTGACACCAGTGACGACGAGAGTGCTGCAGAGGAAGAAGATGCATCGACGCCAGCTGAAGCCAAGTCGATCAGCGAAAGCGGTGGTTCTCCAGAGAAGTTTGTGGAAGGACATGCCAAAACTGACAAAAAGAGCGCAGCTGGTTCGGCAACGTCACGCACAGCAGCTACGCGCAACTCTATGAAACCGCTTCGCGAAGTGAACTTGACGCTGAATTTGCCGTCGTTCTCACCCGTGACGCCTGCTTTCCAGCGTCAAAAAAGTTTTTCAAGTAGCCAGCCAAAGAAATCAAGCTCCTTCAGTCGGGAGAATGGAGAGCTCCCATTATTTATTCGAGTGGTGTTCAATCGCTTGGAGCGAATTCTCGAGAACTCGTTCCAGGAGAATCTCGCGTTGTCCGGTTTGATCGCTGCCATTGCGCAGAAAACTATTTGCGCGTCGGTGGTCTTCGACATTGCAGAACAGCGACCTGCAGGGCAAAGCGTGCGATCGATTCTAGAAGACGTATACGCAGATGCACTGCGTCGAATCGATCGTTTATCGAACGGAGAAGCGAAGCTGCTCGAGATCCGAAAGAGACTGGTCGAGGACGACAACGAAGCGTCATTGAACGACCATGAAGCCGAAACGCGATTGTTGTGTGGATTCATCGTGCTCGAAGAGATTTTGAAGGAGCTTTGCTCGGTGCTCTTTGCGAAAGAACGCGTGCGGAACTTGCCCGTGAAGCCAGAAGGCTACTACTTGGGTCCGAAGCGAACGAGTTCGTCGGTGAGTCGAAAGATCTCCACAGACACAAACTACTCGGATACTGGTTCGTCGTGCGGCTTGTTTTCTCCCACATCGTCTGAGAATGCAGATGGCAGCACCCGAGGCTTTGGTGAAGATGGCGAGCTCGTTAGTCCCAAGAAGAAGATCAGCATTGGGCGAGAGTTTGAGCAGTTGCTCGCGGAAGCCGAGTCTAGCATTGAGAGCATCCTGCTCTCGGACCGAGCACAAGCTGGCGGCACGGCGAGCGAGGCGGACGTGGATGCTGCAATAGCGTCAACGGACTTCAGCGAGTGAGACGAAAATAAACATTTTAAACTGAGAGTAATAGTAGATGAGCAAACCCGCATGCTGGCTTCGCGTTGCAGTAGCAATAGATTTGCACTATGGCCAACGCGTACTGCCATCGACAGTGCCTTGAAAAATAATGTGGCTTAATAAACATGCTTGCGATTTTGCATCCGTCCCTGGGCACTCGACGAATTCGCGTTGAGGACTCCAGTTGGTCAAAGAACATTGCAAATGATGCAGTCATTGGGCATTACATATAGTGTGTGCTGTGCCGAACAGAGCCAATACGCAGCAATCGAGCACTTACAAAACAATAAAGAACCCTTATCGGTCATTATCATCCATATCATCTACCTTGTCTCTGTCTTCTCGCTCGCATGCGGAATCGCAATGCGCATTCGCAACACAATTACGTCGACTTGTTCAGACGGTGCACGACGAACGCGCTCGAGTCAATGTACGCGAGTGTGACGTTCTTGATGCAATCCGTTTCCTTCGACGACAGCTCCGAGTCGGGCTTGCTGGCGCTGCACTTGTCCCATGCGATGGCCGTAATCTTCGAGATCGCTTGCTGGATCAGCGCGCGCTGCTGCTCCTCGACGAGCAGGTTCTGCATGTCGGACGCGCCGAACGAGCCCGCCGACGGCGCGCTGCTCACTGGCGCCGAGTCGAAGGACGACGGCGACGAGCTATAGTCGTAGGTCGGCTCCTCGTACGAGCCGTACGAGTGCGTCTCGGGCTCTGGCGCCTTGCTCTTTCCGAAGCCAAAGAACGACATGCTGCTCTCTCTCTCTCTATGTGCTGCTGCTTGTTGCTTGTCTTGTTGGGTAATAAAGTGCCGCCGTTGTGTTTGGAAGGCTGTGGGGATCATTGGCTCTTTTTAATTATATATGTAGGCACACACTATCTTAATTTGCGGCTAAGAGACATAATCTTTACAATATTTACAAAAAAAGTACTGCATGGTGGCAAACTTCAATTGCGCATTCCGCCGTGTTCCTCATTCCGCCGTGTTCCTCATTCCGCGATTTCCTCGAAAGGCAGCGCGTCGCTGTGAGAACGTGCGATCTACTGGTGTGTGAGTGAGCCATCCCGCTGTTCAAGGCCAAGCGGCAGGTTAGTCTGCGCGTCTATATGTCTTTAGGCTCATGCGGCGTGTATGAGGAAACGAGGAAGCTGTCGTTGCATTGAACGGGCGTCCACTTGACGGCGTGAGCGAGCGTAAGATGGATGCAACCTGATCACGCGAAAATCTCATGCATGCTGCTGTGAAGCGTACACTTTGCGGTGAAGTGAACATTTGTTGATGCCTATTTCAATCCGCAGTGATTTACGATGTTGCCCTCGCGAGTTGATCACAGTGGTGTTGTCGACGAGGATCTGGGCGGATTGCGATGTCGTTCTCCGCAGAACAAGAGGACCCTACGACGACTGGTAGAGCTGGAGCCTTTATCGATAGCGGCACGAGTTGAACATGACTGGAGAAGTGATGGAGCTTGTTCTCATAACAAGAGTGTGAAATCCTTTGTTGAGGATATTAGACTCGAGACCGTGGCTGTTAGCAGTCACTCCAGTCAGCCAAAGATGCTGACGCGACACTCGCCAAAGAAAGTGTATCCACGGCTCTGCACAATCGCGCAGCTTGCAGAAAACCATGTGCATGCATTGCACAATGGTGAATATGTAGGACGAAGTGCTGCTCGATGGAAGGACTTTGCCAGCCGTGACGGTCAAGTAGAGTCGAGTAACGTGAATGCGGCAGATCATCTTTCAGAAAGAACGTCCGAAGACGCGCAGCGTGCAGTTTGTATTGCGCGTCAGTCAAGTTCTGTTGTGATTCAAACGTGCTGGAGACGATTTGCTGCTGTATCACTTCGTCGAAGGCTTGTTGATGCCATTTGGACGCGTCAAATAATTGTCGCTGCGTGGATTTCCAAACGACTCGACATTTACCAGAGGCAGTTGCAGGCACTTGAAGGCCATGAACATCTGTCAATAGTATCCAGCAGTGAGAGTCATTCGTTGTCGCTTCAAGGAGCGCACTACCATTTTCCAGCGACATTATTGACAGTGTGGCTATGCTTCATGTGCGCAAAAGCGAGCGGACATTTTCTTCGACGGTCGCCGATTGTCTTGAAGACGATTGATATTCCAGTGTGGAAAACATGCACAACCATGGCACGATGCTGGAGAAAAGTCTCAACACTTGCAGCACTTTCCATCCAGTGTTGCATGAGAGTATTTCTAGCGCGGAAATTGTTCAAAAAGATTCATGGAGAATTTGTGCGGCGCCAAGCGACACTTCGCTTGCAATGTTTCTTTCGCGTATGCTTGGCACGGAAAGCAGCAATACAGCTGCGTAGACGGCTCGCTGCAATCACAATTCAATGCTGCTGGAGGTGCTACCAGTCACATGACCGAGTTAAACATCAACGAGTTTGTTTTGTGGCCAGAAACGTGTGTGTCGGTGTCGTTCATGAAGCACTTTTGCGTGCGACACAGCTCATTGTAGAATGCGCTGCCACGCTGATTCAACGAGTTTACCGGGGCCAGAAAGCTCGGAGCCATTGTCGCTGGTTGATCAGTATAAAGGAGCAGAAGAACTGGCTGAAGAATCCAAGCAAAGGGTACATGCTCTTCACGCAAAGGCGGTACGACCATGCAGCACTATGCCTTGAGTACTGCTTCCGTCAGGGATTTTACAATGACAGTTTAGACACTATCGCTCAGGAGGAAGTGGCACAAGATCAATGGAGTGACAGTGCGTCTAGCCTTGCTCGTGGCTCAAGGATGTCATTTAGCTTCAGCTCAGCACCGACAAAGCTTAGTCCAGACTGGGGTCCCTATTTCTCTTCGACAGTGATTACAGAGGACACAGAATTTATCAAGTATCTCAAGTTCTGGCTGACGTATGCGCTCAGTTTCTTTGAGGTATATGAAGCTACCGGCACCGAGAGTAGCCTTGTGCAGTCAAGAGCGGGATGGGAAACATGTCTTCAGCTTTGCGAGAGCCACTCGTCAGAGAGCAAGATCTTTCAGCATTTGCGCTTCCAGGCACAGTATTATCTTGTTCGATGTATGTTTTGGAGTGGAAAGGCTGGTGACAAACGAGAGGCACTGGCGCGATCCCTCCACTTACTCCAACAGATTAACTCGGAGAGTCCAGCAAGTAGCAAACTGGATCAATCTCAGCAACAGCGTGAACAAGATGCTCACGCTCAGCTTCTGATGATAAGCGCGATGCTCTTCTTTGAGTTGAGTGAGCATTCTCAATGTTGTCAGCAACTGGAAACATTACTTGCGCTTTTACCTCGCCCGCGCTTTTCAGCGCTCGAAGTTCGATTTCTTTTAGCGTTGCTGCTTTACAAGGAAGCCAACAGGATTAAGCTGGTGAAGTCTCGCACGCAACCGAACAATGTAGACTCTCGACCTAATGGAAGAAAATCTACTAATATCAAGAGTGAGACCATGTTGAAGGCTGAAGCGCACCTGAAAAGGTGCTACCAGATTATCGAGTTGTGGCCATCGGTCGGATACTACCACGGGTGTCTCAAGAGCGAACAAGCGAAACAAATCTTGGCCTCAGCTCCTGTTGGTGCGTATTTAATACATCAAGTATCCGAGAATATTGTAGGTGATGACAATTTAACGAGCAATGTGAAAGCCCAAGCACAGTCCCTGTTCAGCGAAAGTTCAGCACAGACGATGGTCCTCAAAGTGAAACTGCATGATCGAATCTCGTCGCTGCGTGTTCGAGTTGATGAAAATGGACTTTACTACACCAAGAAAATCCCCACGTGCAGGCACTTTAGTCTTCACCAGTTTATCGAAGGCCTACCAGTAGCTGCTGGGATCAATGTGCAGCATGGAGTCAAGAAAGAACTTTATGTGTGTGCGCTTGATAAGGTGCTCGATCGCTTCGGAGTCGTCTCGGAGAAAACTGCTCGTCATCATAAAATGCTGTCTTGGAGTGACTGGGAATCAAGAATAAAAGAGATCAGATCGTTTAAAACTTTTCGGCCAAGAAGAAACGAGACATGGAGCATTGTGTGCCTAGAAGTAGCAAAGGCGCTTGAAAGCAGCCAATCGTGGGTATTCAGTGCATTTGTTGCCAACGAAGTCGCAGTTTGCTCCAGAGATTGTCAACTTCGAGCTAATGCAAATTTCCTGTTAGCGAGAACTTCATTTCATATGCAAGAGCGAGCAACAAGTCGATCTTCCTTTCAACGTGCACGACTAGAAATGGGGTCAGAGCCTTCTCGGAGAAACAATTTGCGAGCAGTTGAGCGCGCGTTGTCGCGAAATGCGTCTATGTCGAAGCAAGAGAGTTTCGAGTCTCAGTTGGAGCGACTCCAGAAACTCGAGCGGATGTGCCTCAAGGCGTGGCGCTATGATAGCCTGGCAGTGAGTATGAGAGCGGATCCGTACTCAGAGGCACTGCTGCTTCAGCGTATTCACGCTGAAATGTACTCAGAATGCGCCGACACGTACTTCCTTCGGTCTTTGCTCAAAGTCCATGTTCGCTCCTTTTTGATGAACGGGTCTCGCTTCGAAAACACCCATTTGCAATGTGCGCACCAAAGTGTTGTACAGTTGTTTGAGCTCTTTCGCGCGCATTATGGAAATGATGGACACTCGTTCAAGAACCAAATGGAGGCGTTGAGTCTGCTGTTGAACCCGACGGGATTACATCGTCGCAAGGAGTCGATTTTGTGCGGGGCTTCAATCGTTCATCTGCTGCTAATTTGGCACCACATGCCGTTTTTGGTCTGCTTCGAGATATCCGAGGCCTTCTACCGTTCCCCAGCGTCTGAATTTGGTGTGGACAGAGTGATTGATATGTACGAGAGTCTGTATGGGCGTTTGCGTGGCACGAAACCACGAACGAGTGCATATTTCGCGTATGAAGAGCTGCTCTTGGTTCGACTAAGTTTTCTATATGCGCAAAAAGCTCTTGATCAGAGTGCTGTCCGGTATTTGCGATCGTCCGTCAAGTTGATTGATGAGCTGTTATCGCTAAGAAGACGACGCAATAATGCACATCTTCAGAGCAAGAAGCCCAAGGCAATCAAGTGGCCGTGTTCACTTTCATTCCCGTTCAAATTATCAGATGCAGAGCTGGTATTTGTTCGTGGATTCTTGCTGGAAATGCTGGAAGATCTCAAGCAAATTCCCATCGAGAAGCGGAAGAGTTGGAAAGATTACAACGTTTTTCATATGGAGGTAATGGGAATTGCCTCTCAGCGTATGCCAAACATAAAAGGCAAACGGGAGCCGACGGGAATTCGTGTGTTCGTTGGTCAGACGCAAGACGTGGTCATCCAAAACATGCTTCATAGCAAGCCGTTTGTTTCCATTCAGTGTGAGGGGAAGACAATGTACAGCCAGACCACTCCGACGTGGATGAGTCTCTCGCCGAGCTGGGAAGAGTACATGGAATTCTACGTGGAATCATCAAAAGCGAGGCTGGTCGTGAGTCTAATGGATCGAGCAAAGAGGACTTCGTATATTGGTGGGAATCAGCTTCTTGGATCCGTTCAACTTCATATGGATGAGCTTTGTAAAAACCCAGAAGTATATGCTGCTGGGCACTTTTTCGACTTGGTAGCACCAGCGCTTGATCACCACACTGATTTCGGTTTACCCCATAAATGCCCCAAAATTTTCTTGAGTGTGCAAGTTATATTCAAAGCCCCGACGGCAACCAGGCAAACGAAAAGGACAGCAAAGCAAATGCGTGGAAACTGGGAGCTCGGTGAACTTCAAAGTCAACTACACGGCGACCTCGAGACGTTCATCCATTCTCGCTGGATCTGGAGCAGATTTGGAAAGCTGTGGTTTGAGGAACAAGATTACTCCGTCGCAAGTTGGTTTTATAGCAAGGCTGTTGCGGTCGTGCAACGAAATAACACATCTTGGCGAGAGCACGAACTTCTTCATCACGTTCACGATCTGATGGCCCTGGCGACGTGCTATAAAGCTACGATGTCGAACAAGCATTGGATCTACTACGCGCTCCCGCTCATTGAAAGCGCAGGCACGGTTATCCAGAACGCTATTCATGCCGGTGTGATTGGCGCATACAATCCTGCAATTCGAAAGTTGCTTGACAGTATCGAAAGCAGCAAAATCGATGTAACCTCCCCTGAATCATCGGGTCCATTCGCGAACGCGCTTGCACGAAACACTCCCGCGTCGTCAGAATGGGCGAAAATTCGCGGGCATTCTGGTTCATCAGTACCAGAAAGCGAGTTTTTTTGCAACCTTGACACGGGCGAGTACTTTGTCCCAATGAATGGAGCCACCGAGCCTTTTGAATACGAAGATGAAGACTTGCTAAAGCGATGCCATTACGAAGCAACTGGGCAAAAGCCACATCGAATTGTGACTTGGACTACAGAAATGAAGATGCGAGTGCAATACTTCCGCCAGGACACGCTTGAGCGCAAATCGCAAGATCCCTACCAGTGGGTTGCGGTGTTCAACAAGCGTCGGCAAGAGATGCAATTTTTCAGTGAAAAAGTAGCAAGAGAGCAAGTTGCAACGGATTGTACAAGGAAAGCTGTCTTCAGCTACCGCAAGCAGCCAAAGACGTACGCCATGGTGGCAGATGAGTACATGCTGTACCATGTCCTCTTGGTGCAAGATGCGTATCGCAAATACCACACGAGGAGGCAAAGAGGACGGCGGCTTCGAGGATTGGTCAAGTGTGCTTGCTGGTTTGCGCGGGAGCTGTTAGCAGCACGACGAAGGATCCTGTTCCGCGCCGAGCTCAAACGCAATCAGGCTCTAAATTGTCTCTATGTGGCCGTCGAGAGAGCGCACAACTTGCGTGCTGGGGATATGTTTACGAGCGATCCGTTTGTGATGGTGACGATACTTGATGGCGATGAGGACGAAGTCGCAAAGGGCAAAACGAGCGTGCGTCACAACACTGTGAACCCAAAGTGGAACGAAGAATTTGCATTCCGATATGATTGGCAGGCTTTTGGTGGCTCAAGTATGTCTGAAGATGATGGAAACGATTGTGATGATAGCAATATTTGGACAGTGGATGAGAGCAATAAGCAGCAGCGGAGCTGTGGCCGACTGCTTTTCGAGATTCGCGACTACGATTTGATTTCACTGGCAAAAAGAGGTGGAGAAAGTGCCGATGGCTTTGGGAATGAAGAAAGTGATGAGGAAGGGAATGAACCGAGCAAAAACAAGCGGATTAAAGATGATGATCTTGGTCAAGCGAGCGTTCTGATCGTATCATTAGAGCAGGGAAATCTCTTTGAGATAGATCTAATCCTTCGTCATGAAATGGAAAACGGTGCCTTGGAGTTGGCGCAAGGTACGCTGAAGGTGTCTGTCCAGTGGATTCATTCGTCCGAGTTCGATGAACGCGATGATGAACTGGAGAAGAAGCCGAGTGGGAAGCTTCTTGTCGAAGCCACAAAGCGACCGCTACCAAAGCCAGCTTTGTCTCAAGAGTTAGAGCATGCTTTCCGAGTTATTTGTGCTCTGTTGGAGACCATCACGGAAACGCTCCTTGATCTGGCAACGACAGCAGTCGATCCGTTGCAACGACTGCACAAGCGCATGCTCAACGCGCAAGCCGCGGGCAAAACAGCAGAGGAGGCGAAGGTCGTCGAGCAGCGTATGGTTGCTCTCGTTAACACACAACTGTTTCCAAAAGTGACGCGGTTAGACGAACAATTGTTGAAGTGCTGTGCGTCCATTAGACCATTCCAGGATTCCATCACGGGGATGGTCCAGGATTACGTGGACAGCCAAGAGTTTCACAAAGCTCAAGAGCTCACAGAGAGCATACGCAGCACGTCCGAAGCTTTTACTGCAGAAGAATCGGTTGTGAAGGCGCTTGCGCGACAAGGAATGGATTACAGTAAAGATTTGCGAAACCTGAGCTCGTGTTTTGATGCGCTTTTCCGCCGTCGACGAGCTGTAAACGCATGGATGCTCAACATTGGAGAGTTGATGGAGACATTCATCGTGGCCGATAAACCGTGGACTGTCGCGTCGAAGTTGCAAGTCAAAGTCGACGAGATTTACTTCAAGATGGAAGCTCAAATGGATTGTGGTGAAGCTGCGCCTGCAGTATCTTCTCCATCGAACGATGCACTAAGTGCAAGGAAAGTAGAACCCACTGCGTCTCTCGCTAGACCTCAGACTGTGGTATCGGCTGTACATCCACAACCCAAGGTGGTAAGGCCAGCAGAGAAGCGGATGGAGCGCATTCAGAAAGAGAAGAGGAAGCAACAACGTCGACGAGACTAGATGTAGGATAAAAAACAAACAAAGCATGTATTATGAACCCCTCATTGTTCATCTCTACGGACCCATGCATCGTTGCTTGATGTGCTTGCGTAGCACTATCGAGAAGTCATCGAGCTCCTTGTACGATGGAAAATAGTTCACATCGATCACGTACAGCTCTTGAGTGGCGTCGGACACGATCACGTCGAAGCCAAAGAGCGACAGGTTCAGCTCTTCGCGGATGCGCTCACCGATAACGCGCACAGCGGCGAAAATCTCACTCTGGTCCCGATGCGTGGCATCAGCAGTAGCAATGAGGCTGTCTGTAGCATCAGGATGGAAATCGTCCGCTGTCGGGTACTGCTTCTGTGTGTTGAAGTGCACGTGCGTGGCCCCCGCATGGATATTTGGGAGCGACCGGCGTTCAGCGACGTTGATGATGTCTCCGAGCACGTAGCCCTTAAAGAGGCGACCAGAGTGATTGATAAACTCCTGTGAAAGAAGGCGCGTGTGAGCATACCGCATAGTGACTACTGGAAAAATGCAAACAAACCTGGTACAGTGCTGGGTACTCGACGAATTGGAGATCAGAGCGCTGTGTGATGACGCTCATCATGTGCGACCGGTCCGTAGCTGCAGCAGAGGCCACAAAGTCAATCAATCAGCTAGCTATGATCCTGGTTTTTGCGCGGTTCTTTCTATTATGTTGTCACGTACCACATGCCTCGACGGACTTGCAAATCAGCGGCAACTTGGTTTCCTGAGCATCCACTTGTCGGCAAAGCGCTTCGAACTGCTCGTGCGTCTCGATCACATGGAACTTTGGGACACAAAACGAGATCGTAGCCGTGTCTGTCTTCGATCCAGCAGCGTCGTCATTCTTCGCATTAGCACTCTTATGCTGCAGCTTGACGAGCATGTCACACGCCGCATGACGATTCGTGAGCAGCAGCACACTCTCGATCGGGTCGATGATCTTCACGCATGGGTTCTGCAGCACATACTTCTGGATGATGTCAAGCCGCTTGGCCGCGTCGGTGTCCCCGAGCCGCGCAAACACCATCTCGTGCGCGAGTTTGTGAAGAATCGCGTCGAAGGCGCCGTACTTTTCGGTGATGCTCTGCGCGCTCGTGACGCCCGCGTCGTAGAGGTCGACGAGCACGAAGCGCACGCCGTCCTTCGTCTCCTGCAGCACATCGCGCAGGTGGTCGATCTTCTTGGCCGGGAAGATCACGCCCACCACGAGAGGCGCGTTCTCGGTCATCGCCATGCTGGGCAATCGAGCTACTTACTATCCGACACTGCAGGAGAACATGAACATGCGTACACACCCATAATAGTAGCCCCTCCTCTCTTCTTTTGATGCGGCTGCAGTACCGTATCATTTCAGAATAGAAGATCTCATCAGATAGATTTGATTTGCTAAAAATACTGTAGTGGGAGAGCTCACTTATACAAGTACTCGCGCATTTTCGACTTGGGCCGGAGCTGTTTACGACTGTAGTACGAGCCGCTATTTCGAATTGACTGTCATGTTTTGCTCTTCGTTTTGACGCTCGATGCAAAACGTGTTTGGGCAATTTCGATTCGGTGGGAACGAATACGATTCGATCTCGAACGTGAGCATGTCTACAACGTAGAACGGAACAAACTCGCCCAGATCCAGCAGGAACCTGTCCAAAATTTCAAGTCAACGTTCCGTTAGTCCCAATCTCGTGAACGCGATATGTTTTGAGCACTTACTTGATTGCACTTTGCGCAAGTAGGCCCGCGGCGGTGGCTTCGATGTGTGGCAACGACGCTGGGAACGTGCGTGCGATCGAGCGCGCCACTTGGTCCATGGGTGTAAACGTGTGCGTCGCTTCCTCATGTTGGCGAATGCACGCGAGGCAGCACGTGTGGCCAGGTAGCACCGCGCGGATGCTCACTTTGGCATTGCTGGGCGGAATGTCGACGTCCAGCAACGGGAGACTGAGCTGCAGGCAGATCTCGTTTAAACGAAACTTTGCCTGTTCATCGGTGGCGCAGCAAATGATCGCATCATAGGGCTGCTTGAGCGTCAGCGCCTCAAAGAGTCCGAGCTCATCGCTGTCATGTGCCGATGACGAGAACGACAAGGACATGGCGTCATTAGGACTGGAAGCATGCGGGTGACTGCGGTTGTAGACGACGCTGGTGCTGTTGACACCAATGCTGCTTACCTTGAGCCGTTTCTTGAGCTCCACGAGGTCGGCGTCCTTGGACAAGTCGGCGCTGAATGACTCGACGCACGTGTTCGCGTCAGTCCTCGAGATGCTCTGCAGGCGCAGTCGCAGTGCCTGTGTGCGCGAGAAGCCCACTTCGTCCGGGTAGTACGCCATCTCGCCCATGGCGCTCATCTCGACGCGCGCGTGGTCAATGAGCAGGATCTTGCCGATCCCCGAGCGCACAAGCGATTCGGCGACCAACGCACCGACGCCGCCGAGTCCGTAGATTGCGACGTGTGCGCGCGCCAGGTCACGCCACTTCGCGCGCGCAAAGTCCTGCCGACTGAACAGATGCACGGGCGACGACGTCGGGAACTTGCGCGCCGTGCACTGCCTCGTGGTTACAGTCGCGTGCTCCTTCATGCGGCAGGTCTTCGCCCCGCGCACATCCTCGTTACCTTCATCCTCGTTATTGTTACCGACATGCCGCCCCGCGGGCGGGACAATCTGATGCACGTACTCCTCCAGCGCCTTGACGGCCGCCTGGAGCTGCGAGATCGGCGGTCCATCATCGCAGAACACATCATGGTCCATCCCCAGGTTGAAGGTGAACACTGAGACAGACACACAGACGCAAAAGGAGTCCTGCGTTAGTGGGCGACCGCATGAACAAGCGCAAACACGTCAAAGATCGCTCGCAACTGCAACATGAAGACACACGCGCATGTGCGTGCGTGCGTGGCTCTTCGAGCATCTTCAACTCAACGGTGGTTCGTTTCGTTCGGCCACTAGAGAAACACCTGATATGTATTAATTGTGTAAGGTTTCGTATTATCAGAGTAGTGCAAGAATAGAAAAATGAAGGTTATGATACATTTAAAATAGTATCTTACCTGACTTGTATAATAATATCTAATCAATAGTATAATATAGTCAAATACATAAATTTATATAGGTTTTGTTAGTATCCGAATCGACTGCGCCGTCGCCGCGCTCATGTGAATCTTGGTTTGCGCCACAGGTTCGCAGAATCTGCGCGGAAAATGGAATCTTGGATCCAATGCGGTGCCCTTTTCAAAAGGCGGTTGCAATTCCGTTATCAAGCGGCAATGCACCAAGCGCGCGCGTGCGCTTTAACAAGTACGTAAATGATATAAAGCACCGGCATTCTCGATGGCGTTTGTCCGGCGCGTGCCGTTGGCTCTAATAGTTTAGTTGTGGGTATTAAATTGACGCTTGTCGATACGTGTGGCTTGAGCTGCTCTCTTTCTCTCTCTCTCTTTGTTCTGCTTCCTTTTCTATACATTCTTATTATCACTCACTGCCCACGAACATGCACGAGTCACCTTTACGAAATAAAAAAAATATCTAAATATACCAAGCGTGTCTGTGTGGTGTGTTGACGAGATGGAGAGAGCGCAGCTCCCGGTTAATTACTTGAAAGACGCGCACGTTACACGCTCTGGATCATGTTGCGCGGCAGGGAACCGCGGCGCGTAGCGAGGAGCGTCGTCTTGACGCGGTCGCTCTGCGGCTGGCAGCCCATGTCGAACTCGAACGAGTTCATCTTGGGCATCGACGTCGACGGCTGCGGCACCACAGTGAGCACGTTGCCGCCGCCTGTGGAGGACGACGTGGACACGGACGACGCCGACAGCATCATCTTGAGACTGAGACACCGCAGCGCGTTGAGCTCGATGTGGTGCTGCTCTACCAGTCGCGGCGGCAGGTCCAGCGCGATCTGGTGCTGGTATACTGGCGCTGCGGCAGTGTAGCTGTTACTGTACTTGGGCGCGACGGCCACCGGTGCTGATGTGGGTGTCGTCGCGGTGGTTGTGCTGGGACTGGAGATGGGAATGCTCGTGGACACGGAGGACGCTGCGCGGATCTCGGCGTGCAGCCCATGTTCTGAGAGGCTTCGTTTCCGGCGCAGCGGTGGCGACAGCGCGTCAGCGTCCACATGCACGTCGTCGTTTCCTTCCATCAGCGCGGCCAAGCTTTCCATGGGGAAGCCGACAGACGACGCGCAGTCGTCATGGTCGACCATCTCGAGGTGTGCGAGCTCGTGCGTCAGCGCCGCGTCGTGAAAACTCGGGTCGACTGTCGCACCCGACGCATGGTGGAGATCCAACGCCGCGAGGTTCAGCGAGCCGTAGTTGCGGCGCATTGTCTTGAGAATAATAAATAGGCGACAATAGACGGAGCTATTGGGGATGCGGCGGGCCGCGGCGGAGAGCGCTCGGGGCGGGGTTGAGCGACCTTATGGTTGGGCACGGCGGAGCTGACGGTACGTTCCTGTTTTTTGTTTTTTTTCACTCGAGGCGTCGACGCCAAGTGAGGAAATGCGCGCTTGCCTGCCTCGCATGTGCGGCCGCCGGCCAGTAGGGCCAGTCATCTGGCCGAGGGAGGCAGCGCCGCTACTGTACTCTCGCGTACAGTAGGTCGAGCAGTACCGTACTGAAAAAGGGATGACGCAGCCGCCCTGACCTGTGGGAAGCGCGCTTATTCGTCCACGTCCGCCGTCGTCGTGCGCACGCCATCCTCCCCCAGCCCCGTCTTCGCTTAAAACAGAGTTGTATGGAACTGAGTATACCGCACGAAAAAGCGGCTTCCACGAAAAAAACAGGAAAAAGCGCCTGAGACACGAGCGGCGCAAAACTGAGGATAAAATTTAACCGAGCAGAAAAAATTGAGCCAGCGCTTTGCGATTAATTTATGGGCTTTGTATACACTTTTTGTCGATTTTTGTTGGGTGATGAGAGAGAGAGGAAAGGAAGGTCAATAAAAGTCCAGTCAAACAGGCGAAGGAATGGTTCTGTTCTGCTGCTGAAAGCGATCTTGCATTTCACACATAAATTCACGGTGCACGTCTTTGTGTGGGGAGGGGGGGTGAGGGGTCTGTCATAAGAAGCCAAGCGCGCATCTTTTGTTCCCTCGTTGGTGTTTGGTGCCGTTCTTCCCCGCTGCGTTTCTGTGAGCCTGGTTCGCTCGCTGTTAAAACTGGCTGTCGAGTTTTCACACACACACAGCATGGTCTTATGCTCGCTGGAATCTTTCTATATCCTCAACGCACGTATACTGATCTAGAGGATCAACTGCCAAAAGCCGTGTGACAGTCACCTCACTTACCTCAGTGCTCAAGTCAGACGAGCCATGTGGTGATCTTTGACGTTGCGGTTTATTTTTTTCGAACCTACGCCATAAACACTAACTTAAGCAAGAAAAATCCACTGCCTCGTCTCACGTACTGGTTTTACTCTTTTGTTAACCTCTATGAAATGGTTCATGACAGATATTATTATCAGCTTCTAAAGTACTAAATAATCCGTCGGTGCATCATCATCATCATGCGCGCGCACGATATAAAGGTCTGCAGCCAATAGCTAATGTTGAACTTCAAGCCCGCCGTCCAAACGACAAAAAGGAAAGAAAGAAACGGTTCCAGGCGCATTTTGTGCAAAGAAAATCGTTCTGCCTTTTTACCCCTGAATAACCTCCCATATGAGATTACCTCTTCAAGACGATCAAGTTGACAAACGTTTTCGAAAGGTTTGTGAAACAACTGACAACAGATAAAAACGTGCAAACCCTCATAATTTTATCGTATGCGCTTTTCCGATAATGCTGAAACCTCAAGCATTTGATACAAATCAACGAGTTCCCCAGTGCAAGGCTGCATTGACACTTTCCAAGTGAATATGCGCGCGTCATTTATCTTCGCGATGTGCTTGCTGTCTTTAGGATGGGTTTGTAATCTGTAAAAGCGCAAAAAGCAAGTTGCAGTTGAGCGCGACTCCATTCGACACTACGAAGAAAGATCTATCGGTTCATTCCACGCTTGCAGCAAGTCCACCCGCATAGATCAGACGCACCAAGCGAACCCCATGGGCTCCGTCCATCCTCCGTTCTCTTTTCTGTATGCGGAAAAGACCTGTGGGTACATTTTTATTTTATCCTTTGGTGCGGCACTTTAGTACAGCCTTCAACATCCGATTCGAGGGTGCTTGGCGGGTGTTTACACTTCTTGAGTGACGCATGCATTTCTGCATCTGTTTCTGTCTGTATGTATTCGACTGGGTGCATGCGTGGGTCAGGATTCTCTGCGCTCCTTATATGTGTGTGACACAAGGTGTATGCATCTTGTCAATTGAAATAGATACAAACCGATGGGGTTATCTCTCCGTGCAAGAATCGTGTATTTAGTGGGCGGTCTGCTTGTGCAACTTGATCACTTCGTCCACGTCCAGGCGCAACTGGTCCAAGCCCTCTGCATATGATACGCACACACAAAAGCACAAGCAGCAGGGTGAATCGCCGAGTACACGTCACACTCTCGCGTCAGAAACGCGTGACTCCAGAATGCCACCTAACAAAATAAAATAAAACAAAACAAAATGCGACAACAACGTACCAGGCGCCAGGAAGCGGAAGCGCGTCTGGAAGCGCGTGTGGCACACGCAGGTACACGCCTGGCAGCCCCCGCAAAAGTCACACGGGCGCGAGATCGTGCAGCGGCACTCAAAGTACCCGCGCTCGGTCATGGACGGCGGCGACCCCGTGTGGCCCTCTGAGCTTAGCAGCTGGCCGTAGTAGCCGTGGATTGTTCGCGACTTAAAATGGTGGTGCTTCGGGTGCGCGTGGCAGCGCAGACACATGCGGAACGACGTGTAGCTCACGTTCGGGCGGCGTTTGCTGGCGTACGCCGTGCAGCCGAGGCACTGCTTATAGATGTTTGTGAGCTCGAGTCCGCAGATCCCGCACTCGTAGGCGCTGATGTCGTTCACGTCGCGCGATGCGCTCCCCGTCAGGTCCGCGTCCACGAGTTTCCACATCGTCTCGCTGCCAGAGTGCTTGGCAAAGAGCTCGCTATCGTCTTTCGCCAAGCCGAGTTCGTACTCGTCTGCCACGATCGCTTCGAGACACGGGTAGATGGACTCGAGGAACAGCACCATCTGCATCTGCTTTTGAGTCACGACCTCTTCGTCGACAGCAACAGCACGCGAGAACGACAACAGCTGCGATAGCCCGCCTGGACCCGTGGCTAAGAACCTCCCTGTTCGAACGATCGCAACGCCGGTCTGTAGATACAAAGAAGTTTGAAATTGGTGGCACTGCTTTAGCAGCAACATACTCCGCAATATGAATAGCGCATTCACCTACCTTTGCCGACTCTACGATTGCTCGTCGCGGATCAAACGCCCAGCCACCAGACCATAAGCTTGCATTCTTCATGGCAAACTACAAACAGTTCAAGATCGCAAGCCTCGTGAGCCTTTTTGCCAAATAGAAAAACAATGATACCACAGAAACAGAGGAAACAAGCACATACCCAGCACTCGTTGGAGATACCACGCTGCGAGACGCCTTGGTAGACCCACTCCCACGACAGGAACACACACGGTTCAATCGCAGCCGTGTGAACAGACGTTGTCTTGGGGACTACCCGCCAGAAATGCATGCGACCCTAGATAGCACATACATATTTGATACAAGCAATGATGACTTTGCATATTTTTTTTCTCTCGCTCTAATCCACGTTCTTTGGCTATTTCATACCTTGTTGATGTGGACAAACTCTCCATCATTCACCTTTACCGACGTCCACATGAATCCTGCCGAGCTGTTATAAGCACACAATGCGTTCAGTACTCCCATACGATACCAGTATATATTTGACAACAAGCTGACTGACTGCACGCCGTACCTTAAAGCGTGAAGATGAGACTCGAGCAGCATTGGCTTTTTCTCAGCGTGATATCCTGCTCGTCGGAGAATTCGGCTGAACTCGTCGCGATGTCGTGGCTCCATTCGCTCAAAAATCACTAACTCCAGGCATCCGACAAGAACCTAAAGCGCATAAATGTGCTTCCAGGTAAGTGCCCATACACATTTCGTTTCATCTTGACGTATTCCGCTATCCTCCTCTCCACGCATAAATTCGCACACGCACCTGGTATGATGTATCTGTCGTCCCGTTTCCAGGGTCACACAGAGTGCCTCTTGCGCCAGGGAACGTAAAGTGGAAGAGAGGACTTGAGAACTTTTCGTTGCGGCAACGATCTGGGAGATACTGAAGCAAGCAGTGAATCCCGCCTGCAAATACATCCCATTGGAACGAGTTTTTCAGATCATGGTACAACTACAGAGCAAAACGAGAAATTGTTAAAACAGGAATACGTCGCACAATGCGTAATTGACGCCAAAGAGATTGAGACACATACCTTAGTGCAGCTTTTGGCGAGCACCAGTGTGTTGAGCGCAATCACATTATCCCCAGCCAACAGCGTCAGCGGTTCTTTCTTCACGTGGTCTTCCAACACGATGGCTTCGTTTTCCGAAGCGCTGGATAAATATTTCTCGAGGTATGCATTGTAGTCTCTCATCGAGAGCTTCAGTTCACCGACGTACTCGAGCGTTGGGCCTGCGTCTCCAGTTTTCTTGTACTGAAAGTGATCAAATGTGAAATAGGCTTCACTCCCACAGCTCTCCAGAATGAACGGCCACGCCCAAATGTACTGATTGAGTTCGCTCGCCATCCCCTTCACAATAAGCGTCACATCTGCAGACTCAAAGCACCTAGAACCATTGGGAACAAGGCAATGAATAACCAGTTGAACATCAAACACAGATGTAGTACACATGTAATGTCAGTACCTGAAGAAGAACGCAATCTCGGATTGATGCAGTTGGTGCCGCTTATCCGCAAATGCTGGCGTCAGGTCGATTCGAAACACGCGGTTTAGGTCGTCTGTCTGGCACTTGAATCTCTCATAAAGCTCGACAGGAAAGCCCGATGGATTCAGCCACGGGATGTTAAGCGGTTTCGGTGAAGGTGCACGCGAAGACGAGATCGAAGCTACCTTGCCGCTCGATGATGCAACAGCAACCGGAACGTCTCGCTGGGTGTATGGTACATTTTCTCGGGCAGAGTATCCATCATCAAAGCGCTCTCCAGCGCGTGATGAATGTCCGTTGCTTGCATCGACCCGAGCGCTTGACTTTCCAGCAGCATGCCCTGTAGCGTCGTACCGAGTGCCGTACTTGTTTCCGCTATCTTTCCTGGTATGAATGCTGTCCTGGTCGAGTCGTGCACCAACGGTGTGAAGCATAGGCAGCCGAGGTGGAGGAGGAGTCGTCTGTTCTCCAGAGGAACCATGCTGATTAAATAAGACGGGTAGCTGGGTAAACGGTTGAGAACCAGTAGGAGCAATCATATCTACCTGTGCTTTCTGAGATCCATCGATCAAGTACCCAGCAGCGGATGCGAGGCCCGAAGACAGAGGTCCTGGGCTGCTGGAAGAGCTCCGAACCAGTCCCGGGCCGCCAATCCTCTCGTGCGCAGAACTCATGTCTCCCACAGCAAGCTTGGAGCGTTTCCGTTGACTTTCAGGATATGGGTACTCAGCTTCGTTGCTCATTCTGCTTAGACTTCGCAAACTATTTGGGGCACTAGGCACTTGTCCTAGAGCAGGCGAGTGCCGCGAATGGCTGCTAAAGCGATCAAACTCTCGAGACGGTGAGCGAGACGCACTTCGGCTAGTGCGTGTCTTCCAAACTGGTCGACTGCTGAAGTCTTCTCGCTGCATGTCCGCGGCACCATAAAGCCCACCTGCACGTACATCAGCATCACGGTCAATCTGGTTGACATCAACATTCTCAGCACGCGAGCTTCGGCGGTTGTAACCATTTGCATGACCCAGAGCTCGCTTTCGCTCTGCTCCGCTGTGGATCTCTCGATCGGTGGAACCTCGATGCAGTCGCGGAATATTGCGAAGCACCGACTCAATTTGCTCCGCGAGCCTTGGGAAATCGCCATTTAGCTCTCTCTGTCCCAACGCTCTGCGTTTGTGGAAACTCGAGAAGCACGACCATCGACAAAAAAATGCACCTTCTTCCGGCACCGACGGCAAGTTCGCACACCGCGCGTGGAACGCATTCGCACAACTGCAGCACTTCATCATCTCGGGTGCATCTCCGTGCTTCCCGCACGTCATGCATTGTAGCTCTTCGCTGTCTGGGATCTTCGCCACTGGTTCTCTCGGATGCATCATGGCAGCATTCTCATCGCCAATGCCAACATGCACAGAGAGATTCTTCATGCCCACGTCGTCACCACCTTCAGCGTTTGGCATCGCCGTGTGGAGAATTGGTGTGTTCGCGTGACTGCTGTTCGCGCCGCCAAGGCGGTAGTTGCTCTGCGGCGGGAGCTCCATTGCTGATGCCTTCCCAGAACCGCTGCGACTAGCCATTATTGTCTTCTAGCGCAGTGCTCTTCCTTTCCTTCCCTGTCTTTCACGCTTGAGTTGCTTCGCTCCAAACAACGGGTCGTCCTTCTGCTGTCGGTGCGCTCTGAGAGTGGGATACGCGCCTGTCGAGCCGCTCAGACCTCGCGTCAACGCAGATGCTGCCAGTGCCGTTCACACACTCGTGTACTTGTAGCAGCCGCTCGCTTCGTTCCGGCCGCTGCTTCGTCGACCGACCGACTGCTTTTAAACTCGAATTGGGGGACAGAACGCGCGCGCAGGCACGCACACACGTGGGGAAATGCCGCTAGATTTCCATGGAATTTACATAAAATAGTCACAGGAAAGAAACAATTACTTTATTGTAAGAGTCATCCGGATAAACTTGCATGGCATTTTGTGTAATACATCACCAGACCTCATCATTTAACTTTTTATACAGCAAAAACCCTTATTCGCCTCAAATAAATACCTCAAAAAAATTAAATCAACCCATATTGTTAATACAATATTTCCCCTAAATAACCTAAATGATCCATTGAAGAGAGTTTTCACCAGACCCTTGCATGTAATAGTCCGGTCTTGTAATAATGAGACCGAGCTAACGACTTCTTATTGCAATTACGAGAATAGACACCTTTTATCCTAAAGCTAATAATTGCAAACAGTTCCCGGATAATCAATTGACTATACTGTATATCGCAAGGCGCCGACATTATAGAGCTCTCCCCCAGCCAAAAAAGACCATAGCAACTGAGAAAACGATGCCGCTCATGCCCGGGTCGCCGCGCCCGGCGCCGCGCGAGGAGGACGACGGCGTGTACCGCTCCATCTTCCAGCAGCCGCTCATCGAGATCCCGCCCGCGGCGCCGTCCTACGCGTGGTTCGAGTTCCTGTTGCACCCGGACGCGCTCCAGCGACACGTACGTGACACAATGAGCGGTTCGAACTTTCATGGGATGGTAGAGCTGACCGATCCTCTAATGCTCCTTGTGTCTCTGGATACGAATGGCTCTGCAGCTCGCGACGCTGCGCAAGCAGAATGCCGCAGGCGCCCACAGCGCGACGTCTGCGATCGAACTCGTGCGCGAGTTTCTCGACCAGGCGCAACTGGTCGCCGACGAAGGCAACATCCGAAACAATCGGTACAAGGCGCTGCAGCTTGTCGCTGCCCAGGTATGTTCTCATCTGCTCTTTTGTGGCTTTTTGACTTTGCATGCTCTTGATGTACGTGTAAACGAGCTATGTTATCAACGGATCCGGGTGTGCGTGCTGCGCATTGTGAAACAGGTCGCGCTGCAAATGAAATTGACGCTCTCTGCGATCGAGAAGGCGCTGCCGTTGCATTTCCAGCGCTTGCTGCTCGACGGCATCGTGGATTTTGCGGAATCGCGTGAGCCGCGGAACGAGTTCACGAAGGATATCACGCTGGAGCCTTACGAGGCGCATCTGCTGCACAACCGGTGGACGTTGCGTGCGATGGTGAGCCAGTCGCAGAACGGGTACTTGACGTCCAGCACGCGAAACGAAGCCGACGAGATTATGACGGGCTTCCAGACGGCGCTGGCGGATCTGATGCCCAGCCATATCCAGATCGCGCAGAATATCCAGGCGACTCTGGTAGACGAAGACAGACGGAAGCTGTCCAAGCAAACCCAACTGGATGCGTTCTACGACCTCGGCGTGTATTTTTTCAGCTTTAACGGATACGAGAAAGCGTACGAGTGCTTTAGCCGTGCAAGCGAGCTCATGGAAGACTTCAGCGATGCGGTTGCGCTGACGGAGGAGGAGAAAGAGTCTCTTGAAGCGTACTTGGCAGCGTGCGAAGCCGTTCTGGAATCGCGGTCGATGATCGGTGGAGATACGACCTCAAAGTCACCAAAAGCTCAACTCGAGCTGGCGTGGGAGACCAAGGATTGGGACAAGGTTGCCGAACTGCTGCAAGCCGACATGGTCGCGTATGAGCTCACTCGCTTCCCACCAGGGTACCGTCACGCACTTGAGCAGGGTGCGCTTCGCCTACTCCGGCTACAAAATGGCGCTCTTGGTCGCGATGAGGTTGCATTGGCAAAGTTGCGTCGCGTGTACAAGCGAATCGCGCTCGGGAACGCCATCTTCCAGCTTGTACAGGCCGGCGATCAAGATCACTTGATTTCGGTAGAGACTTGCGTCTGCTGCATCTTCCGGTTACTACAAGAAGAGATTTACCAGTCGTCTGCTCAGCTTCAAGGATCAAAGGTGGTCACCAATGGCCAGTCATCGGCCAATCTGTTCAATGACTTGGCTGAGTTTGTGTTGCATATGGTTGGATTCCTGTATCCAAGCGTGGCCAAACGACAACAAACGCGCCTACAGCAGCTTCTTGTTCGTCTGGGATCCAACTTCAAGACTATCCCATCGATCAATGGCGCAAAGGAGCTCTTGGCACGATGCGATCTCTCTGAAGCTGATTTCGGATTCGCTCAACCGGTTGGAAACATAGCAGATCCTCTCTCCATGGAAGCGCACTTGCAAGCGTCAGTGGCACGACAGCGAATGCATTTCCGACTGGCTTCGGACCTGAACGGCTTGTTTGCATTCGAGCGAACAAGCGACAGAGACGCGTTCATTGGTCTTTTGCGCAACGAGTTTTCGTCCTTGAGTGATGAGACTAGCAGTCTTGCTGCGTTAGACGAAGATGACAAACGCGGCAAATGGAAAAACCTGATTACGTTTTGCATGCTTCACAGCTGCTGGGACGCGCTGACCCACTGGAAATCAATTGCAAAGAAAAAGTCGCTTTTGCACCGTCAGCTCGAGTTTGCTGTTGCGTGCGGAGCTCTCATGCAGTATTTGAGCTCGTTAGAAGGCACTCACGAGAGTGGAAAAGCCGAGTTTTCCATCGTGGCGAGCAACAAGTTGGTAGCAGACATCCTACTGAAGCGTAAACAAGTCTTGGACGCTGTTGCAAGTGATCACGAAGCTCTGGACGAAGACGCAGAAGCCCTGCAGCTCCTGATTGATCTGCCATTGTGGCTTTTGGAGACGCTTACGTGCATCTCAGCGGGTCTGCTCCAGCGAGCGTATATGCGCAACATTTGCGATTATCGGATCTCGTTCGAGCTGACTCCGTATGGCGATTTGGCATTTCTACAAGCGTTCGCTACCGAGACCCCGAAGAAGAAATCAACTGAAGAAGAAACCAAGGAGTCAGTGGATTCGAGCGCTGGGGGCAACTTCATGACTGCACCGTTCATCAAGAGCTTCCAAGCCGATCTCGTGGCGCTCCACAGCAATGGTCTCAACTGCCTGCTTACAAGATGCTCGCGCGAGCCCAGATGGCACTGCGCCAAGGCCGATCTTTCGCTCAATCCGATCGTGAAGCAGAAACTGTCATCGACCTCCGGTACGTTCTCAATCATTCTGCCTCCGACCTTTGTCCTGGTTCAAATTGAATTCATCATGGTGTGTGTGTGTGTGTGGACAGATCCTCATGCGGCTTTGAAAGGATACCTAGTAGCTGCGTCACTGGCAACAAACTTCTTCTCGGACATGACGTCCGTTGTGGACATCATCGACCAGAGCTCTCTTGTTCGATTGGTATGCAAGCGAGCATACCACATGGTGCACAATGCTGTGCTTTGACAACTAATGCTGTGTTTATTTCGTGGTGTTGCATGCAGAGCCAATGCCTCGTGAAAGTCGGCGCGCACGTCGCGGCGGCAGTGCTCTACCAGTGCTTTGCGCCAGAGGAGTTCAAGTACGGCCTACGCATCCTGCAGTTGGCGCCCGAGTCGCACGACGAGGCGTTTTTCCAGTACTTTTGGGAGGTACGTTAGAACGCAATCATGGTCTGAAAAACCTGTCGTCTGACGTGATGTCATGATGGGAATTGTAGCTGCCGTTCCTGGAGCTTCTCGTTCACCTGCACTCGCAGCCCAAGCACTACAACAGCAGGTGTGTCTATTGAATGGTTGGACGGCGGTCAGCAGACGCATGCAAGTCCTAACGATTGCGCCTGTTGTTACAACTCGTAGTCATGTCACACTGCTCACGCACCTCATCCAATCGCCCGAGTTGAATAGCTCGAACCCGTCGCCGGTCCTGAAAGATGTCGAGCAGCGCATCTTGCGCTGTTATTTTAGGGAATTGTGCCGCGTGCACTTGCGTTAATCCATCGAACCATGCGTTATTTTAGGACATATGTTAATTAGATGATGATGTGCCATGACTTCCGTGCTGAGCAATCAAACGTTACATGTACTCTCGTAGCCTACCCCTAGTACGTTGCTTGGGCAAATTCAAAGCCTCTGATTGGTGAAAACGGCATAAAGATCCAAGTGTACCGTCGCTGCAACCTGGTGGCCCATACGCATACATGCATCTATCACGCTTAACCTCCGTTAACCTCCACTTAGTACACTTTTGACGACTAACTGTCGTGAAGGTTAATGGGCGTTAAAGGAGAGGACTTGTTGCTCCCAGATGACTTGTGCACCACGTGTGTGGTTGCCGCCGTCTTGATTTTCCTTCTCATTCGCGAATTTCCTCCGCAAGACTCAAGTCTCCACAAGCTTTTCTCTTCGAATTGGTAGCGTACTTCTTCCTTTCTTTACTTGGGTCTTCCTTCTGTCCCGCATCCATTTCCTCCTTTCGATCTCCTCTGTGTGTGGTTTGAGACGTGAAGTGAATGAGTGCGTGGAAGGGAGGATGCTGCATGTTGTGTGTGTGTGTGTGTGTGTATCGATTCGGTTGTGTGGGAATACAAAACACTAACATACATTCAGCGAGGGGTGCCGTGGCAATTATGGACCAGTTCCATTTTTTGACCGGCTGAGATTATACCCTACGAACCTGATCCGGGTCATACCGGCGTAGGGACTGCTGTGTTGACGTTGTTGATGTCATCGTTATGCTGTTGCCTCTCTCCTGTCCTCGTGCTATGTGGGCGATCGACGCCGACTTCGTGAATCTACTGTGAGCAGTCTCTCACTACCAACTAGCATCATGCACGCCGTTGTCAAGTCTCTCGCTGCCCGCGCCGCCCCAATGGGTGCACGCTCGCTCGCCACTGTTGGTCCTGGTGCAGTCCTTCACCGGGCAGGCAGTGCCAACACGCCATCGCCGGAATGGTTGAAGGAAGCTGCGGCTCGCAAGACCCCTTTCGACGACTACACTTTTGCGTACGTTCGCGAGCGAGAAGTGACAAAAGAAGAGATGTCCAAGAAGTTGGTGCAAGTGGCTCTCAGAGCAGTGTAGTGACTTTTGTTGTGTGATTCGTGTCTTTTATGTGCCCGTAACACAGCCCGGTGAAGGAATCGGAAGTGTCTCGTGAAATGACGACTCGCTACTTCAAGGACATGTACGACTTTGCCGACTCGGACGTCATCATTGCTGGCGCAGGTTCGGCTGGCCTGGTCGCCGCGTACGAGTTGTCCAAGTATCCAAACGTTCGCGTTGCTTTGATCGAACAATCTGTTGCGCCAGGAGGTGGTGCCTGGTTGGGTGGACAATTGTTCTCATCTATGATCGTGCGCAAGCCAGCCGACGCTTTTTTGGATGAGCTCGACATCCCGTACGAGACTACGGAGAACCACGTTGTGATCAAGCACGCTGCGCTGTTCACGTCGACTGTGATGTCCAAGTTGTTGCGCGCTCCGAACGTCAAGCTCTTCAATGCCACTGCTATTGAAGACTTGATCATCAAGAATGGCCGTGTCGGCGGTGTCGTGACCAACTGGACCCTTGTCACCCTGAACCACGGAACCCAGAGTTGCATGGACCCCAACGTTATGGAAGGCAAGGTGTTGATCAGTGCCTGTGGCCACGATGGTCCAATGGGCGCGTCGGGTGTCAAGAGATTGCAAAACATCGGTATGGTTGACCACGTCCCAGGTATGGGGTGTTTGGACATGGCTGCCGCTGAAGACGCCATCGTCAACGGAACCAAGGAGATCGTCCCCGGTATGATCGTGTGCGGTATGGAAGTTGCCGAGCTCGAGGGTGCGCCTCGTATGGTATGTATGCATGCGTATTATGTGCTCGGTGCTGTGCTGTAATTCCTAGCTTACATGGACAACGTTTGTGATCTTCAGGGACCAACTTTCGGCGCCATGATGATCTCGGGCCAGAAAGCTGCGCACATCGCGTTGGAGTGCCTTGGCGTCAAGAATACGATCCGTCCGAACCACTTGTCGGAAGAAGAGGCCCTCGCGAAGGCTGCTTAAGCTAAACCAGCTGTCTTCGTTGCCACAGCTACCACTACTATCTAAGCGCAAGTACGGTTAGTAGGATCGCGTGATGTTCTATGTGGGCGTCTTCTTTTGAACCAAAGCTGTGTTTCCCCACGGTTAGTTGATATGCCATGTGCGGCTCAATACAACATATTCTGTTTGGCACAGAACTGACTACGCCATGCTGCTTTGATTTGATTCTCTGTGTTTGCTTGCATCGTATACCTTACACTTTGAAAAGCAAACAGGTTGAGAAAACTTGAGAGCATCATGCTATTTCACGTTTGGGCGAGTGACAGCCTGCTGCTAACAATAGCAAAACTGGGAAGTTTATTTCTGGAGCAAAAGCGATCTGATCGGTCTCTATTTTCGCCTCGCTGCGGAGCCAAAAATGGAACCTACATGCACATACTCCTTCCCCAAAGGGAAACGCGCCGCACTGACATACGCTCGAGCTGTGAATCGGCCAAGACACAGACATCCACGCTATCTCCCTCGACACGCATCGGCAACGCTCCTGCAAGTCCGCGATGGCGTCGTCGTTCGCGCCGAAGAACACGTTGCTCGGAGCGACCAATTATGACCCGCGCACCAAGTCCCACTTGAAACCACAGCGGTTCAAACTCGTTGAGAGCCATTTGCGCATTGACAGCACGTTGCGCCAGCTGAACCAACTGACCACTCGCAGCGATCTTCACGATACGCGCGGCTTCGACACGACAGCGAGTGACATCGGTGGCAAACTAGATTGCGT
Organism: Globisporangium ultimum DAOM BR144; assembly: GCA_000143045.1. Taxonomy (NCBI): domain Eukaryota; phylum Oomycota; class Peronosporomycetes; order Pythiales; family Pythiaceae; genus Globisporangium; species Globisporangium ultimum. The sequence continues at coordinate 83,345 of GL376624.1, read as the reverse complement.
CCTCTCCCCCGAGAGCAAATTCGCGCCGCAGAATGTGAACAAGGTGCGTTCTCGCTCTTTCTCATTTTTCTTTTTCTTTTTTGTTATTATTTTGTCTAAAGCACACTCTGACAATGCAAACGCAACGTAACTGCAGGTGCTGCGCTTCCAGAGTTTCTATGTCGAAAGCGTCGACGAAAGCAACTTGGAGATTGTGCGACTGCGCAAGAACACCATCTTGCTGTACCTGCACGACGAGACGTTCGAGATCATCGAGCCGCGGGTCCAAAACAGCGGCATTCCTCAGGGCACGTTTCTCAAGCGCTGTCGGCTCAACAAGCCCGATGGCTCACCGTACACGTCGAGAGATCTCCACATTGGCATGGATTTTCCGATCTTTGGGCGCTCGTTCAAGCTCTATGAGTGCGACCCGTTCACGCGCGCTTACTACACAGATCAGGGCATTGACGTCGGCAAGACCATTGAGCTGCCCAAGGACGAGTACACGTTGACGCGCGAGCAGATCACGCGCATGTGCGGCGGCGACCACGATCATTTCTACGGCAAAGTGCGCTACCCGCTCAAGACGTACATGGAGGCGTCGCTCGGCAATCCGAATCGCTCAAGTTTGCAGAGCGAGAAGAAGCGCAAGTTTTTGGCCAACAACCGCAAAGTATTGTCATTCCATTGCGAGTACGACGTGCGTGACCGGCTGTACGGCGATTTGATGACATATATCCTCGACTATTTTCTCGAAGACGATACGACCGAGTTCAAGGAAGTGCAGACCGCCAACTCGGGCCGCGATCCGTTCCCGAAGCTCTTGCGGCGCTGCCGTCTCCTCAAGAACTGGAAGGAGAGCTTGGCGGACGAGCAAGACCGCGGCGTGGAGACGCCGACACCTGCTGAGAGCTACTACAACGAACAGGACCTCTATGTCGGCGCTGTGCTCAACGTGTATGGGAAGAAGATGAAGCTGGTGGACGCGGATCCGTACACACGTGACTACTACAAGATGGCGTGGGGGCTCGACCTAGCGCCACCGATGATCACGGTGCTGGAGAAACCTGTTTTTGAGAAGCCCGATCCACCAGCGTACAACGGGTATGGGACTGAAGAAGACTCGCTCGGCTCGTGCAACTCGCTTTGCCCAAAGCCGCCGCGGAAGGATTTCAAGAAAATGGCCGCGTTCGACCGCATGCTGCTGCGGTTCTCGGCCAAGATGATCTCGAGCCGCAAGGAGCAGCAGCAGCGACGATTCATCATCACGTTTTTCCTTACAGACGACACGATATCGGTCTACGAACCAGAGCAGCGCAACTCTGGTGTCGTAAATGGCAAGTTCCTGGAACGGGGACGCTACAAATCGAATGATGGCGTGCACTTCAACCTTCAGAATTTCACGATCGGCGCCGAGTTAGCGTTCAACTCGCATCGTTTCGAGATCATCGATGCCGACGAGTACACGAAGAAATTTCTAGCGTCTTAGGAGAGAATGCCAGTCCATACCCGTTGCTGGGAGACAGAGGCAGAGAACAGACACCACGAAACGCGACAACAAAGTAGAAAGGCGATTGCATCTTTTGTATTTCTTATATTTATACGTTGCTTGCGCATGCTGAGGAAAGTGCTGCAACGGACTAATATTGTGTGCCTCAGGGCAAAGTTACTTAAGCGGCATCGCCAAAGTACCGGATCAGGCCATGCGAGATCTGGATCAAGCTGTCCTCTTCGAGCGACCGCAGCGCCATCTGGAACTCGGTGCCTTTCAATTCACCGTGGCGCTTCTCCTCGAGAAACTTGCGTGTCTCGCCGACAGTCATGGACTGACCAGGTGCGTCGCTCAGGATTGCCTTCATCGCGTCGATAATATCGGCAATGGCCTCACGCTCCGAGGTACTGTGGCCCGTGTTGATCATGTCCATGTCGATGGTGCCCGTGCGCGGGTCCATGGCGGCACGTTGGGTCGCGACGTTCATGAGCCGCAGCGCTTCGTCAACGTCGTGCTTGTAGATCACGTTGTTCAACTTCATCTTCGCGAGCGCTTCCGAGATACGAATCAACGACTCCAACTGGCGCGGCGTCGCCGTGATGTTCTTCTTCGACGCGTGCGCGCTGCCGCCGCCCATGCGCCGCAGATCCAGGTACGCGGCGATCAATGCGTCACGTGCTTCCGGGAGCAAGCGCGGTTGGATGTGCTTTTTCGCGTACGAAATGTACTCGGTCAAGAGCTTCATGGAGATCAATTGCGGCCCACTGCCGTTCGCGCTCGCGTTGTTTTGACGCAGCGTGCGGATGTCATCGTCGTAGTACAACGCGACAATGTGTTTGGCCAGTTTCCGGTCCGATTCCGCTTGCGGTTTATCCAAGATCAAGTAAATCAAGTCGAATCGCGAGAGCAAGGTCGGCAAGATGTTGACGTTTTCAATCACGGACTTGTTGGGGTTGTACCGCGACTCGATCGGGTTGGCGGACGCAAGGATCGAGGCGCGCGCATTCAAGGAACAGATGATCCCAGCCTTCGCGATCGAGACCGTCTGCTGCTCCATCACTTCGTGCAGCACGGAACGCGCCGAGTCGGACATCTTGTCGAACTCATCGATGCAGCAGATGCCTTCGTCCGAGAGCACCAGCGCACCGGATTCGAGCACGAGGTCCCCAGTCTCCATGTCGCGAATGATCGACGCCGTGAGACCCACGGCTGAACTGCCCTTTCCAGATGTGTAGATACTTCGCGGAGAGAGCTTGTGAACGTACGACAACAGCTGGGATTTTGATGTACCCGGGTCGCCACACAGCAAGATGTTCATGTCGGATCGCATCGTCTTGGTCGGCATCAGAGCGCCGTCAATACCGCCGGGGCTGTTGCCACTTGTGTTGCCCGCCTTGTCCTTGCGCGTACCTCCAAACAGCATGCACAAGATCCCTTTCTTCACGTCATCGAGCTCCCAGATTGACGGCGCAAGCGAATGCGCCAAGTTTTCGTACACATTTGGATGCGCTGCGATCTGCCTGAATTTCTGAATCTTGGCTTCTTCCGTCGACTGGATGTTGTTTGAATCATCGGCAAGCGTTCCGTTCTCACTAGAGCCCACACTTTGCTCGTCACCACGACGCGCGAGCTCGTCCACGCGTCGGAAATGCACGACGTCAATGTACGTTTTGAAGACAGACTTGACCACGCGCTGGCGCGACGATGCGCGCAGTGGTACTGCGCGGTAAATGCCCGTGACTTCCACTTTGTCACCGGGGCGCACGTCGTCGACGAGGTCGTCGAATGCGAAAAGCATCACCGTGTACGGCGTCTCGCCTTCTGGGATCGCGTCTGGGGTCTCTTGCATTTTCACCATCTGCTTGTCGGTGAACGAGCATCGGTTATGGATCATCTCCATGCACAGTCGTGTGTTGCAGCGCTCGCAGTACGTTGGCTCTTCGATGCGGCCGCGATCCAGCTCGACTTGGGTTGTCGCGTGGCAGATCGTGCACCGGAAAAACGCTTCTTTCAAATCCGGAATGATCGCGCTGCAGCGCGTGACCATGCCTTTCAGACACACAAGCTGGTCAATGTCCGATGGGTTCAGGTTTCGCATCGGCGACAAGTCACTCAGGTTGAACGGCCGCACTTGCAGTCTCGACTCTTCCTCCGTCGCCTCGGGGAACAGCTTCTGGAACTCTTCGCTCACGACCATATCAAGGATCCGGATCAGCACCTGGGGGAACAACAGCAACTGGTTGTAGAGTTTCCGTGCCGAGCGAAACTGCAGCAAGTGCTGTGTGTCCAAGTTAAACACAAGTGACTGCGTGAGTGCCAGTTGACGAAGCACTTTCACGTAGTAGCCTTCCTCGTGACGCAGTCGTGGAGGATGACCTGGAAGTTGGTATTGATGCAAGAAAGCGCGGAACAATGTCATGGACTCCGAGACGCTGATGTTCGTGCCCCATACGACTGCGCCGGACAGATTCTGGTCACTGTCTGGAGGCATGTGGGACGCTGTTTGTGGAGAGCGGTGCGACGCCGAGAAATCGTCGCCATTGAATCCGCCTGCGGTAGTGCTGCTTCGCGATCGTGGTGAGCTTGGAGGCGACGCTGGTGGTCGTGGCAGAGCAGACTCATTCTGCGCGCTGCTGGCTGCCGAGCGAATCGACGACGTGGGTGACGACGGTGCGCCACCCATGTCTCTGTAAGACTGGGATGACGTGGCTGCAGTCGCGTGCGGCGTAAAATTGTCCAGGCGCCACTCTTGTCTCCCAAGATCTCCTCGCGGCAGTTGACGTTGCGCCATGCGCCGCAGTTCAGCTTCCACATCGTCTTCCGGCTCGCTTGCACCGCCACCATATCCACCTCCAGCACCAAATCGTCCAAGGTATCGTGGTGTCGGCGTTGCATCAATCGACGCGCTCATCTCTGGGAACGTATACCTCGGTTGGTCTGTCGCCGAGACAGCAGACGCAGAAATAGACACTGCCGATGTCGGGGACATGGGCGACGTTGGACTCAGTGGAGACTGCGGTCGACCGTCATCGTATCTGTTGTACGCAAAACCCGATCTTGCTGCACTGGTTCCAAAGCCTGTTGTAGTGCTGCTGGGTACCACAGTAGCATCGATTGTCATGGGCTGAGTGGCGTCTTCTACCGCCATCTCGGTATCCTCCGTCAGCATCTGCGTTTCTTCTTCGTCACCCGCATCCTGTCTCTCTCCGTAACTGCTCGTTGCATGATGCTGCACTATCGCTGCTGCTGGAGGAGATCCACGCGTCAAGTACCGTGGATTGGACGCGGTGATGTGGCTGGACGAGAGCGGGCTCGACGGCGGCGTCGCAGGCGGTGTGCCCGCGCCATCGTCGTGGTTCGGATCGCCGCTCATCTATCTGCTCTTGTTCCCAAGTACGTAAATGCGCTCTCGACGACCCGCCAAGTAGCAGCCCTTCCCGCCAAAAAAAACACCCGTCAAGTCCGCTAAGTTCGCACTATTTGAATACTAGACCCTGTGGTGTATACTTTTGTCCTATCCGTCCAAGTAGGACCACTGTCCTTTCCACTTATCCGGACGAAACCAAAGCCCTCCAACCCAAGCAAACAGCGCATTCACTAAAGCCACCAGTAAGAAGCAGGGAGTGAGCATGTGGGCCGCCCAGGACGCGCGCCGCAGTGCGCCCAAGCCCGCGGCGTCGGACAGCAACGCAGGTGACGACTGGGTGCTGCGCAAGAACCTGGAGCTCTGCGGCTCCGTTCTGCCGCCGGTGTACGCCGACGTCACCAACGACGCAAATCTCAACACGTTTGACGTGAACGAGAACGGCAACGCCGTGATCTTTGGGGAAAACGGACGCTTGTTCCTCGTGAACCTCTTCCAAGTGCGCAAGAAAGAGACGCAGGGCAGTAGCAGTGGCCAGCAGCATGCAGGTGGCGCCCAGGGTCCGCCGATGGTGCATTTGGTGCTCGATCCGCCGCTGCCAACGGACGAAGTGAAGCAGGTGGAGCAGGTCAAGGTGAACGCGAGCGGGTCGCACGTCCTGCTGATCGCACGCAAGTGGGTCAAAGTCGTCAAGATACCGGCCGATATTGCGGGAAGCGCAGTGTTTGGACGCCCGAACGGCGTCAGCAGTCAGCAGAAGAAGAACACGTTGTTCGGCCACCAGAGCCACAGCGCGACGTCCGCGCCACAGCGCTTTTGTGTGCGCTTCGAAGATGGAACTACGGAAGACATCACGATAGACGCGTCGAAGGCCAGACTGTCTTCTGGAGAAAGCCTCCTGGAGCGCGCGCAGCAGTACGCCGATCGCTACTTGAAGAAGAAATCCGGCAAAGTCGTGTCGATCTCTCGGGAGGCCGGCACCGCGACTGTGCGGCAGATCGGCTACTTCTCCATCGTCGTGCAGTCCGCATGGCATCCGCTCAGCGACAGCCACGTTGTGGTTTTATCGGACGCCGAGGAGATTTGCGTGTTCAACACGAGCCAGGATGTGTCGAAGCCTGAGCAGCGCCACCTGCTGGATTTCCAGATTAAGGGCCGTGCCACTGGCGCGACGACCACGTCGTTCTCATTCGGCTCACCGCACATGCTCTGGGACATCTTCACGTGCTACATCCTGCGCTCCGATGGATCCGTGTACGCGTTGTGTCCGCTGATCCCATACGACTGCCGTATCGGCAGCAGCATTATTGCGACGTTGCGCAGTGAAGTGGACGCGCGCTTGTCGCTGTGCAAGAAGAAAATGGAGAATCTTACCGCGAGCCATCCGCCAGCGCCGACCTCGATCGTAAGAAGCAACGGCAGCAGTGGTGCGCACCACCATACAAGCGAGTACAACGCGTTGCTGGCGAAAATCGCCGAACTCAAGTCGCAAAAGTACTGGCTTCAAGAATCCTGGACTTCCGATTATTCTCACAACAACCATGGCGCGAGCCGTGAAAAGGACGATACCGAGTTTGTCAAGTCGGTGAAGCCCCATATCAGCGGTATTTCGCCAGATACATGGCCATTGGCTCTCCAGGGCGCCGTTGAGGTCACTCCAAAGTCTGTGATTGAAGGCAAGCACAATGTGCCCGGTGGATCGTCTGCAAACTCGCTCTTGTTAGTCCCGTACGCATCCCGTAGTGACAAGACGGCCGGTATGAATCCCTTCCTAATGCGATCATTTACCTCGGGCCACGTGGAGCTGGTGCTGCTGGACGTGCCAATTCGTCCGCAATGGAAGAGCGACAAGCAGGTGACGTCACGAAAGCTTCCAGCGTTGCTGCTCGAATGCCTGAACCTTGGTATCGACGACTCCGGCGGGAAAGCGGTCTTGGAGCGGGACCCTGCGGATCCGCGTCTGGTGTACTCGTTGCACTCGACGGGCGTTCATGTGATCAACGTGAGCTGGGTGTTTGCACTAGCGACAGGAAAGCAGTTTACGTCCCTGCCGAAGAGCTCGGCTCGCCACATCTTCAGCGTTTCGCCTGGCGTCACGACGTCTTCTTCCCAATCGTTTGGTGCCACCAGTTCAACCTCGTCTCCAGTCAACGTGTCCAACATTGTCGGTGGTCGTGTCGTGAAGAACGTGTTTTTCGGTCACTTGTTGCTTCTTCGCCTCGCGTCGGGCAACTTTGAAGTCGTGAACGTGAGTGCGGCGTCCAGTGAGCTGCTCAAGGGCGTGCAGGACAACAAGAATGCAGCAGAGGAGGCGCTCAACTTGAGCGACTCCAGTAAGCCATTTACGAAGCTTCCAGGCGCATTGGCCCCGATTGCTTTGGCGAAGACGCGAGCCGCTGGAGATGCGGGTATCTCCAATGCCATCCGCCCATTTAGTGACATTGTGGAAGAAAAAATCGAGGGCCTCACGGCTCTCGGATCGCGTGTAAAGGGAAACACGATGCTTCATGAAGTAGATGATGCCGTGCTGGCGTTCGTGATCGAGCGCATGAAGATCCTTTTCGAGGACGTCGAGTACATTGACGACATCGACACGATGATGAAAGATCGGCTCCGTTTGCACGCCGAGATGATCAAGACCCAGACCGAAAAGGCTGCGAGCGTGCAGCAAAGCGTGTCGGCCGCAAAGGAGGCACTCAAGAAGCTCCAGGAGAAGATGGATCGCGCGTTGGCGGTTCAGCAAAACCTGCGCAAGCGCGCCGCTGCCGTGCTTCAAGCTGTCAAGGAGAACCAGCCGAACTTGTCGCGCGCCGAACGAGAGTTCAAGATCGAGTTGGAGCAGATGTCTGTAGAAGTGCGGCGAATGAAGCCTCGCGTTGCGCAGATGACAGTCTCGGGCCAGCGCATGGTGCGCAACCTTGAGAACGTGGCGCTTTCTGCTTCATCGTCGTCGCCTCGTTATGGCGGCGCCGGTGCGTCGAGCTTGCTGTCAGACGACAAGAAGAAAATGTGCTTTGAAGTACTGCGCGCCGAGACGCAGTTGATCGACGACACGAAGGCGCTGATCGACGACATGACGGCAAACCTGCAACACCTCAAGGCGTAGATGCAAAGACGACTTTTCAGCAATCATCAACAAGACTAGCAGATATATACGGCACGCACAAACAAAGCAGCAGCACACACAAGCAGTTCGGAAGATGCGAGCAAATAAACAATGGCAACTCTTTCGAATGTACGTCAACACTTGGAAAACCAATCGTTGCATGACATTCTGTCGTGGTTTACTTTTTCCTTAAGCCACTTGCGCTAATACTTAATTTCAATGAGATCACTGCGTGCCTCGAGCGCCATATTCTTCAAGTAGAGATGCGTCGAGAAAAACGTCATGATCTGAAGCATCTCGTCTCGCGTCCGGATCATTTCGTGGCTCTTGTTTCTCGCGATGTACTTTGTGAACAGCGCCTTCGCGTATCTCTTAACGAACAACTTCTCCGTGTGGAGCGTTAACGACGTTGGGTACACGGCATCATTCGAGCCCCACACGCCCAACACGGGGGTCTCGGCATCCGAAGGCGCTGCATAGTCTGCGGAATGCGGGCCGACAATGTAGCCTCCTGCCACGAGCACGACGCCGCCGAGTCGAATAGAGGCAGGAAGCGTCATCAGCACATGATACGTCAGACATGCTCCCTGCGAGAAGCCAAAGAGGAACATGCGTTCATACTGCCATCCATAGACGGTGTGGAGTACACGTAGGAAATCCCACACAAAGTGCTTTGCGACTGCCAACCTGCAACAACAACGAAACGCCGGTTAGTCTGTGTTGCCATCGATGCAACTCAAGGCAGTATGCGCACCTTTCGCTGCGTGTTGTGTGCGACACGTGCGGAGGGATCACATCAAAGTCGTCGTCCAGATCATTGTACCACGTGTTCCCGAGTCCAAATGGCAGCTCGACTGGCGCGCGCAGAGAGATCACAGCTACCAAATTTGTACAATTGCACAGGTTCAAGATGACGAACAAGGTTCAAAGCGATCAAATGAATGCATCTTCGTCAAGTGAGTGAGATCTCTCGCATACCTGTTTGTGGCAATGCCATTTGCGCCCCGAGCTTCGCGAAGGGCGCTTCGTTGTCCCCGCGTCCATGCAAGAACACCAACACGTTTTGCGGCGGATGGCCATCGGCGCTCGCAGCGGTCTGGAAGTGCGTGTCTGGCGCAAAATCCGACTTGCGAAGCTCTACGGATGGCTCTGTTCCGTCGGAAGACGACGACGACGCATCTGCTGCCGATGGTGGCCACGGGATCCACTTGGTGGCGCCTTCGCTGCTGCCGCTGCCGTCACCGCCGCTGCGAATGCGCACGAGCGCGAGCCCCGCGGCGTCATGTACACGCACGAGCTCCAGTTGCTGCGGCGCATTCATCCGTTGGAAGCTCTCGCCGCATCCACTCGCTAGTCCCCCCTCTCGATCAGACGGACGAAGCTTCTCATCCAAATCCACTGTTATTGAATATCCCCTATAATATGATATTATCCTCAAGTATCGAAATTCAAAGGTATTCTTTCAGCAATGTAATAAACGCTGTAACTTTACGTCCACCTCTCATTTATGATAGTCAACAATATTATTCGAAACTACATAAGCTTTCTTATTTAATATATTCGAAGCATTCAGCTGGCAGAGGTCCGTCTGCATTTGACACATCAAAAATTCGAAAAAAGCGAGCAAACAGGGGGTTCGTTTATTAATTTAGAGAGTTCACATGGCTGCTTTTTCCAGCTGGCAGAGAGGAGCGCTTCTGTGTGTGAAAAGCGGGCCAAGCGGCAGCTGGCATGGCGCAAAATTAAGGGAAGAAAAGGAGGAACTTCTGGAACGAGGGAAGGCAGGAGAGGGAGGGAACCTCTGTTTTAGTATAGACCGAAGCAGGTGGCTGCGCTCGACGGTGTGTTTGTATGGCATTTTGGCGCATAATCCTTTTTTGTCATGTGTATTTTGCTTCCAACTGCATCTTTTTATAGGCTCCGACTATCGCGATGACGAATGACGGGGATTCAGTTCAAAGTGGCGTTTGGTCGATTCGTTCGCAATAGCCGCGTGAACTGACTCGCGGTTCGAACTTTCTCATCTTGGTTTCACTATACCGCGCCGAAAATACACGAAAGCATTCAGTTCGCGTCTCAAGAAAGCGAATTTGCCATTAGCATAAAGTACTGTACGCCACCACCCACCAGACCCACTTTCCCTTTTTCTCGCACGCTCCAAACTTGACGAAGTTGCTGAACCAGGGGCGACATCCCGCTCATCCCACACATTTCCTATCGTAGGTGGTTTGCAGTTGCTGAATGCGGAGCGGATCCCCTCCACAAAAAAGGCCAGTTGAACGAACGTGCATTGATTGTACCGGCAACAAATACCAGAGGGGGAAAGTGATCGCGCGTGAGTGAGTCACGCAGTGTGGGAATCGGGAGCAGGGAAGACGCGGAAGAAGCAAAGTGACGGCGGCGTATTCATTCGCTCGAGAGAACAACGGCGCAATTGCATTCTGGATCCGTCGGCGCATTTGTGGAAACTGTCGATCGAGACGAGGAAGAAGAACGCGTCTGCCGCTTCGGTGTGGTACTTTACTGTAGCTTTAGCCCGTGAGCCGTAGCTCTTCGTGTCGCGGAGGAAGAGTTCCTTTTACCTGATTTTCGAAAGGGCGGAAGAAAAACACGCGCGTTTGGAGGGAGAGACAAGCGCGATCTTGCTGTGTTCGCGTCGAATTTTCGCTGTTGTGCAGGAGTTGCGATTGTTCCTCACGAAGCGCAATATTTCCGACCGCCAGGGCAGCTGCACGGTGCGAGATTAAGGCAGAGGGGATTCAAGGAAATGCGAGCCAAGAAAAGCTCGAGAGCGCCAAAATTTCCAGCACCGCAGCAGAGGAAACGACAAACGCAGCGGGTGGAAGAACACGATGACGACGTGTGGGAGGATCTCGTAGTGGAGACGCGGAAGGCCGCGGCGATTCGCACCTTCCAAATCAACGGACTTGTCGCACTCCCGTCGGTGCTCCAGGCCACCGTAGTGGCGGCCGGCGTGTTCTATGTGTTCGGGTCAGTGCTTCTCTTTTGTGCCGTCACGCTCGCGAGCTACGTGCTGCTTATGGGCTACTCGAGCGTCACTTCCGAAAAGGATGAAGACGAGATGCTAGAATGCGTGACCACGTTCGCCCACCTCGAGAGACGCTTCCGCTGCGGCACGCTGCGGTTCACCGACTGCATCCACTATGTGCTCTACAAGATCCTGCGCGCGATCGAGTGTATCAAGACGCTGCACCGCAGCATGCTCGATTACTCGTTCACGGTGTCTATTACGCGCAGCTCGGCGTATCATGACCTGCTCGAGCTTGTGGAGACCAAAGAGGAGCAGACGCACAGCAGCACCGCGTCGTCTCTCGGGACGAAACAACGCAAGACCAACACAATCACAGCGACCCAGAAGAAGAAATTGAAGAAACAACAGCGCATGAAGACCATGACGACGACGTACACGGGCAAGATCACCATTGAGAACATCGTTGGTGGTTCCCAAGTCGTCGCCGTGCCAGCAAAAGAGACCAAAGAACCAGGGAAGCAGCAACTGCAAATTGAACAGTCTCCACCAGCGTCAGCGACGTTGCCGTTGCTGAATATCCCTGTGTTGAGAGCGATCAAGTCGGCCCCTGCTTCCGCGTCCAAGGCTGCGAGAGACCTGAAACAGGACTTGACGGTCGTGCTCAAGCAGCTCAAGGGCGAAGAACTCTTGCCAACGCTGGCGTCGCCCCAAGCCTCGCTTTTCTCTCACTCAAAGCCACTCACTCAGCCCACCAGTGAACGAAAGTCAGTGGACAAGAAGGAATTAAAGCAAGCCACAAAGAGACGTCAAAGCAGTTCCGCTTTCGTGCAGAAGTCGCCGGCCGATGCGGCGGAAGTCCTGCAGAAGGATGCGACGGCTGTTCTGCAAGTGCCTCCTCCACAGAAGGAACAACAACAGCCGGTGACGCCGATGGAGGACATCAAGTCGACTCCTGTTGTGCACGTTGATACACAGGTTGTCGTTGCCGATGACACATTTGTAGTCGCGTCACGCTCGAGTGACTCCACCGAGAAGCTGGAGAAGCCACGGAGAAGACGGCACTCGCGAAGATCAAGACGCTCCACTGCGACGGAACGACTCTCTGCCTACGACGAGTTCCTCCTGTTGGAGCCAATTCTCGTAGCCAGTAAGGCGACACCTTCTGCTGCGGATGAAGATCGCACGCGGTACATTGCCGAAGCGGCGAGCGTGCGCTCGCTGCAGCAAACGAGCGCGCCGTTCGAGATCAAGTCGATGACGAACCCGGACCTCCGCCTCATGGTGGACGAGATGAACAGCATGGTATCGTCGATGTACTCGACGCTGGCGGGGAACTGGGACTTCTTGGCGTCCCTCTCTGTCGTGGAGGAAGAGAAGCCAACGAGCCCGGATGTCGAAGCTCCTGCTACTGACGTTCCTGCTGAGGAATGCGCAGAAGAAGACGCGGCGCTACCAGAGCCCGAGTATGAAGACGAGTGCTTTGGCGATCTCGAGTACGACGACAACTACTACTCGTACCACTCGACGTCCACCCCGTGTGTCTAACAAACTTTCACCAACAAACCGCAACGAGCACCCAACTTTTATTCAAAAAGTATCTAAGTAGATTTAAGAAAAAATATTTTGAGTTACTCTTTCACATAACCGAACTAGCAGCGCGCATTTAGAAACTAAAACAATGACAACCTCATATTTCTGTCTTCAAATACCTCCATTTTCGTTTGCTTTCATGCGAAAAAAAATACATCACCACCGCCACTGTCCTTATCGTCTTCTTCCTGTACACATTGCTGTTCTCTTTCTATCTACTTGTTCAAAAAAGCCATGAACGACGCGTAGGCGCGCTCGAGGTCGAAACTGAGCTGCCGCGCCTGGTCCTCGTCCAGTTCGTCCGACGCGCGCATGCCATTCATCGTACGCAGCCAGCCCTCGAGCTTCTCGCGGCACTCAAAGTCCGGCGGCAGCCCGCTCACCTGCGTCAGACTCGCCATCATCTCGCTCACAAGCGGCTGGATCTCGTCCACGGCGCGGATGTTGAGCTTGAGCACGTCCATGAGCGTGATGAAGTTCTGCACCGTCTGCGCCACGTTCACCGAGTCAGTCTTCCGGTTCGTCGTGTTGTGCACGACGGTCGCGGGCACGCCGATGCGCACGAGCCGCTCCAGCGCGCGCGGACAGTCGAGCCGGTAGTGCGCGATGAATGCCTCAATGGTCTGCAGATGCCCGCCGATGCGCAGCGCGTTCTCCGCAGTCTTGAACTGCGAGATCAGCTTCGTGCATGCCTCCGTGTACTTTGTGAAACGAAAAGACAAGCACATACACAATGATGAGCATAATAATCTCCTCATAGATGCATGCGGTAGGCGCAGTTTTACCTCGTCAGGCGTGATGGCGTCACGAACGTATGCTGCTTCAAGGTGCTCTGTCGTCTACGATGTTTCACGATAATAATGATGCGCATTAGTCCGCAGTAATACGCAGTTGAGACCATTTCTTTAGCAGTTCGTACCTTGATGATCGCGAATAAATCGGAGAGGTCTTCGAACTTGCGTCGATCCTTCGTATCGTTCCAGAGTTTCACTTCCTAATAGCGGCACAATTCAGTCAATTCCCCCACTGAAAAAAAAGAAGAAGCAAAAGCAAAAGTAAAAGGCTCCATTCACACCATCAGTCAATCAAGCACGCACCTGGTCCATTGGCGCCGTGGCCTGCATCTGATACGACTGCTGCCACATGATTAATAACAAATTAACCCAGCAAGGGGGGAGAACAACGCAAATGAGAAAGTGAGACAATGTGAGAAGCAAATGAGGCAAATGGCTTCAGCGCAGACTGCAAAACAAAATTTGCCAGACGCATGGCGTACCCCGTTGGACTCGTGCGCTGCGTCTGGGTAGCTAAACGGCATGGGCGCGCCCCCGACGGACTGCGCGTACCCGGCACTCATTTCGGTCGTTCCGCCCGCTCTTCCAGCCGATCGGGACGGCCGCGCGGAGCAAGGAAGGCTGACTACAGCAGCAATGCGTCCAGCTCTTATCCTAATGCGAATGTAGCTCTTCGCCTTCTTCGGCTTCGACTGTACCGCACTACTGAGCTGATCTTTCTGATACCGGTAGAAGTACCGGTATGTAGTTGGTAAAGCAAGGGTGCTATTAAATTTTAGCGTGTGACTCAAACGCTAAAAATTCCAGCTATTTTGAGATCGTACACTAATTCGTAGGGTTAATATGAATTCACCGTATGACTCGGAGGTAGAAAAATCCAGCTATTCTGATCACGACAACTAAAAATTCGCTAAAAAAATCCACAGCTCCAAGTTCCCAAGTTCCTGTACTAAGGTCGTCTTCTGGCGATCCGTTTTTGTGCTTGAGGATGGCGAACGAGGCATTTTCCATGAGGTTGCTTCGGAATTGTGCCACCGTCGACCGTAGACATTGACAAGCGTACTATCCATGGTCCATTTTGTGGTCGTGCGCTCTTTATCCAGATGAGCTGAGCACGATTGCCAGCATCTTTGTCGACGACACAAGTCTCAGGTCGCAGTTAAAAAAAGCGCACACAAACTCGGAAGAAGGTAACGCGGCGCAGCATCCAACGCAGTGATAAAAGGTCAACAAACTCGCCATGATTCGTGCGTTGTAATGCCTGCCATGCTGTCACGTTCTTTTGCGCGCATCTCCTTCCTCCATCGTCTTCCTTCTTGTAGTCCATTCCTCATTTTGGCGCGCTGCCCGTCATGTTGCGACGTTGAAGTTTGGTGTCAGGATAGCGTGGCCCACCTTATTTTCCATGTGGTACAGTGTACCTCCCCTTACACCATCTGCAGTTTCTTCCGCGAAGGAGCCTGGGGGAGGAGGGAGGGGGACGACAGACAATGGCTCTGCTGTACACATAGCAATTGCGCTCGCTCGAGAGGGGGGAACGTCGAGAAGAACCCATCAACGTCGCGTGCCCAGCAGGCGAGCAAGCGAGCGAGCGACCGACACTCGCGTTTTCTTTCCGTCCGTCCGAGACGCAGACGACGAAGAACACGGCGCGCGTGACGCAAATTGGGGGGACGCGCGGGTGAGGCCAGTTGCGCGGAAAGATACGTTGCGTGGCGAGTGCGCATTGGCAGAGGGCGGGGGAGATTCTCTCATTTAGTGGGTGCGCATATTTGTTTTTTTCTGTTTGTTCTCCCTTCAAATCCCCTCGTTGGTACGTGGCAGCTGTGCTTCTTGGTGTCGTGGCGTGGAGAGCAGTAGTATTCTTTTCCCAGTTTGTCGGCGTGGGTTGTGCGTTTCAGACGAAGGAGAAAGGAGTAAATGTGGCGAAGACGCGGATCGATCGGAAGCGGCAGCACGTCGTCGTCGTCGAATGCGAAAGGGCTCGAGTCGCCCGGCGTGTCCTCGCACTCGCTCACAGGGTACCCGTCGACGACAGGCAACAGCTCGCTTCTCGGCAACGACCCGCGCACAGAGAAGAGTGACCGGCCGCTGATTTTCACGATTGATGTGCCGACACCCGGTCCATTGGGCCTTGATCTGCGTGCACGCCACATTGAGCGCGATAAACCGCAGCGCGGCTGTATCGTGAAAGGGTTCCGACCGCTCGATGGCGGACGACGAGGGTATTTAGAGGAAACAGGTCGCGTGAAGGTCGGCGACATCTTGCAGGTGATCCATAAGACGCAGATTGACGATTTGCCGTTCGAACAGATCGTGAACCACGCCATGCAGCTCCAGAAAGACCCGTCAGCATGGCCGCTGAAGCTCGAGTTCAAACGAGACCCATCGTCAGGCGAGCAGTCTTCCGGTCGACCGCGGCGATCGAGCTTCTTCCGCTCATCGATTATTAACCCTGCGCAGGATGGGAACTTTAACGAGAAGCTGCAATACTTTCGCGGCTTCTTCGCGAACCGAATGCCGACAGGTGGAGCAGCGCCGAAAATAAAGGAAAAGCCGCAGATGCCGTCGTCCGATACCGTGAACGAGATGTACCGTGATCTGCTACTGAAGCGCGGCGTGCCAGACGACGTGATGGACGAGTTAATACGAATTGAGCCGCTGGACACGAAATGGCACGTCGTGTGGTATGCGCAGCAGCATGAGAACGAAGAGCACAAGCAGTCGAGTAGCGCTGAGGCCGCGAAACTCGCGGAAAGCCTTGTCGAGCTGAAATGGGACAACAAAGGTTTGAAAGACTTGGAGGCACTGCGGAACAAGATCTCGGTTGGGTCGACGGAGTGGCTCGAAGCGTTTCTTGCAAATTTCGGTCTCGATTACCTGACGATGAAGCTTCCGGACCCATCGCCGTTTCCGATTGAGCAGAACAAGTACGAAAAAGCGACGCGTATCTGCGAGGTGATTTTGCGGATTCTGCGCTCGTTGACGCACTTTACGGCTGGTGTGGAAGCGATTACGAACGTCCCGGGTCTCGTGAAACGAATTGCGCTCTGCTTCCACACCGATAATGGCGATTTGAAGAAGTACACTCTACAATTGCTTGGTATCGTGTGCTACAACAGTGCGGCGGGTCACCAAGCCGTCGTCCAAGCGTTTGACCACTATAAAGAGACAAAGGGTGAAAGTGTGCGCTTCAGCTGTCTTCGTGATGCGTTAAAGTCGGCGCGGTACTCGTTGGTGTTCAAAGAAGATGTGTTGAGTTTTGTGAATATTATCGTGAACAAAGCCATTCGTCTGGAAGATCGTATGGCGATTCGTTCCGACTTCATGGCGCTGAATATGGCTGGGTACTTTGAAGAAATCCGTGCGAAGTCTTTGGCAGTGCAGCGAAAAAAGTACCCTCTCACAACCGACGCGTCACCAAAACCAACTCCGGAAACGTCCAAGGCTGTGAAAAGCTTTGCTCCATCGCCGCTGCTTCGAAGTGAAACCAGTCCAGCCGTGGCAGGCACATTCAAACTCGACGCAAGCAGAAGCAATGCTAGGGTAAATAATAGTCGACTAAGAAGTCCGTCGCTTCAACCGTTTAGTCGTCCATTCAATTCCAGCAAAAGTGCGCCTTCATCGCCTGTGGATCGTTCGGACTCGATGACGGCGTCTCCGACTATGCGTGCTCCTGATCGGTCGTCACTTCCACTCGAGAAAGAAGGAGGAGGTGCGGCGAGTATGGGTTATGGTGGCTCCATCATCAGCAGTACGGTTACTCAGCTTCGAAATCAACTGGACAACGTGGAGAAGCAAATCGATGTGTTTGAACGCTTTATGGAAGAAGACCGAAAAGACACGATTTATGAGCAGACTGATCTGTCGTCGATCGAGAGCGTTTTCAAGACATTGCTTCACGGGATTTCGAATGACACCGAGCTGAACGCTTGTCTGTTATCGATCTTGCAGCAATTGCTGTTCATTCCGTCCGATCGAGTGATTGGGAAGGAGATGTGGGCGCTTTGCGAACGTCTGATGAAGCAAGTGGGTCTACTTGCTCCAGTGGAGGAAGTGAAGAACTTTGAACTCGGCTACGAAGATCGAAAAGCGCTTCTGAAGATGAGAGACAGGTACACTGAATTTCTGCAGAAATGCGCTGACGAAGATCCGAGTTTCGAATACCACATTGGCCCTGTCATTCTTATCAAGAACAGAGATCACGGAGACGATCTCTCGGAGGGCACTGCTGACGAGACCGATGAAGAAGATGCTCCGGATCATTTCATGGCTCAAGACCACCCTGACCTGATCAAGTATTTCAAGTTGCTGAAGATGGGCATGCCTCTTCAGCATGTGCAGTTGAAAATGAAAAGCGAGGTACAAGACTTTGATGCATCTATCCTCGAGACCCCGGAGAAGATTATCTTCTTGTCGAAAGCAGGTGCTGAAGAAGAAAAGAAAGGAATTCGAGCAGATGAGCACGAAAAGTATGCCAAATTCTTCAAGCTGAAGAAAATGGGCATGCCGCTTCCTCACATCCAGCTGAAGATGTCAGCAGAAGGGCTGGATGGCAACATTTTGGAGACTCCTGATTTGCTTCTGGATGAAGAAGGCAACGAGATCAAGAGTGAGGTTCCTGGATTTGCGGGGATCTCCGTGAAAGAGCACGAGAAGTTTGCCAAGTTTTTCAAGCTCATGAAAATGGGGATGCCGTTAGAGCATATCAAGCTGAAAGCATCGTCCGAAGGCCTGGATGGAGCTCTGCTGGAAACGCCAGACCAACTCTTAAATGAAGATGGAACCATTTTTGCTTCCGGTAAGCAAGAAGGGCCTGTAGGAATTCCTGTAAAGGAGCACGAGAAGTTTGCAAAGTTCTTCAAGTTGATGAAAATGGGTATGCCTCTTGAGCACATCAAGCTCAAAGCATCCGCTGAAGGGCTCGATGGAAATTTGCTCGGTACCCCAGATGCATTACTTAATGAGGACGGCACACCGCTTACTGGTGACGGTAGCCCTGAAGTAAAGGGTGTTCCTGTCAAAGAGCACGAGAAGTTTGCGAAGTTTTTCAAGTTGCTGAAGATGGGAATGCCGATGGAGCATGTGAAACTGAAGGCTTCGGCGGAAGGTCTGGATGCCAATTTGCTGGAAACTCCCGACAAGTTGGTTGATGAAGACGGAAAAGAAGTATCGGGAGCTGCGGCAGAAGGACCAAAGGGAACTCCAGTGAAGGATCATGAGAAATTCGCCAAGTATTTCAAGCTTCTTAAGATGGGAATGCCAATGGAGCACGTGAAGGTGAAAGCGTCGACCGATGGTCTCGACGCGAACTTGCTCGAAAATCCAGACAAGTTGGCTGACGAAGAAGGAAAAGAAATCAAAGAGCCTGCGAAGGGCGTGCCAGCGAAGGAGCATGAGAAGTTTGCCAAGTTTTTCAAGCTCATTAAAATGGGCATGCCTATGGAACATATCAAGCTCAAGGCATCGGCTGAGGGTCTAGATGCGAGTCTACTCGAGAAACCGGACACTCTTGTCGATGAAACGGGAAATGAAATTAAAGAAGCGGGGAAGATGATCAAGGCGTCCGAGCATCCAAACTATGCCAAATATTACAAGCTGCTAAAGATGGGGATGCCTCGACCTCAGCTTGAGCTGAAAATGCAAGCGGAGGGGCTAGATGTTAAGTTATTAGATACTCCAGATGCCATGATTCCTGAAAACGGGCCAGTGGAAGCTTCCAGTGCACCGCCGAAGCCTGCGCTTCCACCACCACCACCCAAGCCAAAACTCCGAAATTTGTACTGGGACACGGTGAAAAGTGAAAATGCATCTGGAACGATCTGGGAGCAATTCTCTCAGGAAGAGGAGAAACCAGACCCAAACCCGAATCCGCTCAAGGATTTATTCAGTAAAAATGCACCGAAGAAGAACGATGAGAAGGATGCTGTGCTGGATCAATATGTTGACAAATTGGCCGAGATTTTTGTGAACAAACCACCAGCGAAGGCCCAAGAAACAGAAGACACTAAAAAGGTGGTGAAACGACGAGCTCCGACTCGTGTCGCGCTTATCGATGTCAAACGAGCCAACAACATTGGTATCATGCTTGCGCGATTCCGAATGCCGTATTTCAAGATCCGAGATGCGGTGCTGCTCGTCGACAAGGATATTTTGTCCTTGGAGAAAGTGTCGGCTATGATTCAGTTTGCTCCAGAAGAGGAAGAAATTCAAGCTGTGAAGAACTATGACGGAAACCCGAAACTTCTGGGAGATGCAGAACAGTACTTTTTGGAGCTGCTCTGTGTCCCTCGACTACCAACGCGTCTGCAAGCCATCCACGCGACGTGGCAGTTTGACACGTACGTAGAAGAGCAGCAGAAGCTGATGGAGTCCGTGAGCAATGCGTGTCGAGAACTGCAGGAGTGTGAGCCATTGAAGCAGATATTTAAGGTCGTCTTGCAGCTCGGTAACGCGTTGAACGACGGTACCGCTCGTGGTGGCGCCAAGGGGTTCCGACTGAACATTTTACTCAAGCTAAACCAAGTGAAGGCAGCCGATAACTCGATTACGTTGCTGAACTACGTGGCGCAGATTCTGCGGGCCAAGGATCCAGCGATCCTTGAGTTTGACAAGCTTCTGCCGTCGATTGAGAGCGCGAGCAGAGTGACAGTCCAAGTTCTGCGAGCTGGCGAGAGTGCAGTCCGCAAGGCTGCTGCGCTGATTGTGGACGAGTTAGAGGCCCACTCGAAGGTTCCTGAGTCTACGTTTCCTTCTCCACCACACCTGGATGGCGAAGAGCCTGTGATCATTACGGATCGTTTCCAAGAAGAGGTGAAGCCTTTTGCGGATCGAGCGAAGAAGATCTCGGACGATATCGTGGCGCAGTTGGATGCGATGATGAAGAGTTTTGAAGAGACTGCGAGTTTCTACGGCGAAGATCCATCGAGTCCAGAGTGCGGTCCCGACTCGTTCTTTTCGATTTTCTACTCGTTTGCCAAGCTGCTGCAGTCTGCCGACCGTGACAACGAGCGCAAGCGTATCGCAGAAGAGCGACGCATCCGACGCGACGAAGAAGCCAAGAAGCGTCTGGAGATGCTGAAGAAGAAGAAGCAGGCGAGCTCGTTTGCGTCGTTGAAAGCGGGCGATGTGGACGATATTGTGACGAAGATTCGCGCGAAACGTGCGGCTGAGAAACGTGCCGAGCTGCTGGAGAAACCGTTTGAAACGAGCAGCGAAACCAGTTCGCTGAGCAGCAGTATAGGACCGTCGTCGGGCAGCAACGGAGCGAGTCGAGCGAGTAGTACCCATCCACTGCGCCAGACCAATAGCGCGTCGGAAGCCGTGGAAGTAGCATAAGTTAGCATTAAAGCAGGGAAAATATAAACACAGTTTGGAGGTGACGATGATGATGCGGAGCAATTTTTTCAGCAGTGATTACGCCGCGAAGTACAGGAGCAACTCAATCGCCCCTTTTGTCTCGAGGTATTTTCCACAGAACCCACCCACATCATCAATCAAAAGGTGCCATTTATCGAGCCATTCAAAAATGGTTCGAAGACGTCCCTGTTATTGATGGCTATTACGGTGAACTAGCGAAAAACTCATCCATAATTCGAAAAATTGTCGTGACGCAAATTACAATACCCAGCACTCGGAGGCGTTCACGAGATCAGGAATCTCTTTGCTGTCTGCTCTCTGGTCAAGCTTCTCTAAGCTATCGACGCGCAGATTCACACAAGCACTATCACCAGGCTTGGTTCCAAAGTCATTTCGGCTAACTTGGTCAGCACTTGGGCGGAAGTCGCGCACAATCCGCGGTGTATCTATCATAAATGTACTCCAGCTCACAAAATCCTGTAGTTAAAACAGCGTACGCGTTCCAATTGCTTGGCTTCCATCAAGACCAGCATGGACTAACGTCCCATTCCAAAACGCGATCTTGAAGATGAAGCCATTCCGTAACAACTGCATCATTTCTTCGTCTTGAGCGCTTCCATCACGGAAACCTGTCGCTGCGCCACAGTTGGGAGCTCATTCAATACTCTCGGCTTGCCCGTTCCTGGGCTATCTATATACGCGAAAGCGCTTATCACAGCCCCATCTCTCTACGCTTGGAAATGGGCTCGTAGAGCTGTCGATACGTCTTTAGAACCAAGTGAATCTTAAAAATCACAATTCTCGTCAACAGCTTCAAGTGAAGACCTGGGAGCGCCAAAAGAACGTTGTTCATGTTGCACAATAACGAGATAGAGGATGAAGCGAGTATTACGGAGATGATTGCCGAGGCTGAGCTCCATCAACAGGACAACTGCACGTACTGGTGGTTGTCCACAACCGTCAGTGCGTGAAGAGCGTCAGGCCACCGTTTTCAGGTCGTTCGGCTTCTCCATTTTGATGTTGACAATGTGAACCAAATATTAGGTGGCCCACACTACTCAGACACCAAACTTCAACGTCGAACATGACGGTTGGCGTGAAAATGCAGCATGAAAAGACTGAATTGGACCATGTTGTTGCTGTGAATGCGCACATCATTACGTGATCCACGTGGAAGAACAGAAGATAAAGGAAGGACGGAGAAGAAGCCATTTCAAGCGACCTTGAATGTGTCTGTTTCTGTGTTCGGGTGACCCCGTGGAAGGCGATGTGCGCAAGGACCGCGAGAACACCTACGCCGTCGGCATGATGGATGCCGCAGGCGCCGATCCACTGTGTACGCATTTGATTTATTGCATCAGAATTCTGGTGTTGCAGCTGAACTGTGTGGTATTGCTGCCTCTATACTACAGGCTGCATTAGCTCGTGCTTGTGTCCGTGCTGCGCGCAGATCTACATTCGACGCAAGGCGCTGCATTATGACATGCGAAACTACACCTGCTGTCAAGGCTACATGGACGGCTTCGTGCCGTGTCTGTATGCGGGCCAGTGCGGTGAACAATCGTGCCCCAATCTGTGCCTTTGCGTGGAGGTATCAATACAAATCGCCATCGTTAGCCTTTTTTAAATCTGCTGGTTTGAACGGGATGCACTGATTTCAGTTACTATGACGTGATTGATGTAGGCGTTTGCATGCAACGGCTGCGCCGTGTCGTCGACGCGCATGCTGGTGATGGATCGTCACAACCTGCGCCCGGACGAATGGGACAACCGCATCATTGTGCGTGCATTTATTCTCGTCCATGGCAACATATGAAAAGAAAAACTAACGAGGAGCTCTTTTGCTTTTGCACTCGTGATACTAGCGCTTCAATAACTGCATCCAAGTCGCGAGCATCATCTGCACGTGCTTGGGGATCTGCATCCCAGGCGCGCAGGATTGCGCTGACACCATGCGCTGCATCGCGCAATGCACGTACTTGGCGACCGAAGGCTGCATGACGGTATGGACACCTACCACACATGTAAAGAAATGCATCTGTTGCTGTCTTGAAACTCATGCTGGTCTATGTCCGCTGGGTCCATTTGTGTGTAGGCGCAAATCAACGTGGAGCTCAATAAGCGCGAAGACTTTAGCGCACCCGTGGATGAGTACATGGAGCGCGTCTAAGCACGTCGTGTGGCCCCGCATGATACGAATCCACTCCTTTCCACTTTAATGTTGACGATGGAGTTTTTTTTTCTCTTGTTTTCTCTTGCTTTCCTTGAACATTCACAGGCTTTTTGTATAGAGAAGACCAGAAGAACAGAAGAAAACAAACGAACAAAAACAGCAACAAAAAACATGCGCTTGTTTATCCGGATACAGTGCAGACAACAAGGCGGCACACTATTATTTTTGCGACATTATTGCGAGTGCGATATGCTTGGCGGCCGCTCATTTCCGCATTTGCCGCCAAGAAGTCAAGTTAAGAAAAGACCAGCGAACGACGATGTGTCTGTGTTTCTGCTCGAGCGACCCCGTTGAAGGCGATGTGCGCAAGGACTTCAGCAACGACTTTGCCATCGGCATGATGGATGCGCCGGCCGCCGATCCGCTCTGTATGTCTGCCACATTCATTTTGCTTTGCATGATGCGTCGTTCTCACTCTATGCGAAATTGATGTGCAGGCTGCCTCGGTTCGTGCTTTTGCCCGTGCTGCGCGCAGATCTACATTCGACGCAAGGCGCTGCATGGCGACATGACCAGGTACACGTGCTGTCAAGGCTACATGGACGGCATCGTGCCGTGCTTCAAGTCGGGCAAGTGCGGCGAGTCGTCGTTCCCGAACTTGTGCCTCTGCATGGAGTCGTTCTGCTGCAACGGCTGCGCCGTGTCGTCGACGCGCATGCTGGTGATGGATCGCCACAACCTGCGCTCGGACAAGTGGGACAACCGCATCATCGTGCGTACATGCTGTTGATGTGTGTGCTTCCATTATCATTATCGTACAAGAGGTCCTAACAGCTTTGTTGTTGTTTCTTTGTATATTCTTCGATAATAGCGATGCAACAACTGCATCCAAATGCTCAGCATCATCTGCAGCTGCTTGAGCATCTGCATCCCAGAATTGGACAACTGCGCCGACACCATGAACTGCATTGCGCAATGCACGTACGCCGTCACGCAAGGCTGCATGACGGTAAGAAGAAAGAGAGATGTGCATGTTACTTTTTACTGTTTGTTCTGAGTGGTCGTGAGAACTGAATTTGATCTTATCTTCATGATAGGCCCAAATCAACGTGGAGCTCAACAAGCGCGAGTACTTTGACGCGCCGGTGAACGAGGCCATGGAGCGCGTCTAAGGAGAACGGGCTTCTGCGCAGCTTGTGTATGTTGAAATTGATGACTTTTCCGCCCATCCACTGCTTTTTTCCTCCAGCATAATCACCCAATGGAAATCGGATGTTTCTGTCTCGAAAGCAGAAAGTCGCAAATTGTTTGCCCCAATTTACCCCAGTTTGCCCCGTGTTGCTCGATTGCAAAATGTGGCAAGTCGCACAGGTTTTTGCCCCATTTGTCGGCTTGAATTCATGCGCTTTCTCATTCCGCTATTTGTACTCATCTCATATCTCGTATCGTTGGTCATTCGATGGAAGCTGTGTACCCACTTGGTTCGTGTCTCATTTGGGCCATAGAGTGCAAAGGCTCATGTGACCACTTCCGTTATTTCACGTACCTCCCAGACCCCCCCAGCACTATTCCAACTCTTTCAAGCCACACCGTCTCAACCCAGCGCATTTTTGTTTCTTGTACAATGTAACGCCGTCTGTGCCTCCTGTCACTTTAACCGCGTCTTCTACCAATAGACGAGCCCCTCTGTTCTTTCATTGGAACTCACCAGGCTTCATGGAAACGTTCCAAGAGTAAAACTACACATTTCGACGAGTCATTCGGCAACGCGTGGAATCATCACACGCTTGTATCATTTTGATGGACGAAAATTGAAAGCACGGGACAAACGGGGCAACGACCACAGATTCGACGAGTTTTGGTGGGTGAACCCAGTTGTCCGCCGTTCCCTTTGCCCCACCCAATTGCTGCCGGCATTTTACATTTATTGCTTTGCCCCCACTCACTCGTACTTTTCCAATTTTATCTCTTGTTCCTCGAGTACACCGACCGTCTCCATTATCCAGCATTTTTGTATACACCCTGCATTTCGCATATAAGAGCGCTCCATTAAAACCTCAACTTTGGGTCCTTGGGTGGAAACACTGGTCGCTTACCCTCATTCTAATTGGATCGTTGCGAGGGCAATAGGCAGCATAGCAAGCAAGCATGGCGGACGGCGACGCGAATGACGCGACGGCCACAGCGCAGGGCCGGGTGACAGGCCTCATCGTGCCGCCGCCGGACATCCGCGCTGTGGTGGACAAGACGGCGCAGTTCGTGGCGCGCAACGGTCGCAGCTTCGAGCGCAAGATCGCCGGCGAGACGGTCTCGGCCAAGTTCTCGTTCCTCAAACCGTCGGACCCGTACCACGCGTACTACGAGCACAAGGTGAGCGAGTGGATCGAGCAGAACGCGCAGGAGGCGGAGAATCCCACAGTAGCGCAGGAAGAAGCACAGGAAGCAGAGCCAGCAGCAGCTCCTAGCGCTCCAGAGGCGCCAGCGGCAGCAGAAACAGCAGAGCCAGCAGCAACAGACGAACCCGCTGATCCCGTCAATGCGTTGGTCGTTGTGGAAAAGAAAGCGGTTGAGACCGTGACGGCCAAGGTCGCGAAGAAACTGAAAGAGAAGGCGCTGACGCCGCCCGAGCCCGAGAAATTCAAGATCAAACACCCGCAGCTCAGCGCGCTGGACCAGGAAATCATGTACCTCACGGCGCAATATACGGCTCTGAGCGGCAAGACGTTTTTGGCGGGACTCGCGACGCGCGAGCAGCGAAACCCGCAATTCGATTTCCTCAAGCCCACGCACGCACTCTTTGCGTACTTCACGGCGCTCGTGGAGAGCTACACGCAGGTGCTTGCGCCGACGAGAGAGAACGATGAGCAGCAGCAGCAGATGAAGCGGATAGAGGAAGGCATGGACCGCATGAAGGTGCTCGACCGGTGCGTGCACAAGCTCGAGTGGGTGCGCACGGAGCAGGAACGCAAGGATGCAGAGGCTGCTGAGAGCGACGCCGAGCGACTCGCGCTCGCGCAGATCGACTGGCACGACTTTGTGGTAGTCGAGACGATCACACTTGATGACGCCGAGGAAGAGGAAGCCGCGGCGGCGGCGGCAGCAGCTCAGGCTGAGGCCGACAAGGGATCGGATGACGACATGGACATGGACGAGGATTCCGACAACGACGATGCCGATGGCGCGAAGCCCGATATCAAGGTCGTCGAGGATTATGTGCCGCTGGCGTCGTCATCGACTGCCGCGACGTCGCAGCCGCTTCTCACGGTCGATGGGAAAACCGTGAGCTCGGCCGAAGCCAACGAGCACATGCGCATTCTGCTCATGAATCCGAAATGGCGCGAGGAGACGCAGCGTCATCTAGAAAAGCAAAAGGAGAGTTCGTATGCTGCGGGCACTGCGATCGCCGACTCGCTTCGACGGTTCGCGACGAAAAGAGCCGACATCTTTGCGTCATCGGCTGAAGAAGAAGCGCGGTTGCTCCAGGCGACGTCGACACCAGCGCCAGGCGCTGCGTTTGCTTCACAACAGGACGAAATGGACGACGACGGAGACGACGATGAACAGCAGCAGCAACAGCAACAACCTGGACCCTCCACAGCAGGAGCACCAGGAGCACCAGGAGCAGCTCCTGGTCCTTTCGGTCAGCCCCCAGCACAATTCCAGACACCAGGCTACTCTGGCGCTCTGATGCAGCATGGCCTCCCGCCTGGCGTTGCTCCAGGTATGACGGGGCCACCAGGCACGATGGGGCCACCAGGGATGATGATGAGTGCTCCAGGCATGCGAGGACCTCCGGGAGTTGGTGGTCCTCCAGGTGTAGCACGACCTCCTCCAGGTATAATGATGATGGGACCACCAGGAGTGAGCGGCATGCCTCCTGGACTCTCGGGTCCGCCTGGCGTCCCTCCTGGTGTTTCTGGCCCGCCAGGCGTCTCCATGCCGGGTCCTCCTGGAGCTCCAGGCACTGCTCCAGGCACCTCAGCTCCACAATCTACTGACGACTCGGAGCCTGCAGCTAAGCGACAACGTACCGACGCGACGCCGACGTTGCTCCCAGAAGCCGAATTTGCAGCGCTGCATCCGGTACGAACTGCTCTAGCTTTTGATTTGTGTGTGAATGGCGGTACGCTAATGCTTTATGACGTTGCGACGGGATGAACAGGGAACGGTGCGATTAGTGGTCAATGTGCCTCAGGAACCTGAGCATTCGCAGTGGAAGCTCGAGGGGCAGACGTTGAGTATCGAGGTGGACATCAAGGACAACATCCGCACAGTCAAGGAAAAGATTATGGTATGCAAACCTGTGCACCTGACATTCGCTTTCATAGAGTGTACATTGCGTATGGCTAACATACATTTCTGTGTCTTTCGCAGAGCGAGCTCAACGGCATGCCAGTCAACAAGCAGCAGCTCAAGATCCCCGTGGGCTTCCTGAAGGACACGCTCACGTGCGCGCACTACAACTTTGTCAATGGGACGCCACTGGAGCTGAGCGTGCGCCAGCGTGGCGGACGACGCTAAGTATACGAGATACACAATCGCAAAGGGTACGCTATAACACAACGCTATAAACAAATACAACCATGCAAGTTCAGGTAACTCTGTGTGTGTGTGTTTGTTTGTCTTATACTTGACTGCCGTTGATTTCTTCACTTGAACAGTCAGTCTACTTTGCACCGGTAGCCTCGAGCTTCTCCTCTTTGGCGTCGATCTCCTCGGCACACTTGACCATGTACTGGAGCTCCACGGCGTACTTCTTGGTCGCGTCCAGGTCTTGCTGCTTGTCGTAGACCTGCCCGAGCTTGGTGATGATCGCGTCGATCTGCTCCGAGATCTGCTTGCGCAGCGTGTCGAGCGCCTCGATCGTCTCTGCCTCGTCGATTTCCTCTCTGTCAACAAAAAACAACAATTGCCCCAAGATGGTGTCAAACCACATGCGAACGTTGAGATTGTCTAAAGCGAGGCGAACACACCTGATCTCCATGGTTTGCATGAGCAATTGCGGATCGACAGCCGTGCTCGCAGATTCGCCAAGCGCATCAATGCCATGCAACGCCAGCTACACACACAAATGCACACACAAGCGCCATTTAGTAGGCTGCAATAAAAAAATAAACAGAATTGTTTTGCGCGAGCGCTGTTACCAGGTACTTGACGCGCGTGTTGGGCGTCTTGAGCATGTTGTACGCGTCGTTGATCACGGCGGCGTTCACGGCCGAGAGCTCTTTCTCAAACTCGGATTTCGAGCCGTAGAGGTCCGGGTGCAGACGCTTCTGCAGGTTCCAGTACGTTTGCTCGATCTTGCGCTGCTCCAGCGTAAAGTTCTTGGGGCTATGCACAAATCAACAGAAGCAACGGTTATCACATGATGTACACACGCACGCATGCACACAAATAAGGGAGCCAAGTCGTACATTTTGAACATCTCAAAGTAGTCGCAGTGGTTGTCTTTGTTCAGCGGCTGGATCGTGCCGCAGCTCTTGCAGAAAAACGAGCAGCAGTCGGTCGCATGATGGCAATTCCAGCAGTCCTCTAGCAACACACTCGCTTAGCTCTTGCTTTACACGCACACACTTTTTACCATGCAGTCGCAGGTACGTACTGGCTTTGTGCGCGGCCTGCGCCACGTGCCGCACGCCGTGGATGCGATTGCGCGTCGCCTGCTGCGTATGCACGAGGAGCGCTCTCCGCAGCATCCTTCTTGGCTCTTGCTTCCTGCGTGTTCCCTGGCGAAATGGTCCAAAGCAAAACAAAACACCATCGTCATTGTCGCAATCGATTTACCTTCGCGCAACATTGATCAGCGCAGAATGATAAGAGAGAGAGAGAAGGTCATTCTATTTAACTTGATCTACATATAGTTTAAGAATTCCGGAGTCTCATTAACACTGCTGAGAGTGAGGTGTTTCTAAGTTTTGACGGTGTGGCACCGACGTCATTTTCGAGTAGATCTGCGACTTGGGACATAAGAACTCGATCATTTCCCCGCGATTCGTCGGTGAGTATCTTCGCACTCTTGGAGTTCATTGCCATGTTGGCGAGAAGATCCGCCATTTTGTTTTGTTCTCGTTTTGTGTGATTCCAGGAGACCCACGCAAAGTTGTCGATGATTTGATTTACCCGAACTGCTAGTGGCTGCAACTTGGTCTGGCGTATTGAGGAAAACCCGTTCTGGGCTGCGATAATCATTTGGCTATCTCCGAAGACTTCCATCTTGACTTCATAATGCTGTAAGTAGTGTGCACTGTATGCCAGGCCTTCTTTCAGTGCGCTGTATTCGCACCAATTGTTCGTAACTTCTGGTCCCATGTACGCATAGCCGCATGCTTTGAGCTCCCATCGATTGCAGCGTTCATTCAGGAAGGTGAGTGCCCATCCGCTAGCGCAGAATGATAAGCATTTGTAAATGGCACACGCCTTTTTACAGTACTTTCATACCTACAAAATATCGGTAGACATACCGGCAGCTGTCGGCATGTTCAAAGCAATAGAAGACCGGACTATTGAACTCTGTACTTTAGCCGATTTCGCTCACGTTCTAAAAAAATTTCGTGAAGAGATTATTGTTTTCCCTGCTTATCGTGCGTGACTCAGCATCCAATTGTGTCATCCGCTGGAACGCCAACGCGATTGCTTCACTGGCTGCACCTTGGGGCGCGATAACTGGATTGTCTTGAGCTTTTCAGCGAGTTCGTCCTCCGACATGTCTTCTGTCTGCGGCTGCGGATCTTTCGCATCTAATGGAGTCACGCCAACCACCGAACCTCTGCTCTCTGTCTCCGGCGCTGTCGCAATTACTACTGCCACTGGTGATGGCGACGGCAGAGGTGCTAATGTGTTCGCTGACACGAGCGCAGGAACAACGAGTGCTCCAGGCGGACTGGGAATCGGATCCAGGCTGTAATTGTGGTACACTTCGGGAGAAATTTCCTGTGCATCGCTGTAATCCGTCTCGGTAGCAGGCGCCCCTGGGGACTCCTTTAAACTGTACTTGGTCAGCTCTTTCTCCACCATGGCTTTGAATATCTATAGACATTATAAACACGATAAGATGGAGCTCTTCGAATTCAACACAAGGAAAAAAAAGCACCGACCTGCTCCGTTTTCGCGTCCAGTGCTGCACGATCAACCTCTTCGGCGATAATGAAATCCGTGGCTTCAGCATTTTTCGTGTAAAAGCCGTTCATAACTTGACGCACCATTTCCAACTCGCCATTGAGCATCGTGTCGCGTTCGCTCTCGTACTTTGCAAAGACGCGATAGAGATC
This sequence comes from Globisporangium ultimum DAOM BR144, assembly GCA_000143045.1. NCBI lineage: Eukaryota > Oomycota > Peronosporomycetes > Pythiales > Pythiaceae > Globisporangium > Globisporangium ultimum. The sequence continues at coordinate 53,228 of GL376624.1, read as the reverse complement.
CAACGTGACCGCTTGCAGCATCTCGCGGGATTTCTGCAGCTTGAACTCGTTACGTTCGACGCGCTGGGAGCCGCTCGCGGGAGCTGCTCGCTCTTTGAGCTTAGTGAGCTTCTTCTCATAGCAGTCGAAATCGAGTTTTACGCGCTTACGGTGACCGATTTGCGATTTCACCGACTTCATGGCGTTGATGTGTATATCCAGAAAGCGAAGCGCACCAGAAAGCACTTCATCCTAAGAGATATGTCGCACCAAAGTCACCATCATTCAATTAGTATGCAGGTTTCAGTCGAATGGTAAGCGACGCAAGCGACGTCGTTACCGCATTGAAGAAATGATTCTTCGCTTCTTTGGTCTCGTTGATCGCGCACATTGCATGGCGGAACTTCTCGGCATCAGCTCCTTTGCCAACAGCATCGACACTCACGACGCACCACACATCGGCCCCGAGACTCGCACACGCCGAGCAGTACAGAGGGAGCGCAGTGGTCCGATAGTGCTCGAGGCTTTTCCGGATATCGAGCAGTTTCTGGAGCAGACCCAGAAATCGCTGCTCGTGCTGCTCGTAATCGTCATCAGGCGATGCTAAGTTCTTTCTTGTCACGATTGCATTTCAAGCACAAAAAGCAAATCAGCATTTTTCATATGAACAATACAACTTACTGGCAACAACAGCAGGACCTTTCCAAAACTACTTAGCAGCTGATATTGCAGCTTGCGCTTCTGCATCTGCCAGCTCAGGCGCTTGTTTTTGAGCGTCCCACTCAGGCGCTTCTCGTCCTTCATGTCGGTGCGCACGTAATGGCTACACTCAGTTATCCGAGCCAATGGGTTCTTGCGCCTAATTGCACTCCACGTAGAGAGTCTTCGGGGCCAATAAAACTGCGTCTTGGTGCACTTTGCTTGCTGCCATTGCTCACAAGCTGTTCCTGCTGCTGCTGTTGCATGAGCTCCTTCTAAGTATATCCGTAGACCCAGCGACAGGAAGATAAGACTGACTCGCAAAAAAGGAAAGATACTTTTTCGACCAACATTCTGTCGTCAGCTTCTTCTATAAACTACTAAATACCCTGCTGAACATGATCACTTGTGTGAATGATGGGGGAAATGACAAAGGAGGGGCACTCAGTGAAACATGTGCCAAAGGAGGTGCGCACGTGACAAAGGTGGGACGATTTCGAATATTTCTGCCAAAGGTGGGGAACGCCAAAAAGGCAGGTAATATAACCGTTATATTACATCATTTTGTTAATAAGCCGAATATTTCATATATTTATAAAGTATGAAATGATTTACTGTAAAAATACAAAATATAAAATTAGCTGCTGTTTTAATTCTCCCGATGCGGGCATGACCGCTTGTTATGGCCATGCCGTTTGCAAATTGTGCACGTAGCTTTGTGTGAGGAATCTCTTTCGCCTTGACTTGGAATCCTTTTTATTTTTGCTCTACCAAGTGTAGCAATACGAGGTGGGGGGAGAATGTTGTCTGACTCCAGCTCTTGGTCAATGGGATTTCGAATCGGGTTGTCTTCGCTGTAGAGTTGAGCATAATTGGCAACCTTATAGCAGTCTTCATAATAGTCGAAAACTTCATCTAAGCGGTTGAAGTGCGATAGAAAAGCCATTATGTGACGGCATGGCATGCGATATTGATCACCGTACATGCATGCGCAAGTCTTGGCATCCAAATTGACTCTGTGCTTGTATATTGGATATTGCTGACAGTGTCATACGTACGCTTCGAATGACGTCGC
>GL376624.1:0-50243 GCA_000143045.1 Globisporangium ultimum DAOM BR144 | reverse complement strand
TTTGTTTAAGTCAATCCCCGCATCAGCCTTTACTTGATACTGTAGTGATGCGCCAGAGATGCGCATGTTTGCGTTTACAGCGTTTTGCGCAACCGGTTTGTTTGTCACGTCCTTTCTGCGTGTTTTCGCAGTCCCCGTACAGTTGTCATGAATCAGGCTCAGCGACTTTACGACTATGTGGTTGGAGACCTTGCGTCGGGACTTGGCGAGAACGATTTCAAAGGTGCAGGGAGTAGAGCTGTTGCAAATGTAGATGAACTGGCTACCCCCACTTCGTTTCTTGTCGACAATAGCCCGGCGATTCTGGGACAGCGCAACAGCTTGAATGACATCTACAGCTTCAGCACGTGTGCGGAATATATTACCAACACTTAGCTTGGACATGGCAAGTTTGCTAATGGTAGACAGCCAAGGGTAGACGGCTGATATGCAACATCGTGAGACGTTGAAAGATATGATCACAGCGTATCCGTATCCCTAAATAGATGGATACATTTAAAGTCCTCACAGCCCCATTTTTCTACGAATACATCGATATGCACAAGAGAAAAATTGCAGACCACTCTTCTGTGATTGGTGGGTTGTCATAGTTCCTACAGGTGATTGGCAGAAGCCGAGACACTTATGCGCATAAAAAAGATACGGTGTAACGGGGCCACCCGCCACACACTGCGTGCGTCCTCAAGGTGCGCACGGTCAACACTCTTTAATGCTCAGTGCGAACCTCGACTAGGTTCGCACCGCCTACAAGCACTCCACATGTACCCCTTTTGTTGGTGCAAGCCCTCAGCTACAGGTTGACAAAAGAGGATGTCAACCTGACTCCTTTTGACACTCTAAGGGAGGCATGCTATTGGTTTAATAATGCACAAGTAGGTAGACATATTAGCCAATTGGGATAAAGGAGTTCTCCCAACCAGTGATTAGGACTTTTGGTACTGTTTTAGGATATTTGTGTGGTACCTCCGAACCACACTGGCTACCGCCAATCCTCTAAATGGTAATTCACTCTCATCTTTGCGTTACAACACAAAGAACCCTTCTCCTCGACTAAGTGCGACCACTTAGCCGTTACCGCTTCCTCCACAGCGCACACGTGTAAGCCAGAGTAACAGGCAGGCCTGTTACATACGGCATCGGCATGGACAAGAAAGAAAAGCAAGGACAGGTGAGATGCTTGCAAAAAGATTGTTCTCATTTTTGTTGATACGGTATCCCTCTGTATGCCTGGGGCCACTGTGATTTTGAGTTTGAGACACCATCCGGTATCGAACCCATCTCAGAAGGGCGCCCGACTCATGGTTCTTAGCATACTGGCGGTCAACCTGTTCAACTTTGGGCCCCGGGCGGTCGCGTTAGCTTTTCTATGCCGGGCTTACTGATCAAACCATTGACCCCCAGGTACAAAGCACCAAGGTTGGAATTATGCTGATGGGTGGAATCGAACCACCGACCTCTCGCGCGCGAAACGAGGACTTTACCACTAAGCTACACCAGCGTCAAGCTCATACAGCTTCACCCAGTGCTATCTGATATTTCATCTCTAAAAAATATATTTTGTTTAGATAGATGCAAATGTGACAAAATAAATTCTGACAGTTTGTACTAATGACGACTTTTTGATTTAATTGTAATATAACGGTTATATTACCTGCCTTTTTAGCGTTCCCCATCTTTGGCAGAAATATTCGAAATCGCCCCACCTTTGTCACGTGTGCCCCTCCTTTGGCATATGTTTCACTGAGTGCCCCTCCTTTGTCATTTCCCCGTGAATGATGTGCCTGACTCCAAACCCTCTCATACTTGATCTTGCCGCCAAACCATTTTGTACCGCACAAAAATAAAGCGGAAACAAACAAACAAAAAAGAAATGACTTGGCGTTTGTATGCGAGCAGCGCAAACACGGCGGTTCAAAAGGCAAGAAGCAACCACGACGCCAACGCGGGGAAGCATGGCGGACGTCGCGAGCCCCAAGCGCGACGCCAGCGGCGCTACTGCTGCGGTAGCTCCCCCATCAATCGTCACGAGCGCGTCTGTGGCCGCGATGGAGGACGCGCCGGAGACAACGACGCCGAATGGTGTGCGCGGCAGCAAGCGCGCTGCTGCTCCTCAACAGCAGCAGAAGGGCTCGTTCTCGCCCGGCGGCCATTACGCGGACCCGATGTCGCCCATCGCGTCTACACCGCTCAAGCGGCAGCGCGTGAACACCACGGCGGAGAAGAGCAAGTCGGCGAAATTCACGCCGCATACGGCGTCGACGGGGAAGAAACAGAAGAAGCAGCAGCAGCGTGACGACGCCAGCGACAATGCGGCGACTAAAAACGCAAAGGCGCAGGATGATGGCTTCTTGTCGCCGCGCAAGCTCGTGAGCGAATACGACACTACAGAGGACAAGAACACGTACGTGTGGACGTCATTGCTTGTGCTTTCGACATGGAGAGTCACGCATAACGATTGACTTGCTGTTTCTTTATGCGGAAGCAGAGATAAGACTAGTAGTAAACAGGAACAGAGCGACGCTGACATGCCGAGTGAAGACGACCCCACCGGCGTGATGTTCTCCCCGACGCTCAAGCCGCCGCGCGCCGTCAGAACCACGTCGTCGTCTTCGTCCCCATCGACTACCACGCCCGACGCGTCGTTCCTGTCCTCCAGCTCCACGTGCTCGGAGAAGAACGACGACGAAGAGGACACAGTAGCAGCGCCTGCTACCGCTAGTGAGCATGTCGAGGCGGAAGACGACGAGGACGCGTATTCGTACACTGCTGGCTCGGAGTCCGGGAGCGATGCGTCGGCCACCGAACAGGAGTTCAATCCGTGAGTTGGGCAGAGGATGCTGTTCTTTGCTTGCCCAAAAGCATTCATGTCTTAAACGCTTTGCTGTGGCTTGACGTCAGGTTTTATTTCATGAAGACGCTGCCGAAGTACGAGCACGTGGTCATTGGTCCGCGGCCCGTTGTCCTTCCAGCGAAATCGGCTCATGCCCCCAAGATCTCTCTGGTACGTTCGTCTCTAGCTGGTGCCTGCCATGTATATGAAAAAAGGCCTCAACATACCCTGTCTTTATATGTTGTCTTGTATTGCAGGTGTTAGATTTGGACGAGACGCTTGTCCACTGTAGTGTAGACGATGTGGAGAATCCGCACTTGCAGTTTCCGGTACGATGGTTGCTTTTTGCTCTTGAGGCTGCTGCGGAACTCGGGCGACTCACATTGCATTTCTCTTTGTGAACAGGTCAATTTCAATGGCGTCGAGTACACCGTGAAGGTCAAGAAGCGTCCGCACATGGAGTATTTCCTCAAGCGCGCCTCGCAGCTTTTTGAAGTCGTCGTGTTCACGGCCTCGCATCGCGCGTACGCCGAGACGCTGCTCAATCTGATCGACCCGCACCGAAATCTCATCAAGTAAGTCTGATATGGAAGGCATTGCTCGGAAAATGTTGCGACTAACGGACGACCATCGTCTTTGTCTAACTATAGGTACCGACTGTATCGAGAAGATTGTTTGGACGTGTATGGGAACTATCTGAAAGATTTGAATGTCCTCGGACGCGACTTGTCCAAGGTGCTCTTGGTAGACAATTCTCCTCATGCGTTTGGCTACCAAGTGAGTTCGTCTGCGTGTGAATTTGGACTTTGTCGAAGCTGTAAATGCCGTACTGACCCTCTCTCTGCCCGTCTATCTAGGTCAGCAATGGCATTCCGATCGAAACGTGGTACGACGACGAAGCCGACGACGAGCTTCTGAACTTGCTGCCGTTTCTCGAGAGTCTGGTTGACGTCGACGATGTTCGGCCGATCGTTGAGAAGCAGTTTCAAATTCAGAAACTCATTGACGCCACGCCCGACGACACCATCTAAATGGTCTTCGGAGCCAATTCAATTTGTCTCACATCGCTCACCACCGCCCCACAAACGTTCCCTCCATCACCGTCGCATTATTTTTTCTTCTCCTATTGGAGCGCAATCCCCCGCAGCTTGTGTTTCTTTCCTTCGTTTATGTATTGAACTTTTCCATGCAAGTCCATTTGTTATTATCCTTTTCCCCCAACGCCCAAGTTTTATTCACAGGTACTCACAAGAAGACGAAACTCTTTCAAGTCATACCTGGATCACAGCTTCCTGCTGTTCGCTTGGAGCTTCCAATCCAGCAGTATCGACTGAGAAATGGTCCCGACTCGGTGGGCGACGCTCACGCTCGCGCTGTGTGATGAACGTCGCCACGGCTTGCGCAACCGATTCATCCGTCATTTCACGCACTTGATCAAACACAAGGACCGAGGGATCACCATCAAGTCGAGCTTCGTTCAAGTGCAAGAAGAGCGTCATCTCTTCGAACGCTTGAGTCTCGTCGCGAGTCGATTTCCGCCACGGCAGTTGGCTTTGGCCACCAAAGCAGCAACGAACACAGGTGTGAGAACCTACCGTCTGAGTAACAGCACGACGACGCGGAGACAATGCGGACGCTGGATGGCCGAGGATTGCCTGGGCGAGCAGTGCGAGCGTTGGGTAATCGAACGCCTTTCGCTGCCAATACGACAGCACTTTGTCAAACGGGACGTCACAGAACGCCACAGACTCATTCTGCAAATATCGGTCGATCTCTCGGCTGATTACCAGATCGGCCGCCGGCCAGTCACTCATGGGCCCATTCGCATCACCAGAGCCCTCACCAGCTCCAGCAATGCTGTCCGACAGCATTGGCGTCGAGACTACTTCGAGGTACCCGAGCCGAGAGAGCTCTTGCGCTTGGCGAGTCAACTTCTCCTGGCGTGCGAGCTTTTGCCTTTTCAAGGACGGTTGGCCACCATTGTGGTCTTCGCCATCGTCTCCTTCCGATGCATCTCCAGGACTTCCACTTGGTGGCGACGCCAACCTCGCCTTCCACTGGAGTGCCTCGCGTGCGTATTTCTTGATCTGCTCATGAATCAGTAGCTTCGTGTCCAATGAGTCCTCACTTGATGTACTGATACAAAGTTGCTGGTGGCTCAGGAAACCAAGTTGACGGAAGCATGGATGGAAAAACACGCACATGATCGCCAACAACGACGACGATGAAGGACTCACTTTCTCTCGGATAGTAGCGGCCCAGTGGGTCGCAAGCTCCTCGCGCAATTTTCGGGCAAACTCTGTCAGCGAGGCATGATCCATCGCTGTAACATGCTCGTCTGACGTATGTCCGCCCGACTTGGTGAGCATGGTGACCTGCAACGGCGTCGCTGGATTGAAGGTTGCTTGTTGCAGCGCAAACATGCGAAGGATCACCTCGGTGCACGTCGGATTGGTATTTCCGCCGCTCTCCGTGCCGGATTCGTCTTCGAGCTCGCCGAGAAAGCGTCCAAGAGGCTGCAAAATGGACACGCACTCCATGATTCCGTGCTCTGTGAAGTCTCGCACGAGTCGTGGCGGCAACACGCCATGTTCGCTGCTCGCACGCGTGAGGAAAAACAGACGACACGCTTCCCATTTGCTTCCAACACGCTGAACAACGTTTGCAATTGATCGCCAGGAGAAGTTCGCGCGCTCATGAGCAGCAGCAGTAGTAGCATTGACTTGAAGCACACATTGAACGTCGGCCTCGATTCCCTGGAAAAGATCCACAAAGTCCGCATCGAGTGCACAGCCAACAAACTCTTGTAGCGCGGTGACTAGTTGCAGCAGATGCGAATCGCTTGAGGAAGAATATGCGTCGGCGATCGCGACACGACACGCAGTCAGGCACGTGCTTTCAACTGGATGGCCCAGGTCTGCTGCAATGGCGTCTATCAATGCCGAAGTGACAGCACCGCAAGCCGACTTGTCTGCGACAAAGGACTGGATGTGGTGCTTGCTGAGGTGGAATCTCTCAAGCACACATTGAATCCATCGCTTCATAGCGTCATGATATGCAGCTGCGAGCTTCTCAATGTCAGTGTCATCCTCAGCATTCTTTCTTGGGACCGCAAAGCGCTTGACGTCGAGGGTCAGCTGCTCGTGGACAAACGCGGACGAAATGAACGACACGTGAAGCGCCAGGAACGTCTCTTGCGTTTCTGCTTCTCTGCTTCCAACCGAGATTCTCTGCTGACATACAGGAACTTCTTCTAGGATGAAATGGAAAATTGGCATCGCCGCCAGCGGCAGCTCTCGCGCGATCTTCTCCATCAGATGAGACTGCACACTGTCGAAGAGCTCTATCAAGTAATGGCGGATCCGTTTCTCATTCAACAGCATTGAAGCTCGCGATTGCAGTGGCGATCGCGCAAGTCGCTGCAGCCGGTCATCGTTCATGAGCAGCGCAACCGGGAGTAAGTTGCGCACCACTGTCGCCATCGTCCACTCGATCGCTCGCGCTCGATCCGATATCTGCAGCTGCTGCTGCTGGGTAGAGGACTCCACAGAAGACGCTGCATGGAGTGTCGTTGCGTCCTGCGCCTCCGCTGCTTCCATTGAAGTCGCAGCAACGTCCTCATTTGGGAGCTCCACTTGGTCCAGTGCCGTTGTCATTGTCGCAGCCGGCATCCCAAGCAGGATCGGCACCTGCTTTGGCTGTGGCGGTGCTTGGCCCCTCGCCTTGCGGTTCACGTGCACGGTCTTGGGCGAGATGAGCTGGTGGAAGACCTGCAGGTGGCGCGTGCAGCCGGAGATGTTGGCGGCCGTGCTGATGATCGTCCTGTTGGCGCGGCACTGCGGCGACGCGAGGCAGAACCAGTGCGACTTGCCCGTGGCGAGGCACTGCACGCGGCGGCCGAAGAAGTAGATGAGCGAGCGCTGCAGGTTGTTCTTCGTGGGGACCGGGAAGTCGGCGAAGCCCGCGGGCGGCACGAACGCCGCGACGGCGGCGGCCACTGCCGGCGGCACATCCGCCGCGCTCTCGTACACTGATGATGCTGACAATGCAGACGCAGGGCGTCGTGGTGGGTCGTGCGGCGTCATGATGGTGGCCAGGAAGCGTCTCAACCCACTTGAATGTATGAATATCGAGGAAGAGAGGAGAGGGTACTATTATTATTTTATGGAAAACGATGGAAAAACCTTAGGAGTTCTGGGAGTGGTTTTGGTGGTATTTTGAGGTTTTACGTAGTCAAGAAGGTCGTATCATGCATTTCAAGTAGAGAACAAGCATATTCCAAGAGAGTGCACAAAATTGCTGAAATTTATTTACGATATTCGAATGTTGAAGATTTAATATACTCAACTTGGCGCATCAAACGGTCATGCTGCGCATTCACTCTGAGCTGCATGCATGCATGCAGGTAGGAAGATGGGTTCGGACGTTTGTTGCAAGAACGCAGAAGCGGAGGAACGAGGGAACGAACGCGCTCATTTGCGCATTTAACAGCAGACGCACACACAGCAGACAGGCACACGAGAGCACGATGGCAACGGACAGCATGGCTGCTTGCAGCAGCAAGGGCGCGTTCCTGCGCGCGTTCCCCCAGTATGGATATGGCAAAGACGATGCGCACAAGGAGAAGCAACTGGCGATCGATCGCATGCGCGCACAGGAGTTTGCGCACATGGAAGGTATGTTTATATACTTTCTCATTCATGCTTGATGCAGTCATTGATGTGGGTTTATATCATAGGCAGTGTGTACTTGGACCATGCGGGTGCGACGATGTACTCGTCGGTGCAACTGCAGCGCGTGTTTGCGGAATTGAGCACCGGCCTCTACGGCAATCCACACAGCACATCTACGACGGTGAGAGCCGTGGGGGATGTAAAGCGCCGCGTCATGCGCTTCTTTTCGGCAAGGGAGGACGAGTACGAGTTGATCTTCACGTCGGGGACCACAGCGGCGCTCAAGCTCGTGGGCGAGTGCTTCCCATGGCAGCATGAGAGTCGATTCTCGTACTCGATGGATTCGCACACGAGTGTGCTAGGCATTCGTGGGTATGCGGCTAAGCACGGCGCTGATACTGTTTGCATCCCGCTGGACGAGATGCAGCAAATGGAAGAAGATCAAAACAAAAGCAACGACGCGGAAGTCAGCACCTCAACAGAAGAGGAAGCGACGCAGAGCAATGTGCCGTTGAATCTGTTTGCGTTCCCAGCAGAATGTAACTTCAGCGGCTCGCGCCATCCGCTTTCGCTTGTGGACAGGGTCCGAAATGGGCAACTAGACGAGCAGCAACCTTTTGAAACAACAAAAGCGCAGGGGTCCCGATGGCTCGTACTCGTGGACGCTGCAAAGTACGTCTCGACGCACAAGTTGGAGCTCTCAAAATACAAACCGGACTTTGTCGTGTGCTCGTTCTACAAGATGTTTGGCTACCCGACGGGTCTTGGCGCTTTGCTCGTGAAGAAAACTGCACTGCCGTTGCTTCAGAAGGTGTACTATGGAGGTGGCACGGTGCAAAGCATCCTGGCGACGCAACACGTCATGATTCCGAAAGGAAACAGTGAGGCTGGCGCTGGGTTCGCTGACGGCACGCAATCGTTTCTATCGATCCTGTCGCTGCACCATGGACTGGACCAGCTGGAGAGCTTGGGTATGGCGAGCATCGACCAGCACACGGCAGCGCTCACTAGTCTTCTCTACACCAAATTGACCGCGATGACACACTGGAACGACCGTCCAGTGTGCAAAATCTATGGAAATCACCATAGAAAGTCATTGCAAGGCCCCATTGTGACATGCAACTTTATGCGGCCGGATGGCAGCTACGTCGGGTACTCGGAGGTCAGTAAGCTTGCTGCGATCCACAATATCCAGCTGCGAACAGGCTGCTTCTGTAATCCAGGCGCGTGCCAGACGTACCTGCAATTGCGGGATGCTGACGTGCTCGCGGGGATTGAGGCTGGTCATGTGTGCGGCGACGACATGGATCTCGTGAATGGACTGCCCACAGGCGCCGTGCGGATCTCCATTGGGTACATGACCACGTTTGAGGACATTGTCACCTTCACGAATTTCGTGATCAAATACTTTGTGAGCACCACGGAACCTGTGAAGCAAATGTCTACCACTAACACACTGGTAAGAGAACCGAGAGTTGGCGTGTACCTGCGCAAGATCACGCTGTTTCCGATCAAATCTTGTGGTGGTATGGTCGTTGACGCATGGCCAGTGGGCTCGCGCGGGCTCCTGTTTGATCGCGAGTGGGCGATTGTGGACGTCGCGACGAGCAAAGCGTTCTCGCTCAAGGAGCTACCGGAATTGTGTCACATCCACCCTGTTGTCGACTTGAAGAATCAGACATTGGCGATCACGTTTTACAAAGCGGATGACAACTCGGACGATTCGGATACGTTTGTGCTGCCGTTGCATGCGGATATCGCGAGCTCACACAGAAACAAAGATGCCGATACATCGCGGGACCTACAAGTGTGCGCAGACGCCTGCAAGGGCCGCGACGTCGGCGACGAGGTATCTGAGTGGCTGAGCGCGCACCTGCAGCGGCAATGCGCATTCGTCTGCGTTGCCGCAAACCACCTCCGAGATTCCCAGGCGTCTTCGAAATCCACACAGCGTACTGCGCAGCGCGCAGCGCCCGGCGATAGCTCGCCCACCAGCGAAGAAGCTGTAGTAGCAGTGCCTAAATCGAAGATTGGCTTTGCGAATCAGGCGCAGTACCTGCTGATCTCGAGCGCGAGCATCGCGAACTTCAACGTCGCCCTACGTGCCGTCGACGCCACGCTCGACGTGAACGAAGACGCGTTTCGCGCGAATTTCATCGTCGACGGCTGCGAGGCGTTCGAGGAAGACACGTGGACGCGATTATGCATCGAGCAGAATACTGACAGCGACAGCCATTCTGATGAAGATGGTGTGATATTCGACGTGTCGGGCGCGTGCAGCCGCTGCGCCATGATCAACATCGACCCGAAGACCGGCGCGTTCCACCGCGCGCCACTGCAGGCGCTCTCCAAGTACCGGCGCGAGCGCAGCAGTATCTTCTTCGGGCAGTTCCTCACGCGGCGGACGCACGCAGAAGGCGCCGCGCTCCAGTGGGTGCGCGTCCGCAATCGCATCCTGTGCTTCTAGTTGAAGTTTCTCCTGAATGAAGAGCCACAATGGGATCTTGTAAAAAAACTAATACCCTGTATAATGCCAACTTCCTGTATAAACCCATATAGCGATCTAAATCAACCTTTCACATTTAGTTACAACCCGCCCCACGTGCGTGCGCCACACAAAAGCAGACGAGGTTTTTTTAATAAAACCTTGCAAAGATAATGGCTGCTCCCATACAAAACGATAGCAGCAGTAGCAGTACCCCTCTAAGGTTTTGAGGTTCTTTTGGTAGTGCAAGCCCGCACTTGTTGCCCTTTGGCCGCACTTTGACTTTTCCCCACCCAGTCGCAAGAGAAAGCTAAAGATCCTCCCTCCCTCCCCTCCTACTCCAAGATGCCAAACCCACGTGTGTTCTTCGACATGACCATCGGCGGTGCCCCAGCTGGCCGTATCAGCTTCGAGCTCTTCGCCGACAAGGTGCCAAAGACCGCCGAGAACTTCCGCGCGCTCTGCACGGGCGAGAAGGGCATCGGCCGCTCGGGCAAGCCACTCCACTTCAAGGGCTCGGCCTTCCACCGTGTCATCCCAAACTTCATGTGCCAGGGCGGTGACTTCACCCGCGGCAACGGTACGGGCGGTGAATCGATCTACGGCGAAAAGTTCGCGGACGAGAACTTCCTCCTCAAGGTTCGTAGTGCTTTGCTTTGATGTTTTGATGCATGTGGTTGCGTCTGTGGTCCTCCCCACCCCTTATGTTGACGCACGGGTGCTGACGAAAATGTATTGTTGCTTTTTTTGTTAATCACAGCACAAGGGCGAAGGTATCTTGTCGATGGCTAACGCTGGCCCAAACACCAACGGCTCGCAATTCTTCATCTGCACGGTCGAGACCTCGTGGTTGGACGGCAAGCACGTCGTGTTCGGCCGTGTCGTGGAAGGCATGGACGTGGTCAAGACCATTGAAAGCGTCGGCAGCCAGTCGGGCCAGACCAAGAAGCCAGTCGTCATCGCCAACTGTGGTGAACTCTAAGCAGCTTGTGTGTCGACACACTTGAGCCCGCGCTCAAGTGAATGAATGATTTGTCTTTGTCTCCTATTGCCGAGACGTTTATGAATAGTAGCAGCAGTATTGTTGTGTACCATGCAGTCTCATGAAAACGAGCAAGAAGGCAACAAAAAAGTAATTAAGAACTGCAACCTGCTTTCCTTTTGGCAGGTTTCGTGTCGACACTCCCGCCCTCTCTGTTTATCTTTAATTTCATATCTTCAACTGCGGTTTTAGCGAATCTTGACGAAACGTGCGTATGCGGAAATCCTCCCCTACACGCACGCGCACACCTTCGATACCCCAATTGTAGGTACCGGAAAAGATCTCTTTGGTCTTCATATCGCAGAGGGGCTACTGTTGAAGGCAATGGTCCTCTATTCAAAGCACATGCCGCCTGTCACACGAAAACACAACCTGCAAGTCTGACAAGCTACAGTTACACGAGAAAGTACATTATACGATGATTGAATCTTATGGATGCGAACGCTCATGTTTGATTCGCACAGCCTCGAAGGGATCAATCGCAGCGATGTGGGCGCTCTCGACTGCGCCAGGCGCACTTACGCGCCTCCGCTTCCGTCGTGATGCCTCCTCCTTCTCTGCCGAATCTGCTTGTGCAGCCGCCTGCAGTTGCGTCGCAATGTCCTCATTGGCGTCTTCCGTCAGGTCAAACACGACGCCGACAGCCGCTGCAGCTTCCACCCTCTGGTTGATGGCTTCTTCCAGCGACATAGCACCTGCAATCTCGATTTCCTCGTCATCTTCAGGTTTCTTATTAACAGTTGCGTCTCCAGATGATGCGTCAGATGCAGCAACACCACTGTTTGCTGATCGCACCTCCATGCGCACGATGCGGCGAATGGGTTTGTCAAAATCTGCGCACACGTACGCGTCCCCAGCTTCCTGCTCGCCGTTGAAAAACGAATCGTCGGCTGTGCGCGTCTTCTCGCTCGTCGCGTGGATCTCATCGTAGAGCGTGGCTTCCAGTGTCTGCTCGGCGACAAAGCGCACGACAAACACCTCGTTGTTCGTTTGCCCCATGCGCAGCACACGCCCAATCGCCTGCTGCTCCAGAGTACTCGCCTGCGCAGCACTGTACCCGACAGGGTCCAGGAAGATCACGTGGGATGCGACTTGGAGATTAATGCCTGAGGCGCTTGTGAGAGAGTTCAGCAGCAACACTTCGGTATCCCCCGTCAAGAACGACAACACGTGAGACGACTTGACTTCGCTCGACTGGTGCTGCAGGAACTTGGCGCATGAGATATTGTTCTTCAGCAATGCCTCTTCCACCACTTTCAGTGCAGCGGCCCACATCGTGAACACCACGACTTTGATCCTCTTCAAGCGGCTCAGATACTCAACGAGGTGCGTGATCTTGGTGCCGTAAAAAGGGATTTCAGCTCCACTCTGTCGCCCTTCCTCGGCTTCTTTCAACGCGATACACTCTTTCAGGCTCTCCAATTGCTCATTTACAAGCGTACGCGCGCGTGGACACCGTTCGTTCAGCGTTGACTCCATAATCGATGCAAGCCGTGCAATCTGAGGCTGTGAGTCCCAATACTTTCTCAGGTAGTCTTCGATCTCATCTTGGTGATACAGGATCAGTTCTACTGGCTCAAAAAAAGTCTTGCTGCCTCCGTAATGGCTTCGCAGCATGCGGAATCCGTCTTTCGTCTCACCGCTGCGGTCAAACAGTTCATCAAGCTGAGATGCCTCCATGTTCTCGAAACACTGCGCCACGCTCGAGTAAACTTGGTTCTGGATCGCACGACAGATCGCGACGGTGTTGCGCGTCGCGGTCTCCATGACGTCAACCTCTTTCTTTCGCATCGTGGCCACGGCGAGTTGCCGATGCAGATGGTACTTTTCGTTCTTGTACACTTCTGTGGGCGATTTCACTTTGACCGATGTCGGCATGGCTTGGCCTTCTTTGCGGACGCGCTCGCGGTCCAAAATGCGATCCGAAATACCGACATGCACACAACTTTGCCGTGCAGTATCGTACTTTTCCGTCCAGAGATGAAATGATGGCGATGAAGCTCCATCGGCAGTTGCGAGAGCTCTCTCATCTTGTACTGTGTTGCTTGCTGGTTTTGCAGTTGACGCGGTGTCGTCACTCAAGTCAAACGCAGCGTCCGCTTTGCTTGCTGCCAGCACCTGCTCGATCTTGTATAGCAGCAGCTCGCGAGGATGCAGTTTTACGGAAACGTAGGTCTCGTTGACCTTGATCTTGTTCGTGATGGCGTCTTGCTTGACTTGTGCGCAGTTTCGAAGGTACAACTTCCGCTTGATCTCGTCAAACGCTGGGTCATGGGGCAGCAGCCGTAGCCGCTTGAAGCCCAGGAGCTGGTTGTTGGCGTAGATGGATTCCGCTTTCTCTGGGAACGGCGTCGCTGTGATCAGCCACACGTTCTCACACTTGTGCGTGAGCTGGATGAAGCAATCCTGCGACTCTTTGCCTGGGAGCACGAGGTCCTGTACTTCTTCAAAGATGACGCGGCGCCACGGCTTCTCTGGAAGGTGCAGTTGCGTAACCCACACCAAACCAGAGTACGCTTTGCTCACGAATTTCGCAGCATCCTGGTATTCCATCAGCGCGTCAATGTCCACGTGCATCGGTCGTCCTTGTGTTCCGATCCCACGCGGGTAGATCTTGTGGTAGTGGTAGTAGTACGATCTTGACGCCACAGCTTCTTCGACGCCCACAAGTACGAGCGTGCGGTTCGAAATCTCGCTCCGATCCATACTCAGATACTTGCGCAGCCCAACGACGACCTGGATCTCGCCTGGTTGCACGAACTTCTGCACTTCCATCTCCCATTGCGCCAGCAGATGCGACGGCGCGATCAGCAAGTTACCCCCTTTCTCGACGTTCACAGGCTCTGACACGATCAGCGCGAGCATCGTGGCCGTCTTGCCCATGCCGATGGCGTCGGCCAGACACCCGCCCTTCGAGTAGTAGTCGAGCATGCCGAAGTTGAATTTCGCGACAGCGGCATGGCGCGACTCGATCTGCACCATGCGGTACAACGAGCGGCGCTGGTGCGCGTACAGCGGGACGTCAGTGCGGAAGACGGACGGCGTCGGCTCCTCCGGCGACGTCAGCGGCAGGAACGGCACCTTGAACTGCACATTCTCCTCGACGCTGCATTGCACGCTATTGAGGTACGACGTGATGCTCACCTGCCCCGTGCTCTTCCTGCGCGGCCCACGAGGAGCCATGGCCGCAACCAGTTACTAGCAAGGCACGTCGTTCTGCGCTGGCTGTGCGAGCGTATGACAAGTGGAACCTTTGAGGCTCGACGGCAGCGAGCGCAAGCGGCAGCGCAACTGAAATGAGCACTTGGACGACAGACCAATTACCAATTGGTCAAATCGTTTCGCGGCAGAATTGGGCAATTGGCGCGCTTTTTTCGCGTTACAAACCACTTATCTCATTCGCCATGTGTTACCAACCGTATCTATCGTAAACATGTTAGAAACGCGCTTTGATAAGCTGCATAAATGATACAAACACTTTTCCACCACGCCCCTGCTAGTTGTGAAATAACACCAGTCTTTTTGTGCTGTTTTGGTGGGTAAGGACAGATATTCAGTACACTTGCATGAGACAGCCCACATGTGGGACAGCATGTGAACACCCATGTGGAACGCCCCACTTCCTGTGGCTGTTCCCCTGTTTGAAATGACCTCCTCATTTAACGGATCAGCGAAGGAGAAGCAACGAATGAGCTTCCAGGTGCTCGGGAGAAGCGTGCGCGCGCGCGGACGCTACGTCGCACGTCGCGTCGAAGCCACCGCCGCCACGGTACGAGCGCCTTCCTTAGTGTTACCACTATCTGCTATGACAGGCGTGTGTGCTTACTCTGTGTGTGCATGTGTTGGTAGGCGGCACAGAGCGCTGCTCGCGGCCAAGTGAGCGCGTCGACGACGCGTGCGTTCTCGGCGCTGCAGACGGTGGCGATGCCAGTGAGAAGGTAAGGCTCTCTTAATCTAGTATAACGCAGCTGGTGTGTGTGTGTGTGCGTAGTGCCTGATGATATGTGAACGTGCTGTGGATGCAGTTTCCAACCACAGCGCATGGTGCGCTCGTTCTCGGCTGCTGCGGCCGAGCCGGTGCCAGTGCCGTCTATGGGCGACTCCATCTCGGAGGGAACTGTGGTCGAATGGCTCAAAGGTATTTCTTTTGTTTATTTACACTTATTGAGCGTCTAGTGGCATTGTGCTCATACGGGGATTTGCTCTCGTTTTGCTAATGATACACAGCCCCTGGTGACTACGTCGAGGTGGACGAAGTCGTCGTCGTCTTGGAGACCGACAAGGTACACTTTCTCTCGACGTGATCTATGAGTCCCTTGTGTAGTTGCCATGGACTAACGTGCCGTGCCATTACAACCTACAGGTCAGCGTGGATGTGCGAGCCCCATTTGCCGGTGTGTTGGACGCACAGCTCGCCAAGATTGACGAGAACGTGCTCGTTGGCGCGCCACTCTTCAGCGTGATCAAGCAAACAGGCGATGCCCCTGCTGCGGCCGCGGCCACGGCGCCAGCACCAGCTGCTCCTGTTACGGAGACTAAGGCTCCGGCTGTCGCTGCGCTGTCTGCTGTTGAAGACCTGGAGACGGTCAACGTCCCCTCGATGGGCGACTCGATTTCTGAAGGAACCGTCGTCACCATCTTCAAGAGTACGTTGCACTGGTTGCTTCCAATGCTATTGTGTTGGACGTTGTGATACTAATTACATTGGGGCTGCTTATTTTTGCAATGCAGACGTTGGCGACTA
The DNA here is from genome assembly GCA_000143045.1 of Globisporangium ultimum DAOM BR144. Classification (NCBI taxonomy): domain Eukaryota; phylum Oomycota; class Peronosporomycetes; order Pythiales; family Pythiaceae; genus Globisporangium; species Globisporangium ultimum. The sequence goes on along the minus strand of GL376624.1, from coordinate 34,469 downwards.
CGTGAACGCTGATGAACCCGTGCTGATTGTCGAGACCGACAAGGTACGCAAACAATGCTGCCATAAAATGGAGCTCTTTGACTGATGCGCTGGCTATCCATTCCTATAAATCAGGTCAGCGTCGACGTGAACGCGCCATTCGCCGGCAAGGTGACGAGCGTCTTGACCAAGTTGGACGAGGTGGTCCAAGTCGGTGCACCACTGTTCGTGCTCGACAAGGCCGCGGCTGCTCCAGCTGCTGCTGCTGTTTCAACTCCTGCGGCCACGGAAGCCAAGCCAGTCGCTGCTGCTGCTTCGACTCCAGTTCCAGCTGCCAAGGCTGCTTCGCCAGCAGCCCCAGCCAAGGCCGCTGCTCCTGCTGCCGCCGCCTCCGCCCCAGTGTCCACAGGCCGCTACAGCCGCAACGAGACGCGCGTGCAGATGAGCGCGCTCAAGGTGCGTGCGGCACAGCGCCAGAAAGACACGCAGAACTCGGCGGCCATGCTTTCGACGTTCCAGGAGTGCGACCTGGGCAACCTCATCGCGTTCCGCGACGAGCTCGGCGAGACGTTCGAGAAGACCCACGGCGTCAAGCTCGGCTTCATGTCGGCGTTCCTCAAGGCCAGCGCCTTGGCGCTGCAGAAGGTGCCGGCTGTCAACTCGTGTACGTGATTTGTTTGGCATTTCTTGGAAACGGTTGTTGGGGTGATGACTGGTTATTTGTGGGATATGTTTGTGGTTACTTTCGCTTGTTTCGCAGTCATTGACATGGACGAAAAGGAAATTGTGTACAACGATTTCGTGGACATCAACGTCGCGGTCGCGTCAGAGCGAGGGTACGTTTGTTGTTTGCAAATGTAACCCTTCTTTTACACGCATATACTGACGTTGTTTTCTGTGATCATGCATCGTCATTATTCAGTGTGGTGGTGCCAGTGATCCGCAATGTGGAGAAGCTCGGCCTCGCTGATCTGGAGAAGTCGCTGGCATCGCTCGGCGAGCAAGCACGCGACGGCACGTTGGCTGTCGAGGACCTCGCGGGTGGCACGTTCACGATCTCGAACAGCGGCGTGCAGGGCTCGCTGCTGAGCACGTCGATGCTGACGGCGCCGCAGTCGGCGATCCTGGGCGTCCACGGTGTGAAGCTGCGTCCATCGCTGCACGAGGGCAAGATCGTGCCGCGCCCGATGATGTTTTTGTCGCTCACGTACGACCACCGCATCATCGACGGCCGAGAGGGCGTGACATTCCTCAAGAGCATCGCCGAGTCGGTGAGCGACCCGCGCCGTCTGCTCTTGGAGCTGTAGAGAGAAAGAAGAAAGAGAGTTGTGTCGAAGAGGAGGAGAAGTGCAAGCATAACCCAAAGCAAACCAAATACAGTAGGATGGAACATCCAACCTCCAATCTCTTGTGGGCCTGCAACGAGTTATGTGGACAACAGTTGCAGAAGTTGCATGTTGTGTTCACCAGCAAGCGTGGGGTTACGCTGTGCAAAGATACGCCTGCCGGACGCGCAGAGCAAACATGCAGCAACGCGTGCAAGAGCAGCCAAACAGACAGACGCACGCATAGAGTTGTTTGCCACTGCAGCTCGCTGATGTTGGGCAGCAATAGAGCCATTTGTAGTCCGATCGGAGGTACCGGATCTTATTTTAGGACCTGACGAGTCCTTTTTTGCTTTCGCAAATCGATTCGACCTCCACAACCATCTTCAGTTCATTATAAAGGATTTTATGTATGATAAAGAGGTATTTGGAAATTGTCCAACTTGTGCTCAAGAAATACAATTTGCAATAGCATATGTATTGTTTAGCAGATATACAAAGGGTTTAGAGAAAGAAAACAGGACTGCATACATTCTTGCTCTACAAAAGGAGCAACTGTTTCTTCTTCGTGACGCAGCTGATAAATACCCGATCCATTTTGAACGAAAGAAAAAAAAACGAGAGATATTTATTCACAGGCAGCGCGCGCACGAGAGACGCCCCAGAAGCAGCAGACGATGGCGGACGATGCGCCTCCAGCAGCAGCAGCGCCGCCTTCAGATGACGCAGCAGCAGGTGCGCTTAGTGTGGACACCAGCGGCAACCAGGAGATGGCCGCCTCCCCTGAGTCAATGGCAGCCAATGGCCACAACAAGCACGACGAAGCACAACACGAAGACGCCGGCGACGAACTCCCGACCGTCGACGAGCTGCTGCAGACGGTGGCGCACCTGCAGGGCGTCGTGCGCGACATCGGCACCGACGACGATACGGCGCTCTTTGACGAGGACGAGTCGCCGTTCACGATTTACCGGAGTCCGAACCGCGTCCAGCGCTACTACATTGACCCGCGCGCGAACCTCAAGCACCACCAGTCGTCACCGGATCTGTCCCACATCGCCACGAACCTGCCGCACGGCATTTACAACCCTATGAAGCGCGGCACGAGTGTCGTGTCCGCGATCTCGCCCCAGAAAAATGTGAACGATCGGTACGCATCGGGGCTGATCACACCACCGCCCAAACGGCGAGAGAACCCGTCGTGCGCGTTTGGCCGGCAGTCGTCGGTGCCGCGCCCCACGACGCGCGTCGCCGCGCTCACTCGCGAGAATATCCAGCTGCTGCCGACGCCGCAGGACTTTGCGCGACGGCGCAACACACCCGGCTCGATCTCGGGTCACTCCCAGGTGTCGCGGACCTCAGCGCGCACGGACGGTGGTGCCGTGTTCTCGCGGCTGTACCAGTCAGACTACCACAAGAATCGCGACGAGAAGCTGCGCGCGATCCGCGACCGACAGGAGCACCTCAACCTCAGCTTCGTGCCGCGCACCAATTCGCTGCATCACCGCACGTCGGTGTCGTCGAAGGATGGCTCCGTGGGCTCGTCATCCATCAGCTCGGCCAAGACGGACGTCGTGAACGTGTCGAGCCGCTTGTACGACCCCGAGTACGTTCGCAAGCGCAACGCGCGCCTCAACCGCCTCAAGGAGGAGCGCGAGATGCGCAACTGCACGTTCGCGCCCGCGATCAACACGACGAGCTCCACGACACCAGGAGGCAACGCCGTGCCCAACCGACGCAGCTCGTCCATCCATTTGAACTTGAAGTGAGACCGTGCCCTCCTTGCATCCACGAGTCAGTCTCCCATGTTGTGCCCCTTGAACGGACATGCATGCTTTTGTGGCGTCCGCAGTCCAGAATTACCCCATCAGTCACTCCGAATTAGTTAGTTGTAAATACAAAACATGTAACCCACTTTTTTTGACAAAACATGTTAAGTTTGTGAAAGTAAACGCATACTCGTAATCTATTTTTTTTGACAAAAGATGAAATGGCTGTTATACACGCGGGAACGCCAACTGCCGTATCCACTTGTTAATAAGCAATTTTTGCAAGTCGAGTCACAAAGCAAGAAGCAAGCAGCAGCAATGCCACCGCGCAAGAAGCCATTCAGCGGCAAGGCCAAGAAGCAGCAGGTACGCACACTTTGCATGTCCTGCGCGAGCGTGCGCTCCCACTCTGTGTGTCTGTGCATGACGTGCTTTTCTATGCGGACGAGCAGCTCAAGGAGAAGCGCGAGAAGCAGCGCGCTCGCGACGCATGGGATGACGACGACACTAAACCCACAGAAGCTGCAGATCACGACTCCACCGCAGCCGTTGATGCGTCAGCACCACTTGCAGCCGTGCTGCCACCAGCACCAGCGGTACATACTTTACTGCAAGTTGCAAGTGTTGTTTGCTCCAAGTATGGTAACCCCCGTTTGCTCATGTATGTAACCAGGAGGGACGACGTGACCTGCGCACGATCTTCCACATTGAGTCCAAGGCCGCGGTCGACGCGCGCAAGAAGGACGCCACGCGCGCGCTGTGCTATGCGCGCGACCGCGGCGACTCGCAGTCCGTCTACGCGTTCGGCGTGCAGAGCGGCGCGCGCACGCAGCCGCCGCTGCTCCTGAAGCCCAGTTGGCGCCGCGACATGACGCCCGAGGAACTCCGGGAGGTCGACGAGCGCGCGTACGTCGAGTGGATCCAGTGCATCAACGAGGCCCAGCAACAATTGCACGAGGTAACGGCCCCTGTGCAGATCAACATGTTTGAGCGCAACATCGAGGTCTGGCGCCAGCTGTGGCGCGTGCTCGAGCGCGCATCTGTGCTCGTGCACCTGGCCGATGCGCGCTGTCCGCTGCTGCATATCAGTGACCGACTGATCGCGCACATCATGGAGGATTTCCCGTCCAAGCGCGTGGTGATCGTGCTCACGAAGGCAGATCTCGTGGCCACCAGCCGCGTCCAAGCCTGGGTGAAGTACCTGGAGGACCGCTACGCCCATGCCAAAATCGCCGTGTTGGCCTACAGTCGCGAGGACGTTGAGGACAGCAATGCGAAGCTGATGCGTACCATCGGCGATGCGAGCGCGCAGATCGAACCTGATGAACGGGAGCTCGCGCACCGCGAGGACGAGAAGGACGCGCTCGTCGTGGGCTTTGTGGGTGAGCCGAACGTCGGTAAGTCGTCGCTGCTCAACAGCCTCTTTGACCGCAAACTCGTGAGCGTGTCGGCCACCCCAGGACACACAAAGCACCTGCAGACGCACTTTTTTGACCGCGTCGAGCTCCTCGGACCCGAAGAAAGGACGAGATACAAGCGCGTGCTCATGTGCGACTGCCCTGGCGTCGTGTTCCCGCGGTTCAACGTGCCAATTTCGCTGCAGATCCTCTTTGGGAGCTTCCCGATCGCGCAGGTGCGCGAACCGTTCAGCGCCATCCGCTTCATCGCGGAGAACTGCCTGCCACCGCTGCACGAGATCTACAAACTCAAGCAGGTCGACATCGACGACGAAGGTATGTGGGCGTGTGCTCATGCGTGTAGGTGGCTGCTGCTAGGACTCACTCTCATTGTTTTGCGTTGCTTGCAGACTGGTCGCCGTACTTACTCTGCGAATCCTACGCGATGCAGCGCGGGTTCCACGTCAAAGGCGGCAAGTTCGACGTGCACAGAGCTGCGAACCTCATGCTGCGCGACACGCTCAACGGCAAGAAAGCCGTGCTGTCGTTCCCGCCGCCGCTAGATACAGCCACCAGCACTTTAGACACGAACTCGACAGCATGCGAGCCTCATTAACCGCGTTTATCTAATATGAACAAGCTGCGCGTGAAAGTGTATATGCACATGTATTGCTTAACTAGGTGACTTTGACAGCACGACACACAAAACCAGAAGCAGTCTACGGTGGGCAGCACGGCTTGGAGTGCTCCTTGCCGTTCGGGTCTTCAGGGACGTTGAGCGCCGGGTTGCGGTCGAAGAAGCTCTCGGGCTTGAACTTGAAGCCCGCGTAGTCGACGGGCATCATGGGCCAGTCCTCCGTGCGCGGAAAGTGCGTGAGCCCAAAGGTGTGCCAGACCACGATGTCCTCGCCGTCGACGTTGCGGTTGGCCTTCGTGTACGCCGGCAGCCCCGCGCCGCCTGGATGCTGATTGGGCGTGTACCCTGCGGCCCAGAACTCGTCGCGAGCGTACTGCGTGACCCAGAGGTGTTTGGTGGCGAAGGTTGCGCGCTTCTGGATCGAGGCTTCGTCCGCAGCGAGCAGCAGCGGCTGACCCTCGGGGAAAAGCGCGTAGGCGGTCGGGTGGCCGAGTCGGTTGGTCGCGTCGCTGGACGCGATGCGCCACACGCGGCCCTTGTCGCTCGCCGCCACGCGCTGCGCATCGTGTTCGCGCTCGAGACGTGTAACGCTGCGCGTGAACGCGTTTCCGAACGGGTTCTCGGGACTGATCGACAGCCGTTGGACGTCGAGTTCGTCGACATGGCATTTGTTGCCATCGATTGCGACATCGAGACGCGCTGAGAAGAGATGCTGGTGGATCGGCGCACCGAGACGCAGCGCCATCTCGGTCGCGAACTCGTACTCGCCCTCGGGACGGCCCGATGTGAACACAATGCCCGTGGCCTTGCACTCGAGCTCGATCTTGCCGTCGAGGTAGAAGTGCCAGTAGAAGCCGTAGTCGTAGTTGCCGACGGTGACGAAGAACGAGATGACGAGTCGGCGCTGGCGTCGCACCGTGCCCTTGCCCGTGAGCACGTCTGTATGCTTCCAGAGCGTGCCGAAGTCTTCTTCGTGGATGCAAATCACGTTCTTGAGCTCGAGCGGCTCGCCAAAGTCGTTGACCACCGTCGCGTCCAAGTAGTGAATCTTGCCGAGGCAGTCGCAGCCGAGCACGAGCGAGTTGGCGAGGCGACCAAACTGGTACTCACCAGCGTCAAAGTAGTTTTGCCAGTTGTGCGTTGGCTGTGGCTCGGCATAAGGCACGACCATCTCCGAGACCGAGGCGCGGTTGAGGATCTTTCGCTTGTGGCCCTGGTCCTGGAACGAAATGTCGTGCAGCGTGAGTCCCTCGCGACCATTGAAACCGATGCGCACTTCCCAGTTCTCCCAGGAAAGCACGTGGTCTTTGACTGTGAAACTCGCGCCTTCAGGTTGCGTGATGTGGAGCGGCTTCATGGTCGTGCGCATCGGGCCCGAGATCGCCGGGTCCAAGTAATCGCCAGATTCCTCCGGCACGTGCATGTAGCCCGTGTCCGTGAGCCGCACGACGCGGCGGTTGGTCAAATCGACGTGCGCGACGATGCCCTCGACCGGATGCGCAAACATCGAGTGCGTGTTTTCCGTCGCGAGGAAGCTGAGCACGCGGATCATGCGCAGCCCGACTTCGTCTTTGAAGCCAAAGACGCCAGCCGAGAGCGGCGCCGCACGCACGATGCTGAGGTCGGTGATGCCGCGCTTCGCGAGCGCCGCAACGTAGCCAGCGTCCGCCTTGGTGATCTCCTCGGCCGCGACGTAGTCCTGGTCGAGGATCGGACCCCAGCCATCGACCGCCGGGCTCAGATCACGCACATACACGATACTGCGCGTCGGGATGTCAACGACCATCTCACGGGCCACATTCGTGTTCTGGTCCAGGAGAAGCACGCCAATCTCACGTGGCACGGGGTCGCCACTGCAGAACTTGTCAAGCGTAGCGTGATCAGGCTCGCGCAGCATCACGTACGAGTACCGGAGACTGGAGCCGGCGTAGCCTGCGTCAGCGAGGATCTGCTTCATGCTCTGCACCTCATCGGCCGTGATCGGGTCCAGTGGATGGATAACGCTGCTGGGAGCAGCGGACGGCGTAGAGTGGGGGCACATCGGAGGACGAGTGGACGTGGGGGAGGGAAGGGAAAACTCAAAGTGAGGACTTGAGTGAGCGACGCGCAGGTATCTGCAGTAAGCTGATCAGCGTTACAGTCACGATATGCGCATGGAGCAACAACTGAAGCATACAGCAAGGGCCCAAGAGCGCGTTTGCACAATGGCAGTCTCAGGGGCTGGATGGGGCGTAATCGATTTGTCAGAATAGCTACAGATGACCCTGGACACCGAGTGATGGTTCTATCAGTGTCCAATCAGATGTGCGTGACGCAGGACGCGTCATCGTAATGGACACTTCAAACGGGATCAGCTTGGACGAAACACGAGATGTCCTCCGGTGTCTTGCTTTAAGCTCGGCGCGATCTTCCGACGGACGAAACAAGGGGGATGTGACAGAGCGTAGCCATGCGAAGAGGCGTAATCGGCGGTGCCACTATAGCTCATACAGCTAACCATCCGGCCGAGCACTTCGCCGACCACTGCTCTCCATGTCCGCCTCAGAATCCAATTTACATCGGCGGCAAGAGGTGATAGGCTCGCTTCGTGCGTGACGCCGCGGCCATCGTCGCGAAACCACTCAGCGCATCAATGCAATGGGTGAGTACCTTCGTGCACGGGCTATCATCGTTCTGCGTGCGTGTGGGGTTCAGGTGGATCGCCGTCTTCCAAGTTGCGATCGTCCCATGTTCTGTAGCGAGCGTCCATCCGGTGTTACTCCTCGACTTAGTCATGGAGATGAAGACACTGCCGAGTCCCAGGTTGCGTCAGCGCTGTCATCCGCATACCAGCCTATGAGAAGACGCAACGTGCATCAGATCAGCGCAGGTGATATCCGGTCGGACAATGGCATGTCGAATGCATTGCAGCCCAGTCCACGCACGCCAGAGATGATCATTTTGCTCTTCATGGTCCAATATCCGTCCATACGCAAACGCTCATTCCGCTGTCGACCATGCAAAAAGGTGTCATGTTCGATTTAGCTACGGAAACGCAAGTCGTATCAGCGATCGCAGAGTCAGGCAGGAGCAAAGCAGGATAGGAAAGCCCTTTTATCTGTCTGAAGCTTTCACTTGACCAGTTTAAATCGTGAGCGTACACCGTGATTGCCCGCGTGCCCACCTCAGGACCACTGTGTTTGCGCAATTGCAGTCATTTCAACTTGGGCAAAACGGGCTTCAGGTTCCGATTGATGCAACGTCTTGGCCTTGAAGTTGTGGCTGCCACGATTATGTACCTTTTAACTTTGGCAATACAGGTGGCCAGACTCTTCCTGTCAAAATCAGCTTCTTGCCTTGGACATGTAAATGTCATCCAGCTTGTTAAACCGCGAGAAATGGCCTTTTCATAACGGATAATGACCGTTTGGCCCTCCCTCAAGGACGCCGTTTGCGCACTTGCATGTAGTCATTCAACTTCACATAGAGCGGGCTCCGGGCTTCCTATCAAAGCCGTAAGTAAACACCAGGATAAGAATGCACTGTCGCTATTGCTTTGACGTACCAATGTGCACTTTATCCCGGTGTTGATGAAGCACATGTGCCCATGTCAAGCGCAGCGCTCTCATAGGTCGAGCGATCTCGTGACTCGCGCTTCGTCATTCTGTTGCCAGTCGAACGCCGACACTGTCATATGCACGACATGACACTCAAACTGCTAACAAAAAAACATCGTTTCCCACCATGCACCAAAGTGGAGATGGACGCTCGATGCTGCAATTCGTGGGTTCTCACCAGAAGGACGGCCAACACCTACAGCACAGTAGCCTTTTGTCGTCATCGTCCTCCTCGGAATCGAGTCCCACGACGAAGAGCTCCAAGCGCTCGTGACGCACTCAGACTAGCCAATCAGTCTGCTCTTTTATCAGAAAAAAGGGAGAAAAGCTTGTGGGCATGGCGAGAATGGGAGGCTCTGAAGCAGGCGTGATCCGCTGACTTTGTACCATGTACGCTCGCAGGTTGTTCTGACAGCATGGGGTGCCACGATCCTCATTCTCAAAAGTGCAACCCTGGTAATCTGTGCCTCTTGGAGTCGCTCACTCTGCAATTTGCGCGCTTCTTTACACACGGTCATCATCTCCAGTTCGTTCTCTCTCTCTCTCTTCCATATCGGCCTGAAAATACCCCGAATAGCAAAGATGTCTGCGAGTGTCATCATGTCCCCCGCAGTCGAACGAACGAGTGGCGACGCCCCGGAAAGCCACCGATATGCTAAAGTGCCGCACTTATGGGCGCTCGGCGTCGGCGCCGTCATTGGTGGCGACTTTTATGGCTGGCAATCCACGCTCATCGCCGGGTATCTGGGTCTGCTCGTCATCCTCGCGTTCGTGACGGTGCTGTACGTGCTGCTGTCGTTCTCCATCGCTGAAATGTCGGCCATGATGCCCACGGGCGGCGGTCCATACGTGTTTTCACTTCACGGCATCGGCCCTCGCGCCGCGTTCTTCGCCGGCCTCGCCGAGACGCTCAAGGTCGTCGTCACTGTCGCCACGACGTTCTACACCATCTTCCTGTATCTGGACGCGTTGTTCGGCCTCGGCTCGGACTACAGTCCGCTCTGGTGGGTCCTCTTCGCTACAGTGTTTGTCGGTCTCAACATCATGGGCGTCGAGGCGTCGTTCCGCGTGCAGGTGTTCGCGACGCTGCTCTCGGTACTCATGCTCGTCATCTTCTACGTCGGTGCCGTCACCAAGCTCGACTACAACCGCTGGGTCGTGCAGCAAAACTGGGAGTTCACCAACTGGAGTGACGCCGTCAAGGGTGTGTCCTTCGGGCTCTGGTTCTACTTTGGCATCGAGGAGCTGCCGCTCGCAGCCGAGGAGACGATCGAACCGGAGAAGAACATGCCGCGCGGCCTCGTGGCGTCCATCCTCACGCTCATCGTGCTCTCGTTCTGCACGGCCACGTTCAGCACGTTCATCGACCCGGGCGCCGTCGGCATGTACCAGTCCACGGCACCGCTCGTGCTCGGATACCAGAGCGTGTTTGGCGACACGACCACGACATCCTACTTCACGTGGATCACGGTCATCGGCATCATCTCGAGCACGCACTCGTTCGTGTTCTGCATGGGGCGACTGCTCTTCGCAATCGCGCGCGACGGCTTTTTTCCCGAGTTCCTCACCAAGGTGCACCCGACGCGCGGCTCGGCGTACGCGGCGCTGATCGCGGGTGGCGTGGTGTCGCAGGCCATCGCCATCGTGCTGCACTTTGTGATCGGCGACGTGCGTCTCGGCGGCGTGCTCATCAACCTCGCGCTCATCGGCGGGCTCATCTCGTACGCGTTTCAGCTCACGTCATTCATTATGCTGCGCGTGCGCGAGACCGAGCGCCCGCGGCCGTACCGGAGCCCGTTCGGCGTGCCGGGCGCCGTGCTCTGCCTCGTGCTCTGCGCCGCGGCGCTCGCCGCCATCGTGTACAGCGGCGCGTCAGACCGCGACTTCCGCGCGTCGCTGGCGGCTGCCGTCATCCTCTTCGCGCTCGGCACGCTCTACTTCCTCAAGAGCGTGCAGCCGCGCTTGCAGCAGCAGCACGGGTGCACTGCGCCTTCTTCGCCCATGCGCATCAAGGAAATGCGCGAGACGCTGCTCAGCCAGCGCTCGAGTCAAGTATAAGGCCTCTGCAAAATATTATCTACCTGCATATTTGTATTCAAATAAAATGCATAGTGTTATTGCTTCAAACCTGTGATAATGGATTCACCTGTTGTTGTTGATTAGATTGTGTGTTTGTCTATGCAGCGGAAACAAATGCGACGGCGCTATATTGGAGCTTATACCAATTGTGAAACTTTAGGTGGAATAGAGGTATTTCGATAAGAGGTCATTTTTTGTTTTATAAAAACACATGTAGAAAATGACGTTAATTGCGGGTAGTACAATAAAGGTTCCTTTTTTACAATATATTAAATGAACTGAGGTACCTTTGGATCCAATGAGGACCATAAAAGGGTCTCAATGGTCACCTCAATTGTTATTTAGAGACCTTAAATAACCCTCATTTATCGCTTCTGGTAAGCATTTCTCACATGTTGCCAAGCGAGCCGTCACAAAGCAAATCGCTGCAAATGGGCGAGGCGTATGCGGCATACGCGTCGGCGCTGGCGCAGCGCATGGCGCAGTTCCTCCGCGCCACGCGCCTGCGCGTCAAGCCCTCGGCAGACTTCGTGTCGTGCGCATGCGCAGGCCGCGAGCACTTTGTCCCGGCGTCTGCGCTCGACGCGCACTTGGTATGGAAAAAAGAAACACACACGCGTTCACACTCTCTTGCTCTTCTTGTGCTAATGTACACGGCGTTTGCATGCACATAGAAGAAAGCGCATGGTGTGCGGTATCCACAGAACGCGTCGCATCAGGTAACAGACGCAGCATATCTATTCCCCGTCTGATGGTGTGAAGCTCATGGCGTGCGGCGTCTAGTTTTTTTATACAAATGCGCCTGGTGTTGAGCGGCTCACGCTTTCCCAGGGAGCTACAACAGGTGGTCGTACCAGCGAAAAGCGCACAATGGAAAAAGCACTGCGCTCGCATGTTTCGTCTCCAGATGCGGATGCAGTGCAGAAGGCACTTGGAGGTGATGACGCGCCAGCAGAAGAGGACGACGATGGCGTCCAGAGCGTGTTGCAGAGTCTGTTGGAGCCGCCCGCGTCACCAGATGATGCTCCTGATACAGAAGGAGAAATCCAGGTCGTGTCACGTCAGCAGCTTGTCAAAGAGATGGCCGAGTTGGCGCCAACGGCGGCGGAGTTCTACACTATCGTCCAGAAGTGGCAGCGCATCCCGCGTGCGTTCGCGCACTTGGCGGCCTCTATCGACAATAGCAACTGCAGTAGCCCCAACAATGTGGCGATGGCCGTGCCGAAGCAGAGCGTGCAAGGCTGGCTCATCGCGGAGCTGAGCCGCACAGTGTTCCAGGACGAACCGCTCGACATGGAGCTCGTCGACTACGTCGTGGGGCTGCTTGAGCACCCCGAGTTCTGCCAGCCAGACCTCCTCATCCTCGAGCTCCACGAGTTTCTCGGACAGGATACCAAGGTACGCTGCCCTAGTTGAAAAAAATATCAACTTGCTTATTGATAGCATGATGAGACTACCTTGTGCATGCTTTTCTGTCTCTTGTGTAGCGTTTTGTGCTCGCGCTGTGGAAGTTCCTCGTGATCGAGATCGCGCTGCGAATCGCATTTGTAAGCGCGAATTTCGAGTTGCCAGGCTTTACATGTACTCTTGTGACTAATTGTATCATGTATGTAAATAATTTGTGATCGCGTAGAACACGACTAAAGACACGCTGGAAAAGCAACTTCGAGTGAAACGGGAGCAGGACGCTGCCGATCAAGCGGAGCGCATGCTGGAAACGTTGCGCGCGACAGAAAAGATGCGTACGTAGGCATTTTCCTGCTGGCGGTGATCTTTCTCCCAAGATCGTGTGCACCCATTACTAGGTTTTGTTATTTGCTTTACAGAAGCAGAGGCAGCGCGTGAAGCATCCGAAATCGCTGTGGTTAGAGCTGAGCGCAACTACAAGCGCCGCCGACTAACGTACCGCGGCAAGAAAAACGGCGGTGGTCCGAAAAGCAACCACGAGGTTCTCCGTGAGGTGCTCGAGAAACAAATACTGAGCTTATGTGTGGAGCGTGGATGGGAACTAGCGGAAGACCCAAACGATGCGGGCGAAGAACGACAGGGTGGACCACAGCGTCCAGATCCCAGTAGGTATACTTTGAATGGTGACTGGATGTCGTGCACCGACGCACTGCGAGTTCGGGATATGGGTCGAGCCAAAAACGAAGCAGATCGAGACGAGTCTGCACGGTCACTTCGCCATTCTCGAAGTAGAAAGCGGAGTAGGAGCAGATCGCGAAGTTTGAGTCTCAGCCGACGCCATTCGAAACGAAGCAGACACCGTCGAAGTGCAAGTCGAAGTCGAAGTCGAAGGAATAGAAGCCCCCGGCGGGACTCAAACTCCAGGACTCGTGGTCGAAGTCGGTCTAAAGAGCGTCGCCACCATGACAGTTCCAGCAGGCACATGAGGGGGTCTTAAGACTAACGGGCTTTGCAATGATGGAATTGTGGAGCGCCTCACATTGGAATCTCGGCCCAACGATTCAAGCGAATGGATCGTTTTCCGGAAGAGTATTAATACATTGGGCCAAGAACAGACCAGTTGCAATATGCCAGGCCATATAGTACGACTCACGCAGTGCCCTGCCAGCATTGCTTCGGCGAGCCAAGTCAATAATCCCCAGAACCAATGCATTATCTATCAAGGAAAAAGAGAAACTTCGCTCCAATGTCGTCTCCAAATAGATAAGTGCATATTTGCTGGGGGAAGCGCCGCCGCCGCTGTTGTGACCCCAGAGCCCACTTTCCAACTCGTTCCTCCCACGAGTCGACTCGCTTTTCAAGTTCGCCTCAAGACCCAGATCATCAAGCATGGCGAATCGCTTTTCTGGTCCACCGCCTACGCAGAACAACAACAATTTCATGACGGAGCGCTCGAGTACGCGGCTGCACAAACCTCCTGGTGGCGGCTCCACGATCGGCTCGCTCATCTTTGGCGGCGGCAACGACGAGCCGTCGTACATGGACGACCGCAAGGCGCGCCGATTTTCAAGACCTGACGCCGCGGGACCCGAGCAAAACCACCCCATCATTGGCGACAAGTCGTCGTACTACGGGACGCAGACGGCCATCCAGCGCGAACGCGACAACATCACGCTTCCACCTGGAGCCGTCCCCAGAGACTCAATCGCAGCCACACGTGAACACCAGCAGCAGCAGTATGTTGGGAGTCAGACCCAAATAGTGCGACGCGGCTCCCAGCAGCAGCAGCAGAACGCGGCCTCAGGAGACTATTTTGCCAACGGCATGGGCAACAACCAGGACAACGGCGAACGCCGCACAAGGCGCATGTACAGCCCTCCAGGCGGTACATCGTCGTTCAAGCTCGGCTAGAAAGCGCGAATTTCCTTCTTCTCTAGACTAGACCTAGGCAGCTTTTTCTTTTATTCACTAAGCCACTCTCATCTTCTCTCACACTCGTCTGGCAAAACTACTCTTAAACTCAGTCCTCGCTCTCCAAGTTCACTTCAACTCGTCAGGCTCGGACCCTCGAGACGAACAGCGTCACCAAATCGCTCGCTTCCTCTCCGCTGCGGTCATTCGGATGCTATTTTAGCTCTGTAGTGAGCTATTTCTACAGGTTGACTTTCATCAACCGCGCGTGAATTATTTCCGATACCGCACTAAGGCGCGCGTCCCCGCACGAGACAGCAAACGAAGCAAACTCACAGCGAGCGTGATCGGGGTGCTCTTGGACATCTGGCGCTCCCTACGCACTGCTACAGACCAGTCGTAGTCGTGCCAATCTGCCCAGGTCCATATTGCGCCGACATAAAGAATAAACTCAACTGCATGGGATGGGATGTGCCGAGTCGAGAAACACAGTGCAGCCCCAGGGCACGTTCTCGGTGGTCACGTCGTCGTCCAGCCCGGCAACGTTCTTCCATCGTGGCACCACTGCTTCAAACAACGCAGGGCCAAGCGCACCGAATGCTACCGCTGCTAAGGCCGCCAAGAGGAAATGCAGACTGGGCAAAGACAACACGCTGTTCCCGGAACCTTCGATCCAGGCGACTTCAACTCCAGCGCCAACATCGCAAAACACGGATGTCCAGGCGCGATGTACGTCGCCCAGCGTCGCGGAGATCGCACATGCAAAGGAGAATGCGGCGTCATCTTCGTCCTCAACCTCGACAGTGGCTCCACTGTCCACGCTCGTGAAAGGCCCGAGTCTCCAGCTGTTGCCGACGGAGAAGCAAAACCTACAGCACCTGACGTCCGAAGAGCTCAGTCTCCAGTTCCTCAAGGCCGTCAAGAGCGGCGACGTCGCGTACATGGAGCGGCTCGAGCAGCAAGCGACCAAGCTGAGCCCTCCACCACCAGCGGGAGGTTTCATCAACATCCGCGGCATGTGGGAGAGCACGCCGCTGATCTACGCGTGTCAGTACGGTCACGCAAAAGCTGCGATGTGGCTGCTTCAACAAGGTGCCAACGTGCACTGCCAGAACGAGAAGGGCGTGACAGCGCTGCTGCTCGCGAGTCTCGAGGGCATGACTGACGTCGTCGAGTGGATCCTCACGAAGAATGCTGCAAGTACAACCAAGGCTGACACGCCAGCCCCGGGCGACAAGTTGTCGGAGCACCTGAGTATTGACAAGCAGATCGGCGTCGTGTACAACTCGGTCGTGGATCTCAACATCCGCGTCAGTCCGCTCCTGGCTGCGAGCATGAACGGCCACGTCGACATCGTGACCTGGTTGCTCGCGGCACGCGATGCCAGCAACAACAGTGTGTCGGTGAACCTTGGCGTGGCCGCATCAGCGTCCGTGGCCTCGACCAAGCAGTTCGCACTGCTGCTCGCGGCCAAGTACGGCCACGCGAGCGTCGTGCGTATTCTGATCAAGCACGGCGCGGATTTCGCAACGAGCGATTCGAATGGCAACCACGCGCTGCTACTGGCGTGCGAAGCCGCCAAGGACGAGTGCGCGATGGAGTTGCTCCGATTACTGCCGACGACGACCTCAAGTACTCGAGAAGTTGAAGGATCACGCGCGGCAGATTCACCGATGCCGCCGCCTTCAAATGCCTACATTGTGGCCTGGAAGCAAGCGAATGCGCATGGCCTCACGGCGTTGCACTTTGCGGCCGCGAACGGCTTGCTCCATGTGGTGCAGTACATGGTCGTGACGCTCCAGTGGAGCCTCGACCAAAACTTTTTGAACGCCGTAAGCGTGAATCGTCGCGAGTGTGCGCTGCTCATGGCGTGTCGGAAGCGGCAAAGCGAGGTCGTGCAGTTGCTCATCAGTGTCGGCGCCGACTTTGAGCTCGCGGATCGAGGCGGCACGACGGCGCTCCAGGTACTGAAACGGGACAAGAAGGACGATCTCGTCGAGCTCTGCGAGCGCACGCGCAGAACGCAAAGTAAGACAGTGGCACCTGGAAGCCTGGAGAAGCGCGGAAGCAGCGACACGGAGTTGATGTCAACGGATACACACGGGGCGAACGTGTTGTCCATTGACGTCGGCGAACCCGAAGCCATGCACGAAGACAAAGTCTCGGTACCAGAACGCCCACAACCCCAAGCCCAGGAGCTGACGATAAGTGATTCTGAGGACAAGTCGAGTCCTGTGAGCGATCTTATCAAAGACCAGAGCCCTGAAGTTGTGACGGAAGGAGAAAAGAAACCTGCTGAGGCACAAAATGTGCACGACACGCGCAAAATCCATTATGACGTACCAAAGGTCGACTGGGAGGAGATGAGGATGGAGTCCCGGGAGCTGGACTCGATGAATTCCATGCTCGCACGAGCCGAGAACGGGAGAAATGTGTCATCACGAATGGCGTCGACGCGGGCCATGTCGTTCGCCCCCAGTAGGGAAAACAGCCTGGAGCCTCTGAGAGGCACTCTGGCGAGTCCAGAGGAAATCGTTGAGGACGAGACCAAGGAAGAAGTTCCTTTGGTAGATGGAGTCGTCAAAGGAAAGGACACGCAGATAGATAGCAGCGATGCGAACGAGCTGGAGAGCGTCAGACGAAGCCTGATACAGCAAGCGAGCGCGATTAATTTCACTGGAGAGGAGGAGACAAAGCCAGGAATGGGTACGAACGACAGCAAGGACACGATTGCAGACGCGGCTCCCGTTCACATCACGAGCATCAAAACCCACGACGAAGTGAGCAGTGATGACAGCGACAAGAAAGCCTCGCCGGTCAAGCCAAAGCACCGACGGAAAGAGCATTCGCCTAGGAAGGCAAAAGAGAGACACAAAGTAGAAGACTCAACAAGCACAAGGGTCCACAATGACGCCGCAGACGACTTCCCAGCGTTAGAAACTCCATTCGCACACGAATCCAGAGCTGCAAGGACTTCTCAGACGCAGAAATTGATCCTGAATGACTTCAATGAGCCTACTATCGAAGCTGTCGCCTTGGATCAACGCAGTTCCCAACTAGTGCTGAGGGATTTCCATGATCATGAGCCAGTCGGCAAGTTGGTCGAGGACAACGGGGTGCCCTCAGCGCTTGCTAAAGATAGATCGTCAGCTGAGGACAGCAAGGACGACGAGTCAATACCGTTGCCGGCTTCACCCGTCAAAGAGAAACGCAAGAAGAAAAAGCATCAGCACAGCGTCAGCAGCGTAAAGAGGAAACAACCCGCACCCAACTAGACCATCTAGAAATGCATACCACTACGAAAACGCGAGTCGGAGTGCAACCCTGTCGTTTTTTACATTGCCCTTATTTTCTCTTGTTTTTATTTTCTTGTTTCTTTCTCTCCCATAACCTTAAAATGGTCGAATGTTGTTGGTGCCGCGCAGGGAATTCTTGAGCGACTTTGGATCGGCCCAGGCCGACGTCATGTACTCTTCGGCGTCGTCCTCGGCGACCTTCTTCATCTCCTCCTGCTTCTTAAAGTAGTACGCCATCATGGCCTTGCGCTCGTCCTCGCTGACCGCAGGCTCACGCGACGGCATCCCACCGCCTTTCTTCTGCAGCTTGACGATGATTTTGGTTTTCTCGTTCTTGCCCACGAGATCGCGCACGTACTGGTCCCGGAAGAACTGCTTGCCGGCCCACCAGAGCTCGGCGTGGTCCTCGGACACCACCTCGAGCACGGCCGACGACTCGATGAGCGCGTCTTCAACGTTCTTGGCGTCCAGGAGGTGCTTGATCGGGTCGTGCTCGGGAAGCCCCATGGGGAACGCCATCATCACGGCACCGCGCATGTTCATAAGTTTCTCCTGGAGCGCGTCTTTAGTCATGCACACCTTGCGTGCCACCTGCTGCTTCGCGTTGAGGTATTGCTTGGCATCCTCGGCCACCTGCGCGAGCACGTCGCGCAGCTGCGAGCTCACACCCTCGCCCGTGCGCAGACCCATCGGGTCGGGCTCGTAGAACTCGCCGCGCGGCTTTTGCTCCTGGTACTGGTCGAGCCCCTGCTCGCTCGCGGGCTTGGCGACGCCGAACTGACCGAGCGCCGGCAGCGCGTCCGCGAGTGCCGCGAGACGCAGCCGCGCGTTGTGCACGCCGCATACGTCGCGGATGAGCGCATCGTTGAGCGTGGAGACTGTCGTCTCGAACAGGAACTCGTTCTGGTCGCCGCGCTTCACGTGCAGCAGCACCATCGGCTCGTTTTCGGAAGTGAGCTACTCTGTGGTGCCTTTTCGAGCAAATCCGGGCCAAACTGTATCCGGATGATGGGTATGCTGAATCCAACGTTATTTTAGCCATTCAACGTTGCATTGAGTTTATCCGGATGAGATGTACGCTTTTTTGGAGAAATTAAACGTTGGTTCGATTGGTCCAAAAAACGTAGAAGATCATTCGAGTATCCGGATGGAGAAAGTATAGTACATTGTATACTGCTCCAAAAGGCGCGTCGTTTCGTGCTCCTGCGTTGGATTTGCTGCGTTATTATTGAGATGGCTAAAATGGACAGCAGTCGTCTATTTTGACCAACCAAACGCTATGGTGGTGATAATGGAGCGAGGGCGCTCCGTTGTGTCGCTTGCTCGCCCTCACCTTGAGCTCTGGTTTTGCGCCAAACGAACGGAAAGAGGCGTGCGTGACTGGATTCAGTCTCTCTCTCGGTGCCCATGGCACCACGCTTGACGAGCCAGCGCAAATCGCTCAGTGCCGCGAGCGTCACGCGCGCCAACGGCAACGCTGGGAGCAGCAGACGAAAGAGCGTCCAAAGCAGCGCAATCGCAGCCTCGGCACCTGCAGGCATCAATCAGCCTCGGAGACGCCGAACGTGTCGCGTGACGGTCGACATCACTGCGTGTCGGTACGCGGTAATCCGCAGATGCCTTCGCGAGCGAGGCTTCCGCCTTGTCAAGGCCAAAGAAGGCGACACGAAGCCAAAGTGGGACATCTGGTGGAGCGACCGCGGAGACTTGCTCAAGGACCTGCCGCGCCTGAACGCGTTCCAGAAAATCAACCACTTTCCCGCGATGGAGGAGATCTGCCGCAAGGATTTTCTCGCAAACAATCTGTACGTTGTGAGTGCGGGCATCCAAATGTGCCTGGATCGCACAGTTGACACTTGCTTCTGTATACACATGTGCGTTTGTGTAGAAATGCGATTTGCAAAGTGCTGCCAAACGACTTCGATTTTTACCCGCGCTCGTTTCTGATGCCTGCAGAGGGCGTCGAGCTGCAGAAATACATGGGCAGGGCGCCAAAGAGCACAACTTTCATCGCAAAGCCGAAAACGCTATGCCAGGGGAAAGGCATCTCGCTCGTGCAATCGTTCAGCAAAGTCCCAAACGAGCCCTGCGTCGTGCAACAGTGCGTGGCTACATGCCTTTGGTAGACGCCATCTCACCACTGACACAACCGTCTCGATTGGTTCTTTTTCTGGCTGCTTCCAACTATAATAGTTACGTTGATAACCCGCTGCTGATCGACGGCTTCAAGTTCGACTTGCGCATCTACGTGCTCGTATTCAGCGTGCATCCGCTTCGCATTTACATCTTCAAAAATGGACTTGCGCGCTTCTGCACGAGTGCGTTCCAGAAACCGACCCGGTGCAACCTGAATCAAAAGCGCATGCATCTCACCAAGTACGTTGGCACTGTGTTGTTGGCTTGACTGCCGATGCTAGTCAATGCAGCACTCCTTTCGGGACGTTTCTCGCGATAATCCAACGTTCTGACACAAGGCATTTTCGTCGCATTTTCGCGTTTGTTTTGTCGTGCAGCTATGCGGTTAACAAATGCAGCAAAAACTTTCAACAAGCAACATCATCGGGAGATGAAAACAAAGCAAGCAAACGAAGCCTCACTGCAATCATGGCGTACTTGGACGCCACGGGGCACTACTCGAGTCGCAACGTGTGGACTCAAATCTGCGATATTGTGGTGAAAACGCTGCTGTGTGTCCAGCCAAAACTCAGTTCAACCTACAAGAGCTTTTTCGGTGAAAGCGACGCGACTTGGGGACCAAAGTGCTTTGAAGTACTTGGTTTTGATATCATGCTTGATGCAAACGGCAAGGCGTGGCTGTTTGAAGTGAACCACGCGCCAAGTTTTGCTGGCGATTCACCATTGGATCGAGAGATCAAGAGCACGTTGATTTCGTCGACTCTGGCGCTGATCGACGTCACGAATGAAAAGAAGCGGGTCTTTCTTCAACAGAATCGGCAACAGTGGTCAAAGCGACTGTGGAGTACGCAGCCGCAAACAGCCAAGAAGAGCGTGCTTGCGGTACCTTCTTCTTCTGCTCAAAACGTCTCGAAATCAAAACAGGGCGAAGAGACCAAGGTGATCGCGACAAACGCATCTAACGGCCATCCAGAAGAAGGCGAGACAGACGAAAAAGCAGAGCGTCCATGCGTTGAGCACAGCTTGACTCAGGATAAAGATGATGAGGACGCATCTGGATCGAGTGACTTCGCGGATGAGCTTGACGATCAGGGCAGCGATGGCACGGACCGGGTTGATGTGGATAACGATGAAGAAAGCAATCAGCAAAAGGACATTGACACCGTCAAGTTACCCGCGATTCGGAGCATTTTTCGAAGAAGCAACCGCGTCTTGCCATTAGTTTCTGATAGAGAAGATGACACGACTACGGATCCACATATGCTGACTCAGCCGGTTTCGCTGACTCCCCATCTCGGCAGGGACGCGATGTTCACCAACGAATACGCCCAGATATACCCCCTGCCTCAGAGAGAGAACCACCCGCTCGAGAACATGTATGCCAAAATCCAATTAGCGGCGGAGGTTAACAAGTCAAAGCTATGGAACTAACCACTATTCAAACTACTGTTGAACCATTTCGCGCACACGACAAACCCAAAGCGTCGATTTCGCCACCACGTTGCGTTTAACTTTTTGAGTGTACGATTTCGTTTATGACATCGTTTTGGATCAAGGTTCTTCTAGATGACCGGAGACTAAAAGTGTACCGAAAAGGTCGGATAAATGCAGCCAGCACCTGTCAAAATCGTGGAAATCACAGGTGAATAGATGTCTCACCGTTTTTTGTCGATACTAAAAAACGTCACCTACTTTCTAATGCATTGTATTACCGATATCTGGTCAGTTTACCTTTTAAGAATTGAGATGTTGTCTAAGTACCGTATGCAAACCGTAATACAGACTCTTGTGTGCTGAGTGCTGTGGGCTCCTGCTACCTTGGTGTGTTCATTACTCAGCTTTCGCCTCACACGCAGATGTAAACACCAAAACACATGCATGTTGTAAGTCTGTAGGCACGCGTCCGCCAAATTCCGTTCAGAACACGCATACCATAATACGGGACTCGAATGAGTGAAGCGTCGTAAGTGGTGGCAGGGCAGAGGCCAGGTACGGGTAATTACTCAGCGTGAAGCAGTTGATATTGGTTCCTGGGTATAGCTGTATATCAACTGTATGAGACCTAGGTACGCGAAGGAGCTTACTCACCTATCGCACAGACCTTTCAGAGCGAGTGAGAAGATCGGTGAGTTTATGCTGCGTTTGGAGATTACTGGTAGTGATTACCGATTCCATCCGTTGGTGCATGTGTTGCGCGTACGAAAAGAATTCGCCGAGAGGCCCACTAATGAGCAGGATGTGCCACAGGACGTTGGCTCTCTGGAACGTATCAGTTTGCAACATTGATAATAAAAGTATAGACGAATTAAAATGCAAGTCTTCAACCAAAGCGAAATTTTCCTCTATTATCAGCACAATAGTTTGTAAACTCTTATCACATACCATAGTTGCATCCAAAAACGGCTTGTGAGAGCTAGGTGCGTTGCACGCCAATGCATGGTGGTCCACGTGGCACAAAGACCCAGCCCGACAAGACTACCAGTGAAACAATTAGCCAATGAGTTGACAATTGCTTCGCTGACAATTTGCCGATTGTAAACATTGTGTTATGAAAGCATACTGTCTTTTGTACACTGAAATTAGGGCTAGGTCGTTGTTGCCGAAACTTGGTCAGCATGTGTTGCTTGACTAAGCCATTACACAAACGCGAGAGGGACGAGCCACGATAGTGCACCCTCCACGGGCAAAACCTGTTGTGTTCCCATGTCGGCACAAGCCGAACGCCTCCAGACACTTTAATGTAGCAGGATAAGCCCGCCACACAGTACATGAGTACTTCTAGTACGCACGCCACATCAAAGGCCCCAACTAAGAACGCAACTTGACACCAAACTCGTTCTTGACAGCCCTGCACCGTGTCTACACTAGCTTCAGGATGTCCTCATCCTGTACCACATCAACTGGCTCTTCAGCACGTTTCAGCACGCGCACAGAACTGATCTCCAATACCGCAGGCTTGACGGAGCCCTTCACGGTAGCCATAACGCTGTCAGAGCTTTCCCCAGTGACAGCGCAAAAATGTCAAATCTTCGTCAAATAGTGGTTCCATTCTCGGTTTCATTCGATCAAAGTTGCATGGTCCCAGCTGTTCAGCACAGACGCATGTATGGACTCAGAGATGGGCTGAGGCGTCGTCATCTCCACGCCAGTGTCTTCCTCGATGCCGAATCGAGTCGCCATCTTGCTTCACCTCAACTTTTCTAGATACACACCCTCGCTAGGTTCGTATCTCCTTCTTCACGCGAACTTGACTTGTCGCACTTAACGAGGGGAAACACACTTTGCCGACGATCGTACTTAAGTGGAGGTCATACTGGATCGATCGTCACACTGGACGAGATGTTGGAGCCGCACTTCTTCCTGGAATCAACTCCTGGGTTAACAATCTTCAGTGCTTTCCACAAGCGTAAAATATACTTTATCGTCGGGATCCGGATGTATTCTTGGAAAGGAAAAATTTATTAATGCAGATCGATTAGCACGCAAATCACCTACTCCCTCCCCCTGCTCTGTTGTATGTATCTGTGCACTTTGCTGAATTACATGCAGGTCGGCGCCAGGCACTCGCCTAAGGTATTCAGCGCATATAGTGGCACGCAGGCACGCGACTTGTGTTGCTTATCACACTGCGTAGCATGCGCTTGATCCATGCATCGCGACAAGGTTCACAATACGACTTCCGTGCGAGCAATCTTAAAGTGTGTCTGGCGACACGGGATGGCGAATGGGTGAAAGACGACGACGCACTGGACGACATGCTGCGGAAAGACGCTATTGAAGACCATCTCCGCCAGCGCACGCTGGTGAGGTCTTCGTGCCGCTTGAACAACAACGCGTGCTTTGGAGGAACTTTCGCTTCGGCAGACGGAGATATCCACGTGCTCGTGCAGCTCCCTCGATTTCAGGTGTCGGGGACAGTTTGTGGCAGTGCAAAACGACAGAAGATTGGCTTCGACGCACACTCGTGTGTCGCACGCGAACGAAGCGTTTGAAGACGACCCCCACGACGACTTTCGGCGGAGAGAACGCTTTATGGCGTTTTGCAGAAACATCGTGGGAGAATGGCTCGAGGTGATGAATGTGTTCTTCTTGCTTCTCAGCCGCGGCTCGCTCTTGAACTACGTTGGGTTGTGGCCGACTCCGCGTCAGTCACTGACTTCGCGTCCTTTTCAATTTGAAAGACTTTGCCTCCACCTTCTCCGACTGGGCGCAATCCAGGAGGTCATGGAGAACGCGCACGTGTCGGAGAACGCGTCCAGCGAAACGATTAAAGACGCTGACGGTTTGAGCGATTCGCAAACTCAAGACGTTGCAGCGTATTTGTTCAAAGAGACGTGCGGCTATCCGCGGTCGCTCGTGGTAGCCTTGAAAGCGTGTCATTCGTACGAGGAGCTGACAGAGTACAAAAGTCCCGTTGAGATACCCGACTGCCAATCTTTTTACGACAAGCTGCGAAAGCACAGAAGGCACATACAGGCGTTCCTCGAGAAGATAGCGGCCAACACGGCCGAGGATCTCGGCAGAACAGTACAAGATGAAGATGGAAAAGAAGTCTCGTCGGATATCATTGCGAGCAACTGCTGTACTGCGTGGGGAGGGGCACTGAGTTGTGCAAAGCTGTACATCTCGCCACTCGTCGCGCGGAGAATCGAGCAGCACGTGCTTCCACTTCAAGATTACGTCGTACGAAGGTCGAGGAACATCGCCAACGGGTCTCCATCGATTCTTCTTCTGAGTTTGAATGGATGTGCCTCAAGCAATTTAAAGAGCTGCTTGATGAGGAACGCAAGCCAAAACAGGCGCTGCAGGAGTTCTTCTACATGAAGGTGTTCGGAGAACTTAATGGCGTCAAATTTTCTCCCGTCGTTGTCGAGATACCGAAGATAACAAAGCACAGAAAGCTGGATCAGAATCAACGCCTACGTTCGTCGTCAGCCGCACCAAGTGACTGACCAGATATACTGATGGACGCGGCGACGAAGGGTAGCTGGAGAGTGTCTAAAGCCACACACAATGTCTGTACCATCGGATGTGATCTTGTTGGCAAAAGTGTCGTCGACAGTCTTGACGGTTGGGCTCGTGGTGAAGAACTTCCAGGCAGTAGAGTTCTCCGTCCCCCATCTGAAGGAGGAGTGCGAGTTGTTTGATCGCATGTTTGTGCGTCAGGCGACGACCTTGAATACGCTCAGTGGCTTGTTGTTTACCATGAGGTAGTACTTTGCGCCGTCGTCGTCAGCTCCATCGTCGCCACCAGTATTCTGCGCAGCTACCGTCTGGGTGTCATCAACCACCAGCACCCCACTGCTCGCTCTGCCCAATGTAAGTGCGCGTGCTCGTTGCGGCGCACGGCAAGAAGGTCAGCATATCCAACGGAACGGCGCAAAACGAAGATGCCAGATGCAACATGGAAATTTTCTTCGACGCCATCGTGGTGATTGTGGTGGCGCCGCCGCCGCCCTGGTAAACTTTTAAACCTGTTTGTTTTGATATTGACATGCAGCATCTCTAGCTAGCTGTCCGAGTGCGAGAGCTGCAGTCACCACCCCAGCCAGGACGCTCGCGCTGGTCGCTCCTCCATATGCAGCAGCAGCAGACGATGACGACGGCGCCACAGTCTGGAACGAAATGATGTTGGAGGTCAGGTACGAGCTCACGGATGACCCGCCGCTGCCCAGGACCTGCGCTTTCACCTTCGACAGCTTGGATTCCCAGTCCGCGAGCGACACGCTGCGCGCGTACGAGCACTTGTTTGCGTACTTGGCCGGGATGTGCACGCACGCCTTGCTAAAGTACGCCGCGACGACGTCGGTCACATCGGGTGGGAAGAAGTTTTGCGCGACGGGGAAAAACTCACTGCCCTTAAGGCACCTGGTCGTGGAAAACAGCGCCTGCACGTCAAACACGTTGATGCGCTGCGCAAAGGTGTACCCGCACGTCTGTGACGCGTTGCCCAGGAACGACGGCATCTGGCGCGAGCACACGACGTCGCCCAAGAGCTGTGCAAACTTGGTCAGCTGGTCCGAGACCGTGTAGCCATAGTCCTTGACCAACGAGTTGACCCAGACGTCGCAGCAGTCGCTCGCGTGCGTGCGTTGCATGGGTCGTCGTGATGGTGAGGAGCAGCTTCGAATTGAGACATGGCACGACTTGGTCGACGTACAGCCCACAAAACTCGTCAAACTCACCGCTCGAGGCGTTCTGCAGCAACTTCGTGAAGCCCAGCAAGTCTGTCTTCGCCGTCATGTTGCCGATTATGTGTTGGACAAGCAGGAGACCTGCATCGCCGGGCACTTTTTCGTCGCGAACCTCGCTTCGCTGAGCTTGTCACCGTTCAGGTTCGTGAGACTCGTGCTCGCCTCGGACGGGAAGAGCATATTGCCGACACCGAACGCGGCAATGAGCGGCGCGATCACCGGCGCGTCCGGGTCCGAGACGTTCATGGAGCACGCCGAGACGAGCTCGGTGTCTTCTTCCTGGGCAGCCACTGCAGCTGTGTTGGTGTACCAACTGAGCACTGCCAGAGCACGGCACCGCCGACGCGCGAGACGAAGCGCTTCATCTCTCTCTCTCCCCCTTGGTCAGCCGCGATGATGGGGATGCAGGCGAGGCGTTATGTGGTACGTTCTTGCAGGAATGGAGGGAAGTCGGAATGGATCGAGTCCAATCCATTCACTCATTCATTGACACATGTGGTGTCCGAACCCAATGCATCTGCTGTCCCAAATCCAACGAGCTGCGAGAGTGTTGGTCGCTCCCTTCCTCTTTCCCTTAGCCGCCCGCACAACAAAGTTGACACAGGAAGAAAGCAGACGAGAGAAGAGATGGCAGACACGTACGACTTGCTCATGGCGCGCGAGTAGACGCCGTTCGGGAGCCTCGCGGTTGCGACGCAGGCGAACGACGTGCCGTAGTGGGTCTCCGCACTGCTCTCGCCGCTGCCGATCCTCACGTTTTTCGCATACAAGGAGAGTGCGGACAATGCGACGCAGGTGGAATAAGGATGTTGCGCGTGTTTCACTCACTCACTCTCTCTCTCTCTCTCTCACCAAGACATGTGTGTGAGGTAAGCGCATGCAAACGGAAACATACCGAAGTCTTATCTCAGTCGCTCAGTTTCTCACGATTGTCATGGGGGGGGGGGCATTGTTTCTCTTTGTGTCAGTTTTTTAGATGTTGGTGAAATGAAGAACCCTGAACGTTCGTTTGACCTACAGACTTCTCTCCGATGAAACCAAATAGCACATGTGTGAGTGTCACTTCGATATTACCCCCATCGCGCATTGCAATATGATTGTGCATTCCATGCAAACCAGGCTGCTTTTTGAAAAGGTACCACGGTGGATTGCTTTACAGCTCTCTCTCTCTCTCTCTCTCTCCTCCCTCACATGGACTTCTTGGTGCGCGCCGTGATCGCGGCGAGGCGCTCCACGAGCGGCGGGTGGTCGTAGTGGTACTTGCTGTAGAGCGGGTCCGGGTTCATGTTGGTGAGGTTCCCGATCGCGACCTTGGTCAGCGCGGACTTGAGTGTTTCTCCGTGGCCCAGGTCCACCGCGAATGCGTCCGACTGGAACTCGGTGCGGCGTGTGTTGAGGCGCAAGAGGAAAGACAGCACGTGGCTCACTGGAGCCCACACAGTCTTGGAAAAGAGCATGTAGCCGATCATCACGGGCATACCCGAGTCGCCCGCAAAGCCAAAGCTTGCATACAGCTCGCTGTTGTTCATGCACATGCCAAAGATGTATGCGAACGCAATGTCGTGCACTTGCTCGACGAGGAAGCCCTTCAAGGCGTGCGCAAGCTTCCAGTGACCCAGCTCATGCGCGAGCACAGCGACCACTTCGTCATTCGTGATCTGTTCCAAAAGTGTGTCATAAATCACGATCCGCTGGGTCTTGAGGAGACCGGCACAGTACGCACTGCTGTGGCCCGAGCGAGTTGAGCCGTCGACTACTGAGATGCTCGTGAGCGGGAACTTGATGCTTGATGCGAGTGCTTCGAGGCGCGTGCGCAGTTCTCCCTCTTCGAGCGGTGTGAACTTCTCCAAGAGCGGCAAGATCCAGAGCGGGAGCAAAGTCGCAATGAACACTGTGACTGCGCACTTGAAAGCCCACACGTAGACGTAAAAGTGCTCGCCTCCCCACCGTACTAAGTAGACCAATCCCGCGATGAGAGGGCAACAAATGCCCAGGAGCAGCAGAAAGAGCTTGAGTTTGTCAACGAAGAAGATCCCGACGGTCTGCTTGTTGAAACCGTGGCGCGCTTCAATCACGAACGTTGAGTAGAGGTCGACCGGCAGCTTCACCACGATCTCGCGCAGCAAGTTGAGCAAAAAGAACATGAGGGAGTGGCAGATCTCGTTGCTTGCGTCGAGACCGAGCGCAGTGAGCGCGTTGCCACTCACCACCCACAGAAACGGCAAGTAGCCGAACAGTACGAGCGCGGTTGCCTGTACGTGCGTGTACGCGCAAGAAAAGAACTTCAGCGTGCTCTGGTCGAGCCCATACGCGCAGCTCTTGTCGAATTTCTCTAGCGTTGCGTCCAGAAGCGACGCTGAGACCGGTTTCTCTCCACTCGCTTCGTCTTCGTCGTCGCTCGTGTTATCCTCCGAGTCCTTGTTCAAGTTCTTTTCCGTGCTAGGTTTCTGTGGGGCGGCGGCGGCATCGTCGAGCGCTCGGATCGCGTCCGCGAGTGGCTCTGGGAACTTGGTCTCCTTGAGCTTCTGGTGCTGGCGAAGATCGAGATACGTCTCAAAGACGTACACAAGGGTGAGGAAGAGGAGCGACGCTTGAAGAAACGGCACGGTCGCCGGTGTCCAGCCGTCCTCTGTGAAGTACGGTGCAAAGCGCCAAATCGAGGGCCAGTCCATCTCTCGTGACGTGCCAGCTACTTTTTGGGAAGTGACCATCTGCCGCTCGCTCGCCTTAGATGTTGGCGGAAGGTGAGAAGAAGCATGCGTGACGGGACCTGATGCTCAGCTGGGAGGGACTTTCCCGTCGACAGAGTGCCACTCTCAGTTCCTCTTTTATGCCATCATTGCACCAAACGAAGCATGAAGCAACAAGCGAGAGAGAGCTGAATGAATGAAGTGGGACTCTCCTGGACTAGACCTCTCTTGGAGGAGCTGCTGTTGAGGCGGCAACAACAACAATGATCATAATCGTTATAAGGTGTGGATACAAATTATTGACCTACAGAATCCATAGAGATGGACATTCCACCTGAATTGATGCCTGAGCGTCCATAGCGAAGTTGCAGCAGCGAAGATGGGTCCATGGTGCTTACGCTTTTCATGTGAACAGGCCCGCGAGAGAGCAGCTAACAAACATCGTGGCGGAGCAGCGGAAGAGACAGGGAGTCTTCTGCTCCGAATGGCTGAGACACTGTGCGACCACGCAGGATGGATGGATGGTAGACAAAGCTGGCTCGCAGTACCAACTCGCACGTGCTAGAATTGCTAAAGGCACCACGGCCCTACATGACATTGTGACATGGGAGTGGGCAGGAATCGGGCGCGTGCGATTCATTTACGCTCCTGGTTATCAGTTCACCACAGCCCCGACTCTACGGGCGTTCCAGCGTTTATGCTACGTGTTGCTGTACAACTTTCCCCAACTATTACACCGGCCTCATCAAGAATAGGTCCTCCGGTCGTATAACAAGGACCTTCAGGTTCATCATGGATGGCACATGGTGGACGCGACCACGATGGCCCACTACGACGTAACAATATGCTTAACGACCCACAAGGTTTTCACCAGTGCAGACTTAGACGTCGCCGCCTCCAAAGACCTAAGCTACCAACCAAAGGTGAACTTCCACGTGCATCCACAACGAACGCGCCTAGTGCAACTGTGGGGAGGAGAGTGCAAATGGACACCGGTGCGACGGATCTACCAGAAGGCTATCTCGAGATCTCACTCCAGCGGTGCCGTCACCCAGCCACCTGCAGGTAATGAGCAGGCGAGCGCTCCCACCACAATGGGCACCATCAATCGCGGACTCGCACAACTTAGTTGGACTCAGCTATACACGACCCCCGGGCTCAGCGCAGGAGAGTGTCAGACTCTGCATCGTATCAAGGCGAAACGGATCTTGGCGTGGAATCACGCAGCTCGAGATATCTGGTGTCCTGTACCAGAGTGCAATGAACCACTCGCCGATGCAGTCACCCATATACAGTGACGAACAAACCTGCGGAAATGTTTGGCACTTTTCAGTTTCAAGCTATATATCAGGATCTACTGCATCAATTTGCATGAGAGCACCGTCGTTAGATAGATGTCTATCTTGGTTTCTCAATGGTATAAAACATCACAACATATGGTGAATAGTCGTGGAAATATAACGACTATTGTCATGCCACATCATTTCCGCAGTTTTGTTCCTCACCACCGACTAGATTTGTCCTTACCAATACCAACGAATTGCAAGCAACTATCAAGTTCCCTAATAGCGTAGTCGTTTGTAGGTCCACCTCGCATCCCAGACGTCCACGGTTCGATCCCTGCTGAAGACATATCTGTAATGGGGCTACCCATTACATGGGTTCTCGGGTCAGGTGAGCGCGGGTTGTCACCCACATGGGTTCTACTGCTTCTTCCAAACCCACCCACTACGTACAGTTCAGGACATATTAATATGTGTCATGCATGAACACTGTACGTAGTCAATTGCATATTAACCAATAGGGATAAGCCGTTAAGATTTAATACCATTGGATGATAGTCGGAATGGACACCCGACTATCCACCAATGAGAGATGCCGTAGGTTTCAGTCAGAACGATTGCATGTTAGCACTTTAAAATTCTAACTCACTTCTCGTTTTACACGCTACTGCGCAAAGCTCCAACCTTCCTCTTGGACACAGCGTTATCGCTGTACCCTTTCCTCCCGCGCGCTTCCTCAAAGCACGTGTACGCCGTGTAACAGATAATTCCGTTACAATATCGTCCATCTCCTTGAGAAGTGTAATGGGCTAAGGCTGCCATTACATGCAAGGTGGCTCTTTGTGTGTGTCACACGCCACCTTGTGGAAGTGCATTGTGGGTGCGAAGATATTGGGTGAAACACATAAAAGTGATCCCACATGCACAGGTGACGTCATCGTCTGATGTCAGAGCAATCTGTGTCTGAGTTGAGTGTTGATCGCTCGCAATCATTGAGATTCGGCGTGATTACGCACGACAGTACTCTAGACATGTGAATGATGGTTCCTACTTTGGAAAACCACACTGGTGACGAGGCCAACGTGTCTCTACCATCTGAAGTGAGTGGCGGGAGTCAATCACTTTGCAGGGAATCTCCGCGGTATTTCAGGTTCAAGTTCCCAGCAGATCTCCTAGGTTCAACCTCAGTGTACCCAAGGTTTTATATATCAGATTCATAGGTTTTATTTCTGCATGTGTAGTTAGTTAGAAGGTGAGGTATATTTAAGTACAATTTAATGACCTACAATATCCATTCTCTGGGCTATTCTACAGTAGGTAGTTTGTTCCGGAGTGTGACTTGCCGGATTACGACGACGCAGGCGTCGTTCCGGCAGCTTGAGCTGCTATATTCCGCAGTGACGATACTTGCTCCATTGAGAGGGCATGCATAGTTCGCAGGGAAGAGGAGCTGCTCGTTTGTTCCGATGCGTGGACTAACCAGTGCAACACATCGTTGTTGAGAAATGCCGTTATTTCCGAATCGATGCATCGGTGTGATGGAAGGCGCACTTGGAAGGAGCGACGAGTATCCATAGCAACGTTAGCTGCCTTGTCCGCCATTTTGTTGTGCGTTCGGTAATGATGCGTCCAGCTCTGAATGCCGATCGTATCTGCAAGCGTACATCCAATCACCGTGTGACGCGCGTTACGAAGAGTCGGTCTAGTAGCTCGAAAGAAGATAAAAAAGCCTCGACTTCAAGATCGCCATAAGAAGCTCCTGCTCGATTTCGCGAAAGCACGCGAGTTGGACCGTTGAAGGCTGGAGTCGCGTGATATGGAGCGACGGAACGAAGATCAATCGCCTGGGGTCCGACGGGTGCGGGTGGGTGTGGAAAAAACAAGATGTAAGGCAACTAACGGATTGAGAAATCGAAGGAACGGTCAAGTTCGGCGGAGGAAGCCTAATGGTGTGGGGTTGCTTCACAACCAAAGATGTCGGATACATGACCAAAATCGAAGGAAGCCTCAACACAGAGCTGTATGTGAAGATTGTAACTGGACACTTCCGAGTTACGCAGCACGGTACGTGTGTGAGGAAGCGTATTCAACGACTTCTCTCAAGGACTCTGTTCCG
Source organism: Globisporangium ultimum DAOM BR144 (assembly GCA_000143045.1). Classification (NCBI taxonomy): domain Eukaryota; phylum Oomycota; class Peronosporomycetes; order Pythiales; family Pythiaceae; genus Globisporangium; species Globisporangium ultimum. Next base: position 2,654 of record GL376624.1, on the reverse strand, counting down.
AGAGCTGTTGCTTGCTTCCTGCAGCGCAACGATCGGTTACCTATAGGACTCTATAGAGTAACCGTCAATAACTAAAGGCTTAGTTAGAGGTGAAAATGGAACTGTGTATTTGTTGGGGATTGCCCTCTGTAGGACAATCTGACTTCTCTTGAGTTCACTATCTGGCATAGTGAACTTCCATTTATTTCAATGTGAACCTAGGTGAATGGCTCTGAATGGCTGTATCCATTTGGTGTTATTCAATTGATCTAAAAGCATATCGTTTTAGCCTATGAGAGTCATCTCTGTGATCGACCTCTATTCAGAGTAGCTTGGCTACCTTTGTGTTTCGAGTAAGTGCGGCGAACCTAATGGTTCGGCTGCTTTGGTGCTTTGGTGCTTTCTTGTAGCCAAGTACGGAAACTTTGGTTGCATGCGGACTTAGTCCGATGTCAACCAATTGAGCTAAGTAGCTACAGTGCAACTTAGCGAGTGACCCCGTTACAATCTCACCTCGGCGACGAGCGTAGGCAAACTTCCAGTCAAAATCACATTGTCGACATACACGAGCATGAGAACACATTCGCCGTCGACAGTCTTGAGGTACAGGCATGGGTCGAATTCGGACACGGTGAAGTTAATCGAACGGGCAAATTCGTCAAAGGTTTCGTTCCACACGCGTGACGCTTGCTTGAGACCGTAAATCGACTTGAGCAGTTCCAAAGGGTCAAATTCGCCGTCAACTTCCACGCCTTCGGGGATTTGCATGAACATGAGTTCCTTCATCAACCCGTAAAAAAAGGCAGTGACAACATCGAGCTGGTCGAGAGGCCATCCAAACAACTTGGCAATAGCGATCATCATGCAAAGTGTCACATACTTGACAACTGGAGCGAACGTCTCGGTGTAGTGAACACCATACTGTTGCTTGAATCCCTTCGCAACGAGTCGAGTCTTGTACTTGTCAATCGCACCGTCGGCTTTGCGCTTGATCTTGAACACCCACTTGGTACCGATAGCACGCTGGCTGGTTGGCAGCTTGGTCGGGCGAAAGACACCGCGAGGCGCCATCGACTTCAATTCTGCACGAACTGCTTTGCACCAGTGTGCTTGGTCAGGGTCGCTCATCGCTTCACTGTAGCTCGAAGGTTCACACAAGTCGCTTACTTCAACGGAGTTGGCACTCGCACGCCAATACTCAATCGGTGTCGTGCGCTTTCGAGTCGAGCGCCGTGACGGCCCGGAGTAGTCGTCGTCGTCAATGGCTGAATCAACGTATTCGCTGCCGCTGGATTCCGCTGCGTCCGCTTTGCGCTTGCCAGAGTACTTGAATTGCCGATGCCAATGCACGTCGCGGACGTTGCCTTCGATGATCTTGAGATCGTCAATGCTTTCGATGAGGTCACTCAAGTCGGACTTCTGGTACAAAACAGCACCATCCATGATGCTTTCATCACAGTTGACATCGCGAGTCAATACCACGTTGCCGCCCTCGATGTCATACACGCGATACGCTTTTGACGATTCTTCATAGCCCATGAACAGGCAGCGTCGCGACTTCGCATCCCACTTCAAACGCTTCTCACGAGGGGTCAAGACGTACGCCAAACAGTCGAAAACGCGCATATGCCTCACACTCGGCTTGGTCTTGAACACGATTTCATACGGGGTCTTGGTCTCAACCTTGGGTGATGGCAGTCGGTTCTTGATGTAAATCGCAGTCATAGCGGCTTCGGCCCAAAACGTCTTGTCCAGCCCGACATGGTGCAGCATGCTTCGACCAATGGTGACGATGCTTCGGATCGCGCACTCAGCAGTGCCGTTGGTTTGGTGGGCATACGGAACAGTCACTTGTTGCTCGATGCCGCGCTGCGCGTAAAACGACTTGATCGGCTTGGTGGCAAACTCCTTGGCACCGTCGTGACGCACAAACTTGACTTTCTTCGCAAACTGGTTCTCGACTTTCACGATGAAGTTCTTGATCAATTCTTCGCTCTCGGACTTGTTGCGGAGGCAGAATCCCTTCATCAAACCACTGGCTTCGTCGACGATCAAAAGCAAATACTTGCTGCCGCCGATACTTGGAATTTCCATCGGGCCACAAATGTCGAAGTGAATCAGCTCAAACACCCCAAAAGTGCGCTTTTCACGATTGGTCTTGAACGGCTTTTGTACCATTTTTCCTTGCTGGCAGCCATGACAGATCGCGCCGTCTTGTGGTTTTGGGAGCTTTTCAGCATCCTTCACCATGTTGCGTTTCACGAGTTGCTGCAAGGTCTGATTCGATGCGCGCGTGGAAGGTCGAACCGGACTTGGACTGAGTCACTGCGAGAGTCAACTTCGAAAGATCACTCGGCAGCACGCGGAGCCAGTACAGGCCATCGACAAAGTCTGCCGTCGCGACAACCTTGCGCGAGTTTGGATGCGTCGTGCCAGTCGCGGTCAAAATCTCACACAAAAATCGATGGATCTACTTGCTTTCTTGAAATGCCAGACTCAGTGCGGCGTACTCGGCTTCGCTAGTGGAGAGAGGCGCACTGGTTTGTTTCTTGCTTCCCCAGCTGATTGCACCGTCGGCCAAGTTGAACAAATAGCCGGAGGTCGACTTTGATCCGAAACATCGCCAGCCCAGTCGGCATCCGAGTAGCCTTCGAACCAATGTTGTCGTTGCTGCG
>GL376623.1:619556-633414 GCA_000143045.1 Globisporangium ultimum DAOM BR144 | reverse complement strand
CTTCACCTCAGTTCATGCGCAAAAATTTGGGATCTGGTTTTCAGCCCACCCCAAGTTCAAGCTGACCGAAGCTGGGATCCGGTTCTGAGCCCACCCCATATGCAAGTTCAACTTGCAAATATTTGGGCAGTGGTCTTGAAACTGGGGAACATCCCAACTCCAACCCATCTTCGGAAGGACTTCCAGGATTGGATGAAGTGACCACTTCGGGTGGTACTTCAACCGAGAATCCGCCTGACACTGAGCTGTGGTCGAAGCAGCCCGTAAGCGCGTTGAGATGCCGAAGCCCCTCGCCGTCGGTATCGAAGCGATCATGCGTCAGTACGCCGCTGGAGGCGACTGGCCGCACATCGAGTCAAGAATCGACCAAGCGTGTCCGTACCAGCTCCCGAGAGCCAAGTACGACATGGTAATCGAGACTGGCAGAGCGCTCGCGAAAATCTCTGCGCACAAGATCATGTCGTCGCTGTGTGGTCCGGATCATGGAAACAGCGCGCTCGAAGAGCTGTACAAGCAATTCGAGATTGGTCAGATCTCCAAGCTTCCTGGTGGTAACCTTCGCGTCAAGGTCAAGTCGAGGGACGCCTGCGTGCGGTTGGAATGCACGAAGGTGAGCATCCTCGGTGGCACTTTCACCTTCAAGGAGTTGGCGGGCTTCGTAATCGCAGCTTGCGCGTACGTCTTCGACTGATGCTTCTTCTACTGCTGCTGATTATTCCTGGTCTGCTTCGGAGCTGGAGCGATTTCCTGTGTAAGAAACTCTTCGCCTGGCACTCCGAGCCTGAGTCCGTGCAGAGATCAATAACCGAACGGCAGACGCTCCGAACTGAACGGCGCGTTCTTCCCATACGCAGGGTGCAGCTTGTTGTCGAACACCAGTTGATCGCACACCGAACCATTGATGGTCAACTCGCTTGGACACGACGTCGACATGAAGTACACACGCCATGTCGCAGACGTCAACCCAGTCGCAAGGATCACTTCGCGGAACGTGTCGTACACCGGTTTGCATCCCAAAAGAAACAACCGGCGTCGGATCGCTCGCATGTCGGTATCAAAATCTACGTTGGCAACGTCCAAGTACTTGTCACTCAAAATGTCGAACTCCTTGAAGGTGAAAGTGCCACCGAGGATGCTCACCTTCGTGCATTCCAACCGCACGCAGGCGTCCCTCGACTTGACCTTGACGCGAAGGTTACCACCAGGAAGCTTGGAGATCTGACCAATCTCGAATTGCTTGTACAGCTCTTCGAGCGCGCTGTTTCCATGATCCGGACCACACAGCGACGACATGATCTTGTGCGCAGAGATTTTCGCGAGCGCTCTGCCAGTCTCGATTACCATGTCGTACTTGGCTCTCGGGAGCTGGTACGGACACGCTTGGTCGATTCTTGACTCGATGTGCGGCCAGTCGCCTCCAGCGGCGTACTGACGCATGATCGCTTCGATACCGACGGCGAGGGGCTTCGGCATCTCAACGCGCTTACGGGCTGCTTCGACCACAGCTCAGTGTCAGGCGGATTCTCGGTTGAAGTACCACCCGAAGTGGTCACTTCATCCAATCCTGGAAGTCCTTCCGAAGATGGGTTGGAGTTGGGATGTTCCCCAGTTTCAAGACCACTGCCCAAATATTTGCAAGTTGAACTTGCATATGGGGTGGGCTCAGAACCGGATCCCAGCTTCGGTCAGCTTGAACTTGGGGTGGGCTGAAAACCAGATCCCAAATTTTTGCGCATTGAACTTGAGGTTGAAGTTGAACTTGCGGTGGTTTCAGAGTCTTGCGACACTGAACCGTGCCCTCCCGTTCCACCAATTTGCGCTTCTGATTGGTCAGAAGGATGGGTTGAGGCGGATGAACGGGCAAACGCAGCTGGCTTCTCACTGGATTCTTTCCCGAAGCCAGGGCGACGAGTGGTGTTGGCTGGGTTGGCAGCTGCAGCCGAGGGTAGATTCTTGGGAGAGACCATGGCGAAAGAAGCTTGGTGGGAGAGGGTGGCGGCGAGGCGGCGGTGGTTGGCTTGGTATTTCTCAAGTCGACTTGTGGGGTAGCCAGCAAATTGAGAAGTGCCTGTAAGAGGGCGCTGTTCGCAACAGTCCCTCAAACATGGCACACACACGTGTGCTTAGAGGAAGCGTCTTCTGACTTGGAAGGAGTTAGGATGACTTGAGGGCTTGGGAGGAAATTTGCAACTGAATTAAAATGCTGTTATGGTTCCTGTCGCTACATACAATTGAACCTCAAGGGCTCCTAGAGGTTTTACAAGTAAAACCTACACATGCAGAAATAAAACCTATGAATCTGATATATAAAACCTTGGGTACACTGAGGTTGAACCCAGGGGATCTTCTGGAAACTTGAACTTGAAGTCTTGTGGAGATTCCCTGCGAAGTGATTGGCGGAAGCCACTCACTTGAGATGGTAGAGACACGTCGGTCTCGTCACCCAGACAGTTTCCCAAGTAGGAACCATCACTCTGTACTGATTAGTACATGCGATCAACATTGTGCAGTGATTAGTACATAGAACGCTTATGACATCATCCGATGACGTCACACGCGCATGTAGGTGTGTATTGCGCGAGCAAAGGCACAGGTCTTTGTCCACAAAATACGATTCGAAGGTGGTGTGTGACACACTAATCTGTGATCAGATCCCGCCTTCATGTAATGGCTAAGTATAGCCCATTACAGGAATATCCTGATTGGTTATTATTATTGAATAATATCCAATCAGATACATACCTGTAGATAATGATATCTACCAATCACATGTAAGGGCAGAGCCCATTACAATAAATAAAGTTTGATTTTTGGAAATGAGGAACAAAACTGCGGAAATGATGTGGCGTGACTATAGTCGTTATATTTCCACAACTATGCACCATATGTTATAATGCTTTATACCATTGAGAAGCCAAGATAAATATCTATCTAACGACAGTACTCTCATGCAAATTGATGCAGTAGATCCTGAGATATATAGCTTGAAACTGAAAAGTGCCAAACATTTCCGCAGTTGTGTTTGTCACTGTATTTTGCAAAGGAGAGCTCGCCTCAGTTGCATATGCTGTAAAAATGTCGTCAAACGGCTTCTTTGCCATACCAACCATATCTAAAAACTCATGAAAAGCTTTCATTGCGGTGTTCTCTTGGGCTGTCGTCCCCGCAGGAGCATCAAGTCCTCGAGCAGCTTGTTTCAGCTCTTCGTTGTTCATGTCTTTTCTTGTTTCTACTCTGTAAATGAAGTGTGATCGTGGTGGCGCTGTTGGCGTGCCATTAACTTTGAACCATTCAATCCCATCACGACTGTACCAGTTTCCTGGTACCGTCTGGAACAAACGACGGTTATTCGATAATTTACTAGTTGCCTTGCTTTTTGGATGATCACTTATTCGATAATATAAAATTGAGCCAGAAAATCCTGGAAATAAGCTGGAACATTTTTTTATCTTTATTTGTCAATCATTATTGGTCAAAAAGACACCTTCATCTCGATGCTAAATTTCCATTGGTTGAAACCACCTGCGTTATGACAGAAAGCGGGTTAGGGAAGCGTGCTTTTCGAAACAAACAAACTTATCCTACAATAACGCACCGACACGGCGACCGATCGCGGATACGAAACGCGGCATCTGCGTCTGTCGGTCGGCCTCATTCGCTGGCGCCTCTCGTTCGATTGCGAGTGTTGCAGCGCCCTCTGCCTGCGTGTGTCGCTTCTTGCGACAATAGTGCTACAGGAGACCGAAGTCAGACGAACGAGCGATGGAGTTGGTTGCACGGGAGGAAGATGCGACCGCGCCAAGTTCCCTGTCGTTTCGCGAATGCGAGAGTGAGGGAAGGTCCAATGCGTCTCTGCGACTGAATGATGTCTCTAAGTCTGGAGCTGGAGCTGCGCATGGTCATAGCTCATGCTGCAGGAATGGCGATGGCGACGGCGGAAACGCGATGGCTGGTACTCTGACGCCCTTGAATACCACCAACAGGGAGGATCAAGACAATGACGATGACGACCAACGCCGTTCAAGCGCATCGTCGTCTCTGGCAGCCTCCAATTCCTCGACATCGCGGCGGCGGAGGCGAGAGAACCCACAGGATCTTAAGACGTGCATGCAGTCGATGAAGGGCCAAGTGGTGTTCCTGCAGACCATGATGGACAAAATTGCGCTGATCGAGAAAGAGCGGAGGTTAAGTGGCCATAACAACGATTCTTTTGGGGAGCTGAGCGGGTTGTCGTTTTCGTCATTGTCGCCCGTGCGGAAATCGAGTGTCGATGTGATCGCGTTGCCGGATGCGCACTTTAAGAGAGAGATGCTCTCTTTGGACAACTGGAACCTGGACCAGGACCACCAGGCGGAGGAACGCGACGATTCTCGGTCGTCGTCGTTTATCACAGAGAGCACGAATCGACAGGACGAGTTGGAGCGCGAGAACGCAATACTGAAGCAACAGCTTGCCCGGCAGAGCGAGCAGTCAAAGAAGCAAATTGACACGCTGCTCGACGACATCGAGACGTTGAAGCGACGGGTTGAGTCCGCACAGCAAGAGAATGAGCATTTGCGTTCCGTTATGAAGGCACCAAAAGACCGCGAAAAGAATGTTTCTTGCACTGTCGATCAAGATGCCGGTGTCGTCGAGTTTGCTATCTCGACGAATTCGACCAGTAATCAAGACGACCACGAATGCAACACTACTTCTACACGAGATCCCGACGAGAAATTCCACGCTGAGGCTGCGGGCGTACTTGAGCAAGCCTCTGATGACACAAAGCTCATTCATACGAATCACGAGCGCTGTCAAGAGAAGATTCACGAACTCTGGCAGACGATCAAAAACCTAAAAGTGTACGTGGAGACCTTCCGCATCGAAAAAGACGATATGACAAAGCAACGAAACGAAGCCATCGCGTCGGCCGAGCGGGCATGGAAGCAAAACGCGAAACTAGCAGGCAACACGAACCCGGCGCAGAAAATCAAGTACTTGCAAGCTGTCAAGGACGAGAATGCAGACCTGATGAAGAAAATCCGAGACTTGCAGTCGCAGTTGGCAGCAACGCAGGTGAAACACGCCGTGAAGAAGGCGAATCCGTTTGATTCTCAGGAATCTCAGAGCGATCTCTCGTCTCTGAACGAGGAGAGCGTGCTACTCGAGGGTGACACAGACGACGCTGAGCCCGAGCGCAGCGTGCTGTTTCGGAAAATGTGGCACCACAACAAGCAGTTGGAGGCCGAAATCCAGTGGCTTCGTGAGGGAAAGCGCAAGCTGAGCGTGATGAGGCGCCGCCGGTCTCGCTCTGAATCCGTTGACTCCTCGCGCTCGAATGGCTCCAACAACAGCACAAAGCCGTCGACACCAGACGGCGACCAAAGTCAACATGGTTCATGAAAACAATCAACAATTGGTGTATTGTGAAGGAGAATTATCTCTCTTTATTTAACGTAATAAAACCCAAATTAATTGTTCAGTCTGATGACAATTAAAATTACCGATTGGCTCAATTTAATTCCGCAGCATGCTGATTGGCTAATATTGTGTGTTGCGGAACCGACCCAACGGCTTTGACGTGCCACCTTTGCGCGACCCACCCAGGCACCAAAAAGCGAACGAAAACGAGAAAAAAAGTGATGGCAAATTCGCACGCGGACGCGCAGACGCTGCGCGGCCTGCGAGCGCCGACGAATAACAGCAGCAGAGAGAACGATGCCGCTCAGGAGAGCGGATCTGTGCGGCGCATTGTGCTGCTCTCAACGACAGCGAGAGACGCGAGTTCACAGGAGCCCAACAACGAGAGCACCGCAACAGTGTTCCTCCCAAGCAGCGACATCAGCACTGACCCAACGTTGCCGGCAGGCTGGCAAAAGATCATCCACGACTCTAGGCTGCCGTGCTACGTGCACGAGACCCTGCGCCTGGTGTGCTGGACCAAGCCGTACGTGCTCGACGTGATGGGCTCGTCGAGTGAGTTTGTGAAGGTCGCGCAGCAGCACGTGCCACCGTTGAGTCTGTTCAAGACGCCGGCGGATGTGAAAAGTGCGAATGAGGCGAAGGATAATGCAGCGTCTGCTGGTGACTGCAGAACAGAGCGCCACGATAAGCAACTGGTAACTACTACAGAGCAGAGTAACAAGGCAAGCACCCCTACCAATGCAAGTGTGCATGCGAACGCGATGGTGATGCGCATACAAATACGAATCGCTTGCTCACGTGTTTATCTGCTGTTTTGTTGCGCGTGCAGCCAAAGAAGCGAAAGTTGAAGAACAACTCGACGGAGCAAGAACGACAGCAAAAGACGCAAGAGGCGCTCGCAAAAGGGCAAGACACCCAGCTTCTCTCGATGGTAACATTTCGATTGCTTGTGTGTTCATGTGGTGTATATGCTCCTAACCAAGCGCTTTGTTCGTTATGTGTATAGTCCATCGACGAGTTCAAAACGCTACCGATTGGGGACCCACGAGTGCTTCAGGTATGCAGACGTCATGCCGAGAACCTCTCATCCGTCTCACAGTAGAAATAAATCATCACTACTGTTGTATGGGCTGTTGATTTTGGCTTTCTTGTGCGTAGGCTTGCATGGAATTATCGGTGAAGACCCCGGCGCAGGTTTTACAAGAGTACCAGAACCGGAACCGCGGCATTTCCATCAACTACAACACCATCCCTATCGAGCGCGACGGCGTGAAATTGTTCAAAACCATTGTGACAGCAGGCAGCTCAGCAGCTGAGGTACGCTATACCACCTTGTGCGGACAAAGCAGCGTAGAAGGCGTAACATTGTGTTGTCTCCTGCTGTTGTCCGTCAGGGGATCGCGACGACGAAGAAAGTCGCCAAGCAACTTGGTGCGCAGTCGCTGCTTGCGATGCTCCACGAGCGCACGGCCAAAACGTACCAAGAGGTCGCGGATTTGTACAACAGTGTGGCGAAATCCCAGACCACCGCTATCGAGTCCTCGTCTTCGTCAGCGCTCGTCGTTACAGCACCGCTGCAGCATGTGAATTTGGGAGCTGGTCATTATAATGTGCCGCGCGAAGAGGGCTATCGGCGTCCCATTGACCCACGCGCGAACCGCCTCGCGCCAGGTCCAGGCGTAGGACGGCCGCCGAACAAGAAGCTGTGGCGCTCGGCGCCCAGTGGTGGTTCTGGCAGTGGGAGCGGATACAGCAACAACGGCAATGGATACAATGGAGGAGCGTACACGGGTTACACGGAAGCGTCTGTGGGGCAATATCTTCAGGCAGCAGCAGCAGGCAGCTACCCGCGATATGGAGATGCACAAGATGCGAATCAGTGGAGCGGCTACGCGCAACCGCCATCGGCATACTATCAGCACCCGGGAGGCGCGTGGCGTCCAGCAGACACAAAGACGTATGATGACGACGCCACCGAGCGAACGGAGAGAAATCGCATCGTTGCGTACTCGCATGCGCCTGCAGACTCGACCGGATATGCAGGAGCGCAGTACTATGCCGATGACGCATCTTGGCGGCACGATGCGGGCGGTCCTGGAGCCAATTACCAGCAGTATCAGCAGCAGCACGCGTACGCGCCTCCTGCCAAAGGCGCGCTGAGCCAATACGGCCCGCCCTCCCAGCAAAGGGAGAGCAGTCGGTACACTCGGCCTGGCGATCGGCTCAAGGTATGTTCAGTTGCTCACATACTAGTATACATAGAGAGGGCAAACGTGGGAGAAAGTGGACGCTAATGACATTGTTGTGGGATGACTGATGGCAGGTCACCTTGAGGAGCCGAATGGATGGCGGCGTGTAGAGAACTCGGCGGGGGATGAGTGGTGACGGCGGCGCGAGCAGACTGTATTTATCAACGCCATCATCAATCCGTCCCATCGCCAGTAAGTAAAACATGCACGCAGCAGTTCCCAGTCTTTGGTAATGCACGCACAATCACAGCATAAGGAGCATTACGGCAGGGCGGCTTGTCTGCTGTTTGGTGCATTTTAGTATGCAAATGCACATGGAACGCCCTGGCTTATGCTGCATATCTCTCCACGCATTCGACTGCTTTGCACCACAGGCGGGTTTTTTCCGAACGTTTTGCAGTCGGTCCGCATGGTTTTCCGCCACTGGTGTAACGCTTGCTCGCCTCTGGTTACACCAGCTGGTTTTCATCCCCAAGCAAACGCAAGTTGACACGCCTCCGCTATTGCATATATCCATTAAAAAAACATGCTCAACCCGTCATAAAGAGGATTCTTGTTTTGCAAATATAATCATTATTGCAGTGCAGCAAGCACTTTGAATAAGTATGAACTTTGAGCAGGGTACAGTATGGATGTAATGTCGCACGAAGGTAGCAACAAGCGAGGAGCCGTGACTCGGCTCTGCCCGCTATCGCCTCGTTGAAAGCCAGTACATAGCAGACGTGCGACGCGTAGGAACAACTCAGGCGTTCTATAGGGAACAGCGGGGGAAGCGCATGCGAATCTGAAGATGGGCGCTTCCACACGCCAAAACGACAAGCGCGAGCGAGACTCCCCAGTATCACAGAGACGCCCGTAAGGTGATGGAGGGGTACCTGCTGGTGTTCACCAAGGACCGCGCGGCGCACGTGGGCTACTGTGTGCTCGAGCACGGGCAGATCTCGTGCTACGATCGCATAGACGGCGACGTCGTGGCGCGCATCGAACTCACGCGCCACCGCGTCCGTGTGCAGCCGCTGCTGGGCGGCAACGTCTGCCCCAACCGCTTTGTCGTATACACGACCGAGGTGAAGCGCGCTGACCAGGCGGGCAAGCTCCGCGCCACGGTGCACGGCGAGAAGACGCACTTCTTCGCGGCCGCGACCTCCGACAAGATGTGCAAGTGGGTCAACGCGATCCATAACTGGCGCCGCCACTCGTTCGACGATCCGCTGCGCAAATACAGCGGCGGCGCTCTTTGCGACCCGAGTATGACGAGCGCGGACTTCCAGACGCTGCGCCGCATGGCGCTAGAAGACGACCGTGTCGAGGTGTTGGACGTCGCCAACCGCTTCGATATTCGCGTCATGCGCTACACGACCGCGGCCAAGAAGAACGGCGTCAAGAAGGTCGCCGCCGCGGCCGCCGCGTTCCCCAAGATCAGCCCCATCAGCACAATAAGCGGTGCGGCCGCGCGGAAAGTGCTGCTCATGCGGCCGTCCCACGCCAGCGGCGCCCTCGTGTCCTGGCTGCCGTCGTTCCCCTACGGGAGCCGGAAATCAACTGCCGCGTGATGAGGACGACGGACGAAGTGCAGGACATATCTATCAGTGAGTGCGTGTGATTTTTTTGGTGGATGTGAATATGGCGTGTACAAGTAAGTGAACATTAATATCAGAGTCGAGAAGACACTGCAGCGGACAGCAAGCTGCTTTATAATAAAGGAAGAGATGGCAATGAATGCGAATACATAGACAGACGTCAAACACAGGCGTGAATTGGACTATGAAGAAAACGAAGCAGATTTTCGAGTTCAAACTTCCATTAATGCATCTTTGTCCTATGCAGAGCGTGTGTGGGAATATGCGTAAATGCCGCATGCGCATACACTCTCTACAAGTAGAGCCCTTCGGGGATGTTGGCCTTCTTTCGGTACAGCGCCTTCTCCTTGGCCTTGCGGAAGTCCGCCTGTGTGACGCGCATGCGGCGCTCGCGCAGCGCGAGCAGCCCGGCCTCTGTGCACACGGCCTTGATGTCTGCGCCCGAGAGCTCGTCCTTCGCCATCACGAACTCCTCCAGGTCCACGTCCTCCGAGAGGCTCATGCGGCCTGTGTGAATGTTGAAGATGCGGCGCTTCGTCTTGATGTCAGGCAGTGGGAACTCAATCTGCAGGATAACATCAAACGCAATAAACAAATGGTGAGTACACATAGATGTATTGCCAATGAGCAGCCGCAAAATAACCAAAAACGCACCTTTCGGTCGATACGACCCGGACGAATAAGCGCAGGATCCAGACTCTCAATCGCGTTGGTCGCCATAATCACCTTTACGTCGCCTCGCTCGTCGAAACCATCCAACTGGTTGAGCAGCTCGAGCATCGTACGCTGGATTTCGCGCGTGCCGCCGCTGCTCGAGTCGTAACGCTTGCTACCAACGGCATCGATCTCATCGATGAACACGATCGACGGCGCGTGGTCGTCGGCGACGCGGAACATCTCGCGCACAAGCTTCGGCCCATCGCCCAAGTATTTCTGAATCAGCTCTGAGCCCACGACGCGCAGGAACGTCGCCGACGTCTGGTTCGCGACAGCCTTCGCGAGCAGCGTCTTGCCCGTTCCCGGCTCGCCATACAGGATCACACCCTTCGGCGGACGAATACCGATGCCTTCGTACAATTCCGGGTGTGTAAGCGGGAGCTCGACGGCTTCCTTGATCTCCTGAATCTGCGACTCCAGACCACCGATGTCCGCGTACGACTCCAACGGCGCCTTGTCGACCTTCATCACGCTCACCATCGGGTCGGTATCGTCGGCGAGGATACCCACGACCGACATCACCTTATTGTGGAGCAGCACCGAGCAGCCTGGCTCGAGCATGTCTTGGTTCACAAACGACATGACACCGACGTAGTACTCCGGACCGGACGAGGACGACACGATAGCGTGGTTGTCGTCAATCATCTCCTCCAGCGTGCCGACGCCCATGGGCGTGCCGCGCAGGTCGTCGACTTTCGAGCGCTCCTCCTCGTCCTTCTCATGTTTCGGCTTCATGACCTCCTGATTCTGGATGAACTCCTGCTCCATGAGCAGGAAATCCTTGATGCGCTCGAGCTTGAGCAGACGCAACTTGCACTTTGCCGTCGGGTACACGGGCGGGATGCGCACGGCGACCGATGGGCCTTTCTTCTTTCGGCGGCGACGCGTGGGGCCGCCGCCGCGCGGCTCAAACTTCTTCTTCTTCTTGGCGGCGTCCTCCTTCTTCTTGGCCGCGTCCTCGCGCGACTGGCGCGGCAGTCCGCTCTGGCCCTGCCCCATGTTGCTTTGCTTGCGAAATGGAGCTTTCCGTATGGGGCAAAGAGAAAACACAAAAAAGATCTCCCCCTCAGATATAAAACCTCGGGACGATCTAGAAGTCTAGACAACAAGGTTTTATACCTAGGAAAGAGCGATTTTAAACCAATGAACAAAGGGAGAGTGACATGAGAGAGAAAGATAATTTGCTAAAAAGATGTAGGAGTTGGGGCGCAGAGTGACGGGATTGGTTGAAAAAATGGTGGACACTTGAAACGACGTGCCCGTTTTCAGTGTTTTACGACATCTACATCGGAACGATCTCTAACTTGCACAGCGGACAACTATTGTTTTCTCGTATCCAGCCGTCGACGCACTCTAAACAGCATGCAATGCGCGCATTTTGAGTAACTAGCTCCCAGATCTTGTCAGCAAGTGAATTAAAACGCACCTTCATGAAACACATGCGCACATGGAAGCGTCAATGCGCGATCGTTTGGAACGAAGTTGAACTGACAAATGATGCACCTAAAGGGAGCATACCCCACACACATTTTAATAGTCAGTCTCCACCACAACCAGCATCTTTTTTTTCATATGCAAAGCCACGTACGAGACGTCTGAGTCCTGGTTGCCGCTCCACCGATGCGTGGGCAGCTGCGAGATCACGTGCACCGCCATTTCGCGCCATCGCTCTTTCTTCACGTCGCCATTCTGCTCCCCGAGTTGCAGCAGCTCGTCGTACGTCATGTTGTCCGGATCGATGTCGTGGTGCTGTAGCAACGCCTGCTGACCGGCCGACGCCTGGTGGTACTCGTACTGGTTGGATGGTGCGTCTTCCTGTTGCTGGCGGGCTGCCTCACGGAGACGCGCCTCGTATTCTTCATACGCCGCGATATTCTAGATGATGATGCAGACGAGCGAATAGAGTTAGACCACCTGTGGATAGCAAGGTACCCAGTGTTTTAGCCCGCACCTCTTGGTGTTGCAAGTACTGGGCCAATGCGATGGACGCTGCTTCGTCATTGTCTGGAGCAGGTGACGAACGCGGCGACGAGTTGATGGTTGTCGGCGACGAGGCAGCTGATGGCGGTGACTGCACCGAGTACGTCGGACTGGTACTAGTAGAGGATGTGGTGGTGGTAGTGGCAGTGCGACGACGGCCAAGCGTATAGTCTCGGTCTTGTTCTGGTCCTCGACGGATTCTGCGATCTGGGGAGTCAACGACCCCAAGTCGTGGTCGAGGCCGAGAGACTGAGGTGGTGGACGTAGGAGATGATCGCGCACTCAGCGTCGGTCGAGACGATACAGTTATTACGACCTCATCGTCCTCTATATCACGAGTGCTGTGCAATGGGGACGTCCGTCGGGTTTCGAGTACAAAACTCAAAGGACGACGAGTAAAAGCGCTTGCTTCTGCTACTCGTTCTGCTGAGCGTCGCGACAACCGATCGTCTACCTCCTCGTGGCGAGGATCGCCACGAGACGAATCTGGACTCTCAGCGCAGAAATCATCCGACAGTGAACGCGCAGCAGCAGGTGGAGAGCGGGAAGGCCGTGGCGCCAGGTAGGACGACATCGGCGATGACTCTTGTGTGCGGCCCAGACTGCTACGAGCGGATGGACTCGTGAGATCGATGACATTCTCCGCACTATTGCGCAAGGATCGCTCTTGGGCCAGCAATGCCGCTGAACGCGTGGAAACCCCCGACTCGCCTCTGGCAGGGCCATTGGGCATTGGGAGCAATATTCGGCTCGTAGGGCGATGGTCGCTGGTCTCTGGCGACCGCCGCTCTTCCCTTGTGCCCAGAAGAGAGGTCGTATTATACGTAGCTCGTGATGGGAGAGGCGACCGGTCCAGCGACTCGCTGCTATTGCTCATCTGTTTGCATATCCAGAACAGCAACCCATCAGATATTAGTGCTCCAAGGACAATATCACAAAACTCTATGAGTGCAACCATACGCCATGCGACTCCAAGAGCATCTTTGCATGCGCGCGCTCGAGGCGGATGTAGCGCCGCTTGAGCCGCGCGTACTTCTTCTCGAGTTGGTCGCGCTGCCGCCGCTCCTCTTCGTACGCGGCCGCGAGCGCAATCACGCGGCGCTGCTCCACGTGGTCCGCGTGCAGCGCGCGGTTGCTTCCGTTGCCGTCGCTGTCGCTGTTGCTCTGCGTCGCGGCGCGGCGCGTTCGGTACATGACGCGTCTTTGTTTGTCGGGTCTCTTTGCGAGGCCAAATGGCGTAGCGCTGGAGAGCTATTGACACATTCCGATGATTCCTCGCGCTTTGAGTGTTCCTCGCCAAAAAATCTCAAATCAAACCGGTATAGATACGGAAGAGTCGACGGATACCGGTATAGAATATCGGAGATGATTTGCAATCACTGCGGCTTTTGATATTTTGTAGATATCAATTGGCGTTTTGTGTGGTTCATGACCGCGGTCATTCCGGACTTGTGTGGGATTCTGTGAGATTCTGACCGAACTTTTATATTTTTATTTTGTCGTCCCATCTGTGTGCTTTCAAATTTAGGTATATTCTTTTAGATAGGAGACCCTTGGAAACAGCAAATTTCATTCATCAAATTGCGTCATGAACAGCAGCACGGCAGGTTCGCGATTTGCAGAGTGGGGTGAGCACGCTCTGCAACTTCATCTTCAGGAGCAAGAAGCACTGAAGAGGGTGCACATAACGAAGAACTTGCTCAGGCCGTCAAACACACAACAACAGTACTCTCCTAAAGCGCTGGAATTTATTCAGTGGATGAGTTACAAAGGGTAGCCAGACGAGCAAGTTACAGAAGCGAAGATGGTTCTGTTCATCACTGAGATCCAGAACAGACCAACTCGAAAAACTGGTCGAAAGCAACAGCAGCTTGCAGGTTCATCACAATCAGCGCCATCCCCGTATTGTGCTCGAGCCATTGGGTATTC
>GL376623.1:561297-618641 GCA_000143045.1 Globisporangium ultimum DAOM BR144 | reverse complement strand
GGTGCTCAATGGTGCTGCAACAACCGTGACACGCAGTTCTACTGCCGTCGAAAGCCGCTATTTGACAGTATTGTGTTGCTGATGGCAGATCAGAACGCATCAGAGGACTGTGCTGTTGCTTTGCACGAGAAGATAAGGGGAGGTCGAAGCCTCAGGTACGTAAGCGACCTGATGAGGAAAGCAATCGCTAGCTTCAAAAGAACTTCGAACTCTCAATCATATCGTTCGTTTCTACAAAACGAATATGCCAAAGAAGAGAAACAATAGTCAGATCATTAAAAAAATCTTGAATAACATTTGCAGCAGTTCATATCTACAGTGCCATGGTTGTCATGGCCAAACGTGAATTGGCAGCTGGTAAAGTCTTCTTCATCAACGCGCATTTGGAGGCTCGAGCGGTGACTGTCACCTATATGTAGAAACAAACAGAGTACCGATTGGGTTAGAATTTGACCGAGAAATATGCCATGCGGTGAGGCTCCTTACCGTTACTTCTAGTTTTTGTTTGCCGTCAAAATGGTTGGTGTTGCGCGAGTGAGCATGACGAGCACCACACACTATTCTAGAATATACTGTTTGTGAGGTTCCAGGCACTATTTTGTACTATGCTATGGTATTTAATATCTGCATAATGCGAAATAATATCTGCGATATTGTTATGACCGGGTCATGACCGCCCATACAAATGCTTATGACCAAAAGAATGATATTTGCTTCGGTATGCACTGGTATGCATACGCTTTTGGTGCATAGCACTTGATTTGGCTTCCTTCTACTTCGCGAAACAAACAACTCAATTTGAATTCATAGCATACGATACTAGTATGGCCGAGCTCAAATCGACTCCACTGTAGGGTTGGTTTGAGTTTCATCAAGCAAGCTTTTATCCTACAGATACTGAAGCAAGCATCGGTATTGTATCCGAAAATGGCTTCGAAATCAGTGAGAAAACGTCCCCAAACCTTCTGGCCCAGGTGTCATGTTTTAAAGCGATTTGTCAGGTGATGCCTCAAAGTCGATACCTGTGCTGCGTTTTTTCTCTCTTGTGGGTGAGTGGGTGTGGCGTGTGAATACCATTGCGAAATTTGCTGTTGAAGCCTGAAGTCTTCAGCTTTTAAGGGCTCGCAGTGCGTGGAGTGCGCTCTGGGTCAGTAGTTTCATCTGTAGCTATATTGGAAATAGCGTCAAATACCGAGTTTCAAATCGCGAGCACCGAGCCCCTCATGCCGACAAGAACCACAGCTTCCGTGACTCTGATTGTGGGTGCATGCGCTATATCATGCTTGAAGTACGAGAACGGATTTAGACGTTTTCAAGCTCATACTTTTAGAAAAACAAACTATAACTTTTCACTTGTATCGCGATTTATGTTGACCAAAAGTTCAACCCAATAAATATCGGTATGGAATATCGGTATTCTATCATCTATAAATACAGCAAATACCGGTACATTCTCAACGTTGTGAAGTACCTTGGTATGGTACCGGTATTATTTTGCACATGGCTTCTTCCCGCCTCTCCCTCGTCCAAATCAGTGTCAAGTCAACAGCAGGTTCCGTAGCCAAAGCTCCAAGCCTGTGTGTGCTGCGTCTTGTGCTGCGTGTGTGTAGCTGCCGACGATGATCTTCGACGACGGGCGCGTGCAGAGACTTGCAGCGCACGTCGCCGCGTGGAGCGTGCTCTGGATCGTCATCCTCCAGGTCGTGCCTGCCGGCGCGAGCAAGCGCAACCACATCATCTCGCTCAACGCTGCACATGGCGTCGTGTGCACACTCACGGCTGTCCTGACCATCCAGGGCGGGTACGACTCGACGAATGCGGTGGCCGTGTCGCTCTCGTATTTCCTCGTCGACCTGGCCGCCATGGTGCAGAGCGACGGACTGCGCAACCTGCCGACGCTGAACCGGTCGCGCAAGATGGACTACGTGCACCACGTGCTCGGGCTGCTGTGGGGCTTCGTGTTCTTCGTCCAGGAGGCGACAGTGTGCGACGCGCATATGGGGAACCCGTACGTGTGGATCCAGACGAACGAAGTGAGCACGCCGTTCTACAACTGGTTCCGCCTGACTGACAACAAGCTCGCGGGCGCGCTGTTCGTGCTCACGTTCTTCGGCTCGCGCATCGTGTTCAACACGGCGTTTTTGATCCCGCAGACCTTGCGGCACTGCGACGCGCGGTACCTCGTGGCGTGCATCCCGTTCTTCGCGCTGCAGTACATGTGGTTCGTCATGATCGTCAAAAAAATGGCGCGCACATTGAAGAAGCCCGCGCTCCAGGTTCCAGGTTCAGGCTTCAAAGTTCCAGGTCCAGTTTCCGATGCGTTCGCTCCAGGACCAGAAGACAAAAAAGAACTTTAGAGGAGAACGGCTGGCTCGAAAGAAAAATCGATGGCGCGATAAAAAGAAGAACGCGGGAAGAAGAAAAAAACGAAACGATTTGTTCTCTCTTCTGGATGGCGAGTGTCAACTGGACGCGGCTCTTGGCAGAATGATAGATAGCAGGGAATCAAGTAAGGAAGAATTCATTGCGTGGCTCTTGGTACACGCTGAAGGCGGCAGTGGCGTCGAGTATGTGAAGGAATGAAGTTGGACAGAGTCGCTGATTGTGGAGCAGCCTTCTATGTACACTTGTATGTCAGGACTAACCGTCTGATTCCAGGGAACCCAGGTGCCGAATTGGCCAATCTTTCACTCATGTCCACTCAGTTTACGAACCTCCCGCCTCTCACAAATACCATTTTACGGGTCTTCGCCCAAAGATGTTCGTATTGAGTGGTCTGGCACTGCCAGGTGCCAGTTCGGTGCTGTGGCCCACTCTATTCCAGGGCTCCGACACGTTGGCGCGGTCGTCAGTATGTAAGGGTAGCACTGTGGGGGCGTTCGAAAAGCGTGGCTCTTCTAGTGAAAAAATGAGCGAGAGAGCGGAGAAGAAGATCCGCCGCTTCTCACAGAGAAATCGAAGGCACAGTCGCGCGTGTGTGTGTGCGTGTGTTGTGCGTGTGTGTGGGAAGCGCGAGTGACGGTCGCAGCAGCAGCGACTGACGCACGTGCTGCCGAACGTCGTTGGTGGCGCAGACGCCGATTCCCTCATGCATCAGCACGTGATGCCGCAGCGGTACGTCGTCTCTCCTGTATGCGATTCCCCCTTTGCTAAATATATCTCCACCATCCCCTCCGGGCAAACGCATTTGCGATCGTGCTGTGCGTGGTGATTGCTGCTTGGCGCTTGATGCTTGGTGTGTATGATGGGGGAGATCGATCGATCGTTTTGTGTAGAGCCATCATCAGGATGCCGCGATGTGACCTGATGTTGTTGCATGTGGCGTGTAGTCTCGTGGAGAGTCGAGGCGGAGGCAGCGCGCATGCTTCCTCATCCAACGCCGAGCAGGACACCGCAGAGCGACCGGACGCGATCAAAGTCGAGGCACCGCGGATACCGCATCTGTTCCCATCATCCGCGTCGGGCAGCAGTAGCGCTTCGTTTGCGCTGCATGGACGTGGTCCTGCGAGCTTCCATCTCCCGCATCAGCAGCAGCAGCCGTTCTTTCATCAGCGCTCAGCGGCGGACCTCATGCTCGGACTCAAGACGCTTGCGACGCATGCAGACCGACAGGCGCCCGTGGCTACGAACGCGCATGAGAGCGCTCTCCCCGGTAGCTTCCCATCATCTGCTTCGTCTGTTTCTATGCGACCAGGTGCTCGATACGCCATTCCGCATGGATCTACGACCACAACCCATACGCCAGGCTTGTTGCCACCGCTACTCGCTATGGGCCACGATGCGCAAAGCAGCAGCAGCAGCCGTGATGCCATCTCGCCGCCACAAACCGAAGAGAAAAGTCAGAGCCTCAAAGTCGCGCCCGTACCGTTTGGCGACAATCAGTACGCTGGTCGAAAGCACAAACGCGGCGAATCGCGACTGCCAGATAATGCGACGACGTCGCCGTCCGGATCTAGGTACCCAAGCCCCGGCGGCGACCGAAATACGATCACATTGAGTCCGTCCAGCACGGGTATGTTTCTTTTTCGAGAATGTGGAGTTGTGGATGCGTGTAGTGATTTGTAGTGGCTTTTTCGTGTCGTTTTGGACAGCGGCGCCAGCGCCTCGGGTCCTCCCTGTATCCTCGACCATCGCGTGGAGATCGACATCGACGTCGAGCTCCATTTTCCCTCCAGAAACGAAGCGATTCCGAACGAACAGTCCCGTCCGCAGCGGTGGTGCTACTGCTTCGCATAACCTGCTAGCACAATCCCCTGTTGCGCCACAGAAAACGTAAGGAAGCCTACGATCTGCTTCTATTTTCTATGAAGATAAGATCTGACTCACTCTGTCTTGAAACAGGTCGTTTCCGCTCTCGTCCATACTCGCACCCCCAGCGTCATCTTCAACGACGAATCCTCCACCATTGGTGCGCAAAGTGTCGTCCAAGTGGCGTGATGAGCTAGCTGACTTCGACCGGCGGAAAACGCGCGAGCGCATCCAGCGCGGATTCGCGCGACACTGTGATGGCAACTACGACGTGCTGCTGCTGCTAGTGGCGTCCATAGAGGAGGAGCTGCTGCACATCAAGACGAACTCGAAGGAGCACTACGAGCAGCAGGCTGATGCGCTGAGCGCCGAAGTCAGGCACGCGCATCTTGAGCGCTGAGCTATAAAGACTGAAAAAGTTTGTGCATCAACCACGAGCAACGCAGCACCGTGGCTACTATCTATTTTCATATTCATGTGGTGAAGGATACAAGAAATCATCAAGAAGAACAAGTTAATGCGCGCAAAGTCCAAGGAATCCAAGTCTGAGAGGAGAGAAGGTGGTATATAAATATTAAGTGGGCGGAAGTATACACACAAGAGCACAAAGAGAGTGAGAGAGTTGCAGGCAGAGAGAGACTTGGGAAGTGAACCGAGTCCGAGGCGCCGGCCGATAAAGAGACAAGCAGCAGTCGTGGGAGAGAAAGCGGGATAAAAACATGGGGCATTTTTGGACCGCGACGGCGAGAATGAAAAAATAAATTGGCAACAAATGAAAGCTGGCAATAATATTGAAACCAATGAATTGCATGGCGACATAATTTGTCTTTTTTCTAATCATGAGCTCGTTTTGTGTCATTTTGTGCAAATGTAGCCATGTGTCCCTTCAGATGGCGGTTACACTGACGTGTGTTGATTCTCCGCCACACAAAATACACATACAACAAGACGCCTTTTCACAGCAAAGCAGTACAAAGCGTTGAGCGTATTGCACATTGCACCAAGCGAACAAACAAGAAAGCGTGCACGATGCAGGTGCACGAGCTGCGCGAGATGGGGGAGGCGCTCACTAGGGCGCGCGAGCTGTGCCACGAGGCGCAGTACGAGCGCGGACTCGCAGTCTACGAGAACACGCTGCAGACGCTGCGCCAGTGGATTCGCCATATCACCAAGATGGCCGAGCGTCAACCCTGGTTGCAGATGCAGATCGACCTGGAGAACGAGTTCAACCTGATCTCAGACTACGCCGAGCTCACGCAGGCGTTCAAGATCCCGCTGGGTGCAGGGCGGGTGACGGGCGCTGTTGCTACCAAGCCATCAGTCCCATCGCAGCAGGGGCCAGCACCAGTGCACCCACGGTCTGCGGCTCCATCCCATTTCCATCAGGACGACCCCACACCGTCACCGCGTTGGGAGATTCGCACGCCCGAGTCGAAAGGACGTGACCAGAACCCTGTGGTAAAGTGCATCTGCATGGACGTCGTTCTATAATGCCTCCTCAGCAGTGTTTCACGGTCTATCACTCTGTATGCAGGAAGATCAAGGACGCGACCCGGATGTGTGGGCGTCGCCGTCTCCAGATCAGTTTGGGCGAGGTCGTGGTGGTGGTCAAGCACCATTGCAGCGAGCCCCACCGTCGTGGGCATCCGACAACGCGAATAATGGGAATCGGTACAATTTTGAAGAATAATAGATATTCACGTAGGGCAGATTTGCTAACACTTCATGGATTCTTTTCTGGTGGCATACGATTCACAGTCGAGTCGTAAAACCTGGTGCCAACAAACCCGGGAATGGTCGAGCAGCTCCAGTCTCCGATCGACCGTCGGGGCGACGTACTCCAAGCGAAGACCAGCAGCGCAAGCCACGACCCGCGGCTGTAAACAATGAACCGAGTCGCCGACCTGGAGCTGCTGCTGCCAAATCAGCTCCAGGCAAAGACGGTGGCCTCAAGGTTGCACGTAGGGAGAACGCTGAGAAAGTGAAGCTCGGCAATGGCACCGAGAAGCCCAAGTACTCGGAGATCGCACGCGAGGAAGGCATGGTGGACCTGGAGCTCATCGAGATGATCGAGCGCGACATCGTCGACTCGGCCCCAAAGATCACGTTTGATCACATCGCGGGGCTCGAGCATACGAAGCAGCTGCTCCAGGAAGCCGTGATGCTCCCGCAGATCGCGCCGCATCTCTTCAAAGATGGCCGCTTGAAGCCCTGCAACGGCGTGCTCATGTTTGGACCCCCAGGCACGGGCAAGACGCTGCTCGCCAAGGCTGTCGCGAACGTGTGCAACACGACGTTTTTCAACATCTCGGCGTCCACTTTGGCGTCGAAATACAGGGGCGAGTCGGAGAAAATGGTGCGCATCCTCTTCGACATGGCGCGGTACTACGCGCCGTCGATCATCTTCATGGACGAGATCGACTCCATCGCGGGCGCTCGCGGCGGCGCACAGGAACACGAATCCAGTCGACGGTAAGCAAGTTTCGACTTGGTATTAATGTGAATCATCTACTTACTGATTCCAGAGTGTAGAGTGAAAACGGAGCTGCTCGTGCAGATCAATGGCGTGGGCTCAGGGGATCCGGCGGACCCGAACAACCGCGTCATGGTGCTCGCGGCGACCAACCTGCCCTGGGAACTCGATGAAGCCATGCGGCGGCGTCTAACCAAGCGCGTGTGTACGTTAGCGTTTGTCCAGGCTTTCCTTGATTTCTCCAGGCTCATGAAGCGTGTTCAATAACGCTTCTCTCATTTACAACACAACAGACATTCCGCTACCAGGAGCCGAAGGCCGACGACAATTGTTCAAACTCAACTTGGAGCGCGTCGACGTGGCGCCAGACGTGAATTTTGAGAAGCTCATCGCCGAAACCGAGGTATGTGCGTACAATTAATGGGCCTTCACAAGCATGATGATATCAACGCATGTGTGTGCAATATATTAACAGGGGTACAGCGGCGATGACATCTGCGGTCTGTGCGAGACGGCCAAGATGATGCCCGTGAAGCGCCTGTACACGCCCGAGGTGCTCAAGGAGCTGCATCGGAAGAAGCAGGAGGGCGCGACGGAGGACGAGCTCAAGACCCACGAGAAGAGCGCACTGGAGATCACGTGGGCGGATTTCCAGACCGCGCTCGAGAACGTGAGCAAGTCCGTCGGCCAGGACCAACTCGAGCGCTTCGTCAAATGGGAGGAAGAGTTTGGCTCCAAGTAAAGCTACACATAGGTCAGCAAACAGGCATACATGCATACATGCTATGGTAACAAAGCGGGTCAAGCGTACAGAGCTATGAAGGCATTCATTTAAGGGAAAGCGCTTTGTTTTGTCGGGCGCAATTAGAGCTTGCGCTTGAGAAGGCCCGAGAGGAAATCGAACGAGTTGCCGTCCGGGTACAACTCGAGTTGGCTTCCCTCGGACTCGGCCAAGAGGCATCCGGTGGCGGTGAGCCCCTTGATCACCGCTGGCACTGTCGTGCCCGCCGCAGCGCCCACGGCGTCGCTGCTCACCTGCACGATCTGGTCCGTGTGAAGCCACTTTTGCAGGTACGCATCCATGAACGGCGCAAAGCCCTGCTGCTGGAACAGCTCCTCCATTGGCTCGTACGCATTGCAGAACGCCGCCAGGAACTCCTCCCTATACGCATAAACACAAGTCGCTACAGTGAAAAACATGTGGCGTGTGATTATAAAGAGAATAGAAGACTTACTTGGTGACGGTGCATGGTACACTTTCCGTACTGAGGACGTCCTGGAGACAGAGTGTTGGCGTCTTGTTGGAAATGTTGATGCCAATGCCTAATTGCATTAAGGCTTTTGTTAGTACCAAAACAGCATTCTCACAAGCAAAGGCGTAAACAGCTCTGCTAAAACGTACCCGTGGTGACGTTGAACTTTCCGTCGCGGTACTCGGACTGGCAGAGCATGCCGCCGATCTTGACCGTGTCGACGTAGATGTCGTTGGGCCACTTGATGCGCACGGGGCTCGCTTTGCCGCTCTCCGATGGGTTCACGACCTCGACAGCCCTGATGATCGCGAGTGACACGAGGTACTGCACGAACGGCAATGTGTTGCCGTCCACGAAGCTGCTGTTGAACGAGAACGTGAGGCAGCCCTCAGGCGAGAACCACGTGTTAGAGCCGCGACCCTTGCCCTGAAGCTGGTGCTCCGTGTAGCAGAGCACGCCCGGCGGCGGCGTGGGGCGCAGCGTGTCGTGCAGGAACGTCTGCGTCGACGCCATCGCCGGGCTGAAGAGCACGACGCCCGCGAGCGTGTGGGTCTTGAGTAGCGGGAAGAGCTGCGTCTGCATCACGCGTGTGTCATGCGCGTCCGCAGCCGAGTCGTCAGCAGAAGACGGTGGAGCAGACGCAGCGTCGAGCACCGTGGCGGACGGCAGCGCGGGCGTGGTGCCGCTGAGCCACGTCTGGAACGGGCGCAGGTGCTTCTCCGAGCGCGCGTAGCAGCGCAATTCCTCCGCGAGCTGCTTGGACGCCATCTTCAAACTTGGGTTGTGCAAAGATAGCTGGGTATCGAGCGTTGATACCTTTGAATTAGTGTCGCTCCTTTGGGTTCTTCCACATAAATCACGGTTGATACTATTAGAATATTACAGTAGTAGAATTTAGTGACGGTCGTAATTAATATGAGGGTTTGTCCTAAATTAGGATTCGTACCTAGGAATTAGTGCTACAAATAGAACAAATTGGAGGTGGTTGGAGCTCATTTTTTGTTTGTTTGTTTATTTGCTTGTGTGTTTCTATCGAGAAGCATGCGCTACAATCAATTAAATGCCGCCCTGCTCTTAGTCAAAACGCATGAAGAACGCCGAGGACGGGTCGATCTGCTTGGCATCGAGCGCGAGACCTGGCCCCATGGTCGAGCTCAGGTGCGCGGCCTTAATGTACTTGCCCTTGGCGCCCTCGGGCTTGGCGTCGCCCAGCGCGACCATGAACGCGCGCACGTTTTCCAGCAGCGCCTCCTCCGAGAAGCTCGCTTTGCCGATGCCCGCGTGGATGATGCCCTTCTTCTCGGCGCGGAACTCGACTTGGCCGCCCTTGGCCGCCGAGATCGCGTCGGCCACATCGAGCGTCACCGTTCCTAACTTTGGGTTTGGCATCAGGCCTCGTGGACCAAGGATCTACATAAACACGCAGCGGAGAATCAGTTTAGCATGAGCATTGTAATGCCATAGGGGTGCGTGCGCACTACAAGCAAACGTACGCGAGCCACACGGCCGACGAGCGGCATCACGTCCGGAGTCGCAATGCATCGGTCAAACTCCAACTTGCCACTCTGCACCAACTCAACGAGGTCTTCGGCGCCGACGATCGTGGCACCGGCCGCCTTGGCTTCCTCTGCTTTCGGGCCGCGCGCGAACACGGCGACGCGCACGGTCTTGCCGGTCCCGTTGGGCAGCGACACGACGCCACGCACGCTCTGGTTCGGCTTGCGCGGGTCCACGCCGAGCTGCACGGCAATGTCGATCGTCTCGTCGAACTTGCGCGTTGACTGCTTCAGCTTGGCAATCGCAGACTTGATGTCCTCTTCCACCTACATGGGCATTCCCACAAGAGCGTTAGCGGTTCATTCTAGCCATTATCCGCCATCAAAAAGTTGGCGCGCACCTGTGGCAAGCCCGTGTTGCGCGGCTTAAGGCCCAGCGCCGTGGGCGAGCGCGTGGAGCGCGCATTAGCAACGCCCTCGACGGCGGTGGACGCACTGCGCGCCCAGCACGGGGCGGCGCGCGTGGCGTGGGCCTTGGCGTTGATCAGCAGCAGCACGCGCATTCTTGTCGTTTTGCGCTCCACCAGAGAAACGAATGGGGCGCTTCTATTGGGATGGCGCTGGATCCACTCACAGGCAACGCTGGTGTTCGGGACCATGCGGGACACCATGTCCCTAACAAGGGACTTTAGCTGGCTGCTTCCTATCATAAAGCATACACCGACTTGATATATGCGAAGAGAGGCTTTTGGAAATCTGGCAAGCAAACGTGGCAAAAGTGGAGAATGATGGAAGCAAGGAGGGCAAACGGCATGACGCTGGCGCTGGTGCTGCTTGCCGCGATCTATGGCGCTTTGTGTGCACACATACGTACAACAGCAGCGGCACCCGTAGTGTGCAGCAGCCTCAATGGCCCTTTCTGCGGTGGCATTGCATCTAAATTCCCCATTGCGCCGCGTCACGCGGCCGCCAATCTCGACCGCAACGAAGAGGTACATTTGGATGAAAGCGTTGTGACTAGCGATCTATCTATCTGCTATAATTATGCTCTAATACTAACGATTGGCGGTGAATGGGCGTGTGGTGTGCGCACAGGAGGAGAGGAAACGAGAGAGAACAAAGCGCGTGAACATTGAGAAAGTGCTGAAGCAGTACGAGGTCGAAGCTGCTTTTGACGAAACGCAACGTGACACTGACGCGCTCTTCAATGAGATCGGCATGCTGCTGGACGAAGCAGTATCACTGCTGCATGACTTTGACGAGGACGAAGACGAGAGTCCGATTGTCGGCACGTTTGCGTTCAGCAACGAAGGCGGCGTGTTTGAAGAGCTCGACACGATGGATGGTGCCGGTCTCAAGGTGCGCATATGTGTCTTGTACGTGTAAGCTGGTGTGGCTGACTGTGTGCCTACATGGGTGTCTCTATGCGCAGGAATTCTTTGAACTCGCGCTTGAGGAAGTCGTGCAGTCGTATGACACGATGCTCGATGACATGTCGCCCGTGGTCGCACAGGGACTGCGCAGCTCTGCGCGGCACCTGAAAGAGGTGCGCGATTACCAGAACTTCGCGTTCCAGCGACTCGACGCGTCTCTGCGCTCGAGTATCAGAAAGAAATTTATGCACCACCGCCTCGTGGAGGTGCAGCAAACGTTCGAGAAGCTCGTGGTCGCGCGCAATGCGAACGAGCGCCAGCTGGCGTTCGAGGCGTCCATATTCCTCTTCCGGCTGGCCGACGAGTCCGCAGAGGCAAAGGCGAACGCGTCGAAGACCGATGCGCACACAGCGGCAACAGGTGGTGAGGAGAATGTGTCCAATAAGTAAAAAAATACGATTTTGGTTCTACTTGGGATGCATATTTGAAGAGCTATGTTAGACATTCTCAGATATGCTGTAATATAGAATCAGATATGAGTCTGAGCGGATCCACAGCCATTTGTAAAAATGCTGGCCGGACGCGGTGGTGGCGGTCGAGGCCGCGGCGCCGGGGGCTTCCAGATGAACGAGGGCGACTGGCAGTGTCCAAACCCAGGGTGCGCATGCGCGTGTTTTTTTCGTGCTGCTTCCATGCATGCTGCATTGGCATTCGATTCGTGGTGCTCTATACGTCCGACAATGTGTCTGTACCGTGATCTCTAACGCGCTTCCATTTCCAACGTGACAGATGCGGAAACATCAATTTCGCGCGGCGGAATGAATGCAACCGCTGCCATACAGGCCGGCCAGAGGGTGCCGGTGGAGAAGCGAGTAGTGGGCCAAGCATGAAAGCGGCAGGCGCGCCCCCTGCCGGTCCACCGGGTCTCTTCCAGGCAGGCGACTGGACTTGCAACACGTACGTTCTTGGACACATTCTTAAAATGCAGCGCTTTATGTTATGTTATGCGCCATTAATACGTCTCGCTTGCTATGCTATAGATGCGGGAATGTCAACTGGGAACGTCGCAATGAGTGTAACATCTGCAAAAGCTCGAAGCCTGGTATGACAGGACTGGTGCGTTGGATATATAATTGATGCTTTGGACATTCCCACCACAGCGTTGTTTTGTATGCATTGACGAATATGCGCTGTGTGTGGCTAACAACAGGACGAGAAGCGCGACGGCGCTGGCGGCGGCTTTAATGAGCGGCAAGGACGGTAGGAACCTCTCTTGTGTTTTTTTGTTGTGCTTTTGAAGGGGTACAGGTTCAATTAACTCACTCACTACACAGTGTCACGTCTGCGAAAAAAGAAATCGGTGAGGATGGCTACGACGACTTTGGCGTGAAAAAGAAAAACGGCATAGTGTCCAAAGCCGAGCGGGAGGCAGCGGCTCTCGCGCGTCTGCAGCAGTCCTACAGCGCCATTTACCAGCCGTCCACCAAGCGAGCGCCGTTAGGCGAGAACGCGTCAACTTCACGCTCCGCTTCGTCGCCCTCGTCAAAAGATCGGGCTTCGTCAAGAAAGCGCAGTGCGTCACCAGCCAGAAAGCACGAGGTTTCCTCGAGTCGCCGCAGTCGCAGTCGCGATCGGCGTCGCGGCAGCAGTCGGAGCCGAAGTCCTCCGTCCCGACGCGACAGCGGACGAGACGGGAGCTCGCGCAGGAACCGAAGCCGCAGCGCGAGTCGGGACCGCGAGCGAAGCCGTCGCGATAGCCGCGATCACACGCGCAGTCGCTACAGATAAGTGAGAGACGTGGACACGTCGCAAGTATGATAGCGTGGATATGGGCGCACTAACCACTGCAGAAAAGAGCATGAAACACGGAAAGGATTTTTTTGCATGTTGTTTTTCTTTCATTTGGGCTAAGAGAATAACGTTATATATACTTGAGTATTGCGCACGCACGTCTGACATCCACTAAACTCAAACCAACCCACTCGCGTCTCTCATAATGTGCCAAGAGGAGCGTGGAGATCGAAAATCTACTTGGGGGCTTACAGCTTACAGATGCTGCATCGCGCCTCGTGCGCGATCCACGATCGCCTTGACGTACACTGGCGAGATCTCAAAGAGGTTCTTCAGGATGATGTCCGGGATGTTGGCGGTCTTGGAGCGCTCGTCCGGTTCCTTGTCGATCACGACCTTGACCGACCAGAGCATCATGCAGCCCGTGCCCGTCGTGTCATTGAAGTTACGAAGAGAGACACTGTGGGGGTCAATAAACGCACAGACAGCAATGTTAGAAGATACTCAGCTCAAGCAAGTATATCCTTTGAAGATGAACATACGCAGTAGTCTGGTTGCGGCGAATGTGGTCGGCCGACTTCGGGTGGCTTGGATCGTTCAGCACGGATCGGGCGACGTAGTAGAGACTGCCGTCAGGGTTCTCACGCTTCTGGTTCACCGTCAGGCTCTCTTCCTTCATGGTGCCGCCCTGGGCCGCATCGTTCGAAATCGTCAAGTGTACCACGCGACGAACGTACTTGGTGTTAGCGTCCACGTCTTCCAAAAGCTGCAATAAAAAAATAATTTGTCAGCCAATACGAAACAAAATACAAGAGTATGTGAGAAAAGTATACCTCGGCCGTTTCCATGAACGGGAACTTTTTCTCAAATTCGATGTCGCCAACGCAAGACCAAAGGTCTTCGCCGACCGTGCGCGCGTCGCAGTTGTACATTTGGTGGCGGAAAAAGATGCCCATCTCGTTCTTGCTCATCTCGTACTGCACCTGAAGGCCAAAGTACGTCATGGTCGGGTTCTTTGGGCTACGGAACGACGATTCACACTGCGTGAGCTGCTTGTCGGCGCTGTTCATGGCATCTACCGCCAACTGCAACAACTGATCCTTGAACGAGCTCGACTGCAGTTGGAGGGTGCCCGAGGCCGCCGAGATGGTGTTGGACAGCGCTGCAGGTGTGGTCGACGCCGAGGACGACGAGTTCAGGATCATGTCCAACGACGGCATGTTGAGCAGCGGCTGCTTGGTGAAGTAGTCCTGAAGGCGCTGGATAAACTTCATCTGCTCCATCAGCGTCTTGCGCAAAAACTCGTTTTCTTGGTCCACGCGCGCACGGATCTCGGCGTGCTGCTCGGCTTCCTGCTTCCATCCGAGCTCCGTGTTGTGCTCCGAGGGCTCGCTCGACTGCAGCACCTCAATCTGCTCCTTAAGGTCCTTCACCTTGGATCGCAGCGAGATCAGCTCATCCTTCTGACGCTGACGATGCTTACGCGCAGCCTTGGCGATCTGAGCACGACGCTTGGCCTTAGGGTCTTCGTACTCGACCGGTTCGTTCTCCTCAACGCTCGAGTCGTCGCCATCGTTCACCGAAGAAGGCGGTGCAGGCGCCTTCCGCTTCTTGCTAGCCGCGGACGCAGCCGTCTTTGGCTTTCCCTTAGCGCCCGCAGCTGCTCCATTCGTGGACGTCGTTGTCGTGGTCGACGACACCGACGCCGCAGGGCTGCCCGCGACCGACGTGGGCACCGGCATGCCAAGACTTGGGAACATTTGCTGGGAGCCCATCTGGTTCATACGGTGAATTGGCGCGAGACCGTTGCCCGTGGCACCCATGGGCATGGGAAGACTCATGCCCATGGGCAGCGCCATGCCGTTCGCGGCGCCACCGTTCAGCGCCTGAGTCATGCTCATCGAGTGGCCCTGCAGCGCCTGCGAAAGCGTGTTATGCAGTCCGTTGGCCGCGTTGCCGCTCGCTGCGCCGCGCGCGTTCGTGGCCTGCAGCAGATTGTGGAATCCGTCCATGGAGAAGCTGAGGGGCGTCTGCTACACACGCGAAGATACCTGGGAGAGCGCGATTAAAGGGCGCAGATGCGGACGCACGGGCGTGTGGCTTCAATTGGGCGCTTTGGTGGCGGAAAGTTGGCGCAATCGATTGTGGACCGCGCGGCTCGCAGAGGTGTGTGATTACGGAAGAAGCGATGGCGCCCCGGCAAAACGGCAAGTGATCGCTGCCGCGCGTGGGTTTACGTAAGCCCCCCAAACGAGAGGCAAACGCGCGGGATGGGAACAAGGGTGGCGGAGAGACGACCCCGAGCCCTTCCTCATTGTGCGAAAGGGATGGGCAAGGCTACCAAAAATCCAGCCAATCAAAGCGACGACGAAAACCTCTTAAACAGAGATGATTGGTGGAAAGAGTAAAGAGTGCGATATGAAGGGGTAGGGAGGAGGGATGACATCTAAGCAAAGAAGCGTCATCAAATCGCCTGTCGCGAGTGTGTCGCTTTGGAACCAGCCAATCAGAGCGCAGTTGGTGCCCTTGAGCAGCGATTTCCCATCTGTCAATTAGCAGCATGCGATTTAAAGAGGTAGTCTGATTGCATCGGTAAACAGACGATATAATTTTACTTGACATGAAAAGGTGTATTCTAGTCATACAGGTAAAATATTTCGTTTACAAGCTCTTTTCCTCAACAATGACGGGGATTACGGTACGCACGTGCGTGTGTGTCCCCTGAGCGCCCAAACTTAACAACTGCTGTCCCGAAACTTAATCCCATCTCGTAATTTTGGGCTTTTTGTGCCAGTTTCCGTACTTAAGACGAAGAGCTACAGTAAGCAGTGTACTCTGGTTGGGAGCTCAGAAATCGGTCACGACAGTGAGCCAAAATGGATGGAGCCATGGCGAACGGGAGCGCAGCCACGGCCCAGCAAGTGGAACCAAACGTCGCAGCAGCACCGTCTGAGCCACCGCGCTTCTCTGGCAAGAAGGCATGCGCATCATCAGGTGACGCCAGCGCAGCGAAGGTGTGTTGCAGCGGAGGCAGCGGGTGCGGCGAACAAAGGTGCGACTGAGTGACACACATGCGTATGCAGCAATAGTGGACTTGCACTTGGATACTCATGATGCAGGTGTGTCCTTGCGTAAATATTTCCTGCGATTAGATGCGATGCACAAGTTGGTAGTGAGCTTGTGGTGCGCAAGCCACGAGCGACGAAGCGGAAGCCATCGGAGGCCGCGCTGAAGCGCCGCATGGCCAACCAAATCCCCGAAGACATCCAGAACGACTCGGAGCTCACGAAGGCCATGGAGCAGGTATGTGTGCTGTCGTATGGAGCTCATTATTGGAACAGGTATTCAAGTCTTTGTTGTGTATGTGCATCAGCTACCGTGGAATTACAATTTTGAGATCCGCAAGACCGTGTGGCGCATCCGCCAAGCCAACAGCAAGCGCGTCGCCCTGCAGTTTCCCGAAGGGCTCTTGCTCTATTCGTGCGTCATTTCGGACATCATCGAGCGCTTCACGGGCGCCGACACCATTATTTTGGGAGATGTACGTAATCGCATATAGGCTCTGGTGGATTCAAAGAGGCGATATTAAGCTGACAGTGGCAATGCGTGCATTTTGTCTGCTTGTATGTAGGTGACGTATGGCGCGTGCTGCGTGGATGACCTCACTGCGATTGCGCTTGGCGCCGATTTCATGGTGCACTACGGCCACAGCTGCCTTGTGCCCATTGACGTGACGACCATCAAGATGCTCTACGTCTTTGTGGACATCTCGATCGATGTCGACCATGTACGTCTCTGCTTTTCCGTGCTTGTGTGTTGGGGTTTAAATGGAGTAGGAATATCACATGGTAATCTCATTTTCGTCGCATGTGCTCCTATCATTTTAGCTCGTTGAGTGCATGAAGCTCACGTTCAAGCCCGATACGAAGGTATGAATCGCTTTCTATTAGAGATTAACCAGCGTTGGCAACTGTTGATTCTAAACCCGTCCGCTTCTACTGCGCAGATTGCACTGATGGGCACGATCCAGTTTGCGAGTTCGATTCACGTCGCGTCAACGAAACTCGCGGCACATTTCTCGCATCTGTCGGTGCCGCAAGCCAAGCCGCTGTCTCCAGGCGAAGTGCTGGGCTGTACGTCGCCAGTCATCGACGGTGTCGACGCGCTTGTGTTCATCGCCGATGGCCGTTTCCATCTCGAGGTACATGACTCTTCTTACGCTCTTTTCGACATCAATCATAAATCTAACAGTGACAAAAAACTCGCTGTTGTTGTGCCCAGGCCACGATGATCGCAAATCCAAAATTGCAGTCGTATCGGTACGACCCGTACCCGAAAATCCTGTCGATCGAAAAGTATGATCTGCCGCAGATGATGGAAGTGCGCTCCGACGCGATCGCGACGGCCAAGTCCGCGCACAAGTTCGGCATTATCCTCGGAACGCTCGGGCGTCAGGGTAATCCGCTCATCTTGGATCGCATCAAGGAGCTGCTGCAACAGCGCGGCAAAGAGTTTTTCGTCCTGCTGCTCTCGGAGATTTTCCCGGACAAGTTGGCTCGCTTCTACGATGTTGACGCGTGGATCCAAATCGCGTGTCCACGGCTCTCGATCGACTGGGGCTACGCGTTCACAAAGGTACGATGGACTAAGTTTGGCTTGCAGAGACGATGAGGGATTTTCACTTTAACTGTGATGTCTTGATGTGCCTGTTCTACAGCCGTTGTTGTCCCCGTATGAAGCCGAAGTGTGTTTGGAGCGCGCACAGTGGCAGGAAGACTCGTATCCGATGGATTTCTACGCCAAGGGCAGTGGCGCGTGGACGAACTACCACGAGGCGCCAAAGGAGAAGCCTGTCGTCGCTTAGGTGGCGAAGCAAAAAGGCGAGGAGAAACGCAAAGAACAACTTTGAAACAATATATAATGCAATGTGCTTGAATTTTGTTTTTTGTCTTTGACATCCTGTATGCAGCGGTCCTGCTGCTCTTTGCTTGTGTACTTTGCTTTTGATTGGTTTTGATGTGTGAATGATGAGTTTGTCAGTATATTTCTCATCCCTCCGTTGCACTCGTTGTGTTGCTGTTTGGAGGCAACAGGTGAGCAAACTGGCTGAGGATTCTCAGCAAAACGAAGCACACAAAGTCTAACGTACCTCGGGCTCAAAAGTTGCGCGAGCTTTGGATCGTTCGGGTGGATTGGGTCCGTTGAGGACGACGTCGACAGCTTCTTCCCCACGCTGCTGTGCACAAATTGCGCCTCCGGGTGGAACTTGCAAATCTCCCTACTTGCCGCAATGCAACACAAGCTCAGCAACAACACTTTTCCATAACAATAGGATCGGAATTTGATAGACGCACTCAAAGATTAGCTCCTGAAGCCGCATCTTCGTGAGCTCCTCCTTTTCGAAGTCAAAGCTGAACGACGAGTCCGCCACTGGTTCGTCGTCAGCATTGTGTAGCGAGTCGAGATACGGATGCGCGAGCGCTTCTTCGACTGAGATGCGCTTCGCGGGGTCAAACACGAGCATGCGCTCAAGCAGATCGATCGCCGTCGGGTTCGTCGTCGGGTACAACTTCGAGAAGGGCACGCCGGGTTTCATCGGCTGGTTCTTCATGAACCTCTTGGCCTTTTCGCTCGTCACGAAATGCAACTCTTCTTCGCGAGGCGTGCCCAGCTTATCGCAGATGATCTGCAGCTGGTGGATGTAGTCGTCACCGGGAAACAGAGGCTTGCGGCCAAGCAACTCGGCAAAGATGCACCCCGTGGACCAGATGTCGATGGCCTTGGTGTACTCCTTGGTCGACAGCATGATCTCCGGCGCGCGGTACCACCGCGTGACGACGTACTCGGTCAACTCCATGTTGTCCTCGTCCGGCTCGACGCCGCGCGCGAGCCCGAAATCGCAGATTTTGAGGTCACAATTCGAGTTGAGCAGCAGGTTCGACGGCTTGAGGTCTCGGTGGAGCACGTTTGCCGAGTGGATGTACTTGAGCGCTCGAAGAATCTGGTAACCACATTGTTGAGTCAGTCCGTCAACCTGAGCAGCTACGAACGAGTGCCTACCTGGTAGAGGAAATATTGGATGTGATCGTCCGTGAGCGGTTGGCGCGAGTAAATGATGCGGTGCAGATCCGTTTCCATAAGGTCTGAGATGATGTACACGTCCTCAAACTCGGTCACTGTCGCCGGTGGCAGCAGGTCGACGATCGTGATCACGTTCTCGTGATCAAAGTGCTGCAGGAGCTTGATTTCGCGCAAAATGCGCTTCGCGTCGACAATGTCCTCAAACGCCTTGGAAATCTTCTTGATCGCGACTTTGTCCTTGGACTCAGAGTTTTCCGCCGAGCTGTTGAAAGAACGCAATTCGTAAGATAGGAATAAGTTTGCATCGTGGTTTCAAAATGTCCAACGCGCATACAGAAAGCAAATACGTACATGACGACTCCGTAGGCGCCGTGGCCGATGGGTTTGAGAAATTTGTACTTGAGGTCGATCTGGAACGTCGTGCCGGAAACCACGAACGAGTACGTGTCTGGCTGCATTCCCGTGGAAACGACAGCATTCGACGGGGAAGCTCCAGTTACAGACGTTGTCTTTTGCGGCGAGTACTGCGGGTCCTTCATATTGGCGATCGGCGTCGTTCCAGAACCAGAGCCCGTGAGTTCGCTTTGCTTGTCTTGCGACGGCGAAAACTGCGAGGTCGATGGTACTGCTGACGCAGATGACTGGAAGCTCCCATCCGGGACCGTGCTCGCCATCTTGTTCGTCAACTGCTGACTGACTCACGCAATCGCCTTGCCGGGAGGTATGGGGGGCTAAAGTGAACTTGAACAGCACTTGTCTGGCACGGGTCTGTCACGACAAGGATTGTTTCAAGCACACTTGAGAGAAGCGCTCCTGCAAGATGGCAGCAGGTGGGAGAGTTTCACGACGCTTGCAGTGCTCCGTTGACGAGCGGCCTGAAATGAGGACCTAAGCTTTCGAGATAGAGAGAGAAGGTGAGTGACTGAGGCAAAACGGATTCCGAGCGAGATCTCAGAGCGAATCGCACCGGATCGCAAGCCCACGCACGCAGCCACAACACGAGGCTCACCCCTGGACGCGTCGTAAAAATACTAAGGCGCACGCAGTTTTCAAAACTGCTGCTCGCGTTTCCTCTCTTAGCGGCGTGCAACCAACACATTGCTGCTGTACGTTGTACTCGGTTATAAATAAATAAAACACCAACGCAAAGGACTCCTCTGGAGCGGCGTGAAGCGGACAAAACCAAACGCATGCGTTATGGAAACGCATCTCAATGAATTCATCTGCGCCAGGCGAGTTGATTCGCCACGAAACAAGTGGGCTGCAAGCTCCAGAACAAGGGGAACGCACAAATGTATTGAAATGGACGCAGAGGGGGGTTAGTTCTTATACCGAAAGCGGTCAAGAGACGACAGCAGCGTCGATGGTCTCTTGTTGGCATCGGAGCTGTGCTGGTTGCTCTCGTCTTCATGCACTTTGGCTGCTTGCTTCACGCCAGAAAGGTACGAACCACGCGCAACGACGGCTTTAGGCTCTTCATCCACCGCAGCTTCGCAATCCACTTCTAGTTCGTTCGTGTCCTGGTTGGATGAAGGTTTTCGTTCATTACTCGCATTTGTTCCACCACCGTGGCTGCTGCTCAAGGATGATGCAGAATAGCTGTGTGACACGTCGTTGTTGCTATTTGAAGTAACAACGTGGGCGTATTGCTTCATCTGCTGGACGACAGACATGCGCTGATGCGCGAGCAAACCTGGCTTTTGTTTTCCATGTCGACTATGCAAGGAAGTGGTCGCCTTCCGCTTCAAAGACTGTTTCTGGATCAACGAACCGGCCTTCATCATACGCGAAAAAGCATTTTCTTTCACGACTGGTGACGGCACATTTTCTCGCGGTGGGGTCAGGTTCTCCTTATCTTTTGTCGTTGTGGCATGAACTTGTTTCTTCTCTTCAATGGGGGAAAACGAGATACTTCTTACAATATCCACCTCGAGTGGTTCTTGACTCTCAAAACTCGACGATGAAGACGATGCAAGTGAACTGCTGAGACTCTTTTCCGCTTCGTCCAACGGCGATGCTCGCTTCGCTTGGGCGGCAAAGTATCGGCTGATCACGTGTGGTGACGTCTCTGATGCAGCTGGCTTCGCATTAGTACTTGGTTGTGACGCGCACCTGGTGGCTTCGGCTCGGCTCGCAAACGACACTGGAAACTTTCGTCCTTGCTGATGCAGAGCACCAGCAATTGGACGACTGTGCTGTGCCGCCTGAGGTTGAGCTGGTGATTGCTGTCCTTGAGCAACGACACGTGACGGCCTGGAGACGGCAAGTGAGTTAGCAATGGTATTGACATTTCTGGCCCGAGCGAACTGTTCACCGTTGTTGCATGATGGTGCGGCTGGCAGTGAAGTGGCAACTGTGGGGAAACATTCCATAGTAATCGGATCCATATCTCCTTCGGCGATCGCTTGGGCAATATCCTGTGGTAGCATTGGTCCAAGAAACTCCATCGCTGCATCTTCATCAGCAGCTAGACTACGATCTGGAATCGGAGTCAATG
The DNA here is from genome assembly GCA_000143045.1 of Globisporangium ultimum DAOM BR144. Taxonomy (NCBI): domain Eukaryota; phylum Oomycota; class Peronosporomycetes; order Pythiales; family Pythiaceae; genus Globisporangium; species Globisporangium ultimum. The sequence continues at coordinate 597,429 of GL376623.1, read as the reverse complement.
GCACAATCTGCCGCGCTTTCGGGTCGTACACGCGCTGGTGACGGAATGTCAGCAGCGCTTTTTCAAACTCAGCTTCGTATGTGGGTGGGATGCGTACTTTTCCTTCCAAGCGAAGCGCTCGAATGATCTAAGCGTACAGACCGAGAGAGTTTGTTTTGCGAGTTAGGGACAACCAGCGAATAAGCAGATGACGACAGAGTTCTCGTACCTTGGCGAAGGATCCGTGCTGTTTGAGTGCAGTGTACGCCTTCTTGAGGCCAAAGCCTGGGAGGCTCGGTAGATAATCACATCCCGAGAAAATGCACATCTCTAAAAACTAAAGCGAAAAACAGCAAGAGTGATAAGCCACCATAAAATACGACTTCAGTCAAACCCTCAGCATCCTCATGATGGCGCCGTACCATTTCGTGGGTAAACATATGGAACAGTAATCCTTTGTTCTTCTTGAGGTTGGACGCTTTGATCTCTTGCCCGACGCCGACGCCGTCTTTGTCGAGTTTGAACAGCACGGTGCCACATCCGAAGGGCAGGCAGTCGGAATCTTCCGTGATCACGCCGTCAGCGAGGCCGTTCTTGGTCAGGAACGCCAACTGGGCGTCAGCTTCGTACGGAGCGACGACATACTGCACGTTCTGAGCTTTCAGGCGCTACAGGAGGACGCAAATAGCGAGAGCACATGAGAAAGAGTCCAATCGTGCAAAAACGGAAGGAGAAAGCAACTTGGTACCTGGATGACGCGATGCGCCATGAACGGAGAGACATCGGCCGCTCGCGAAAAGTATTTTCTCGCTTCCGAGTAGTTCCGTTGCTTGTAGCACTGAATCCCGAGCTCGCGGTTCTTCTGGCGCGCTCTACGAGACATAATCCATGATAGGAGCCAAGTCAGAACGCTAATCCTCGCGCTTTCCTTGTTGCTGTCGCATTAGCTCTGGATGGAAGCCCCTGTACGACATGCACCACGTACGCTCTTCGTTCTACTTCGGTGCCTTTCTTCATCGGCAGCGGCCCGCCATCGAACACCACGTACGGCGTGATCCCATTGCGAACCAGGATCTCCACGCGCTCCATGAAGTAATTTACATATCTACCCACACAGAACCATTGTTCCATTAAAGAAACATTTGCGGTCTCCACATGCATTGAAAGAAGAAAACGTACTTGTCGGTTGGCTGCCCGAGGCAGATCTCCTGACTGCACGAATAAATTGCGCGATGCAGCCTATAGCATTCATTCACCACCCATAGAACAGATATACGCACATGCCCACATGTAGTAAGTTTCATGCCCATACTTCTCGCATAGAAGAGCATGAATCCTACCAGCAGTAGCCGTCGATGGCGAGCGTCTTGCCGCGATACTCCTCGAGTCCCTTGGTCTCTGTGATGCTCTTGAGCGCCGGCAGCAGCCCCGTGATGCCCATGGTGACTCTCTTACAACCGATGCACAATACGAATACCGATACACACACGCAGGCGAACACGCGCTTCCTCTATGTCTAGAGAGCGGCCGCCAATCCGCTTTTGCTGTTGGGAGGCGAATCAGAGTAATGCTTTGCTGATGGACGGCCGCGAAGGTGCAAACGGAAGAGGCCAAAAATGGCGCGAAAGCGTTTTAAACGGGTGCAAAAAGACGCGTATGATACGCATTTAGGAAAGAAAAACCAACGTTGGATTGAGTGTATCCAACAAATGAAAGGTCACGAATGTCAACATGGAGCAGCAGCAGCAGGACGCAGTGCGTGTCGTCGAGAGGAACCCGTTCTTCGGCGTCAACTACGCGCTGCTGTCGTGTATGTGGCTCGTGGACATTGTGTTCAATGCGTCCATTGAGTTTGGCGACCTCCCCGGTCAGGAGGACACGTCGAGCAGCAGCAACACGATCATGACCATGTGCGTCTCCAATAAAGTTTTTCATGTCTGTCAATGCCACCGTATCTGCTGATTGACATGCAATGAAAATAGGGTCCAGGTGCTGCTGCAGATCTTTGCGCTGATCAACTTGCTTGCGCTGCTGGGCGCGACATTTCTTTTCCGAAGCGGATTGTTTTACATGCTGTTCGCCGAATTCCGCGCGATCCTGTTTGTACAGCCGGCGTACATGCTGCTCACGATTCTCCTGAGCATGGCTCGACTCGTAAGCGACAATAAGTCCACGTTAACCTTTGCAATGCATAAAGAATTTGATTTATGGATGCGGTTGTGACAATATAGGCCCACTTGAACAACGGAGCCGATATCGTGGAGATCTGGGACGCAACAGGATACCCCGTGCTGTCCTGCATCCAAAAGCTGGGTATGTGGCTGCAATGGCATTCGTTCAGATACTCTGGTTGCACACATAAAATTGATCCTTTGCTGCACGGTAGGAGCCGTCGTGTACTACTTCTGCAGCATCTATGCGGTCGAAAAGCTCCGTCACCCGAAATTCTACAGTCACGAGCACTGGATGCGATGAGACCTCGGTGCTTAAAGTAGTTGACGATCAACAGAATTCATTTATGTTTTCCTTTCGAGTCTCTCTAGTGTCATCTCTTTACAATGGACGCTGAACCTTGGCGAGATCCCACTCCATCACTGGTTCGTTCTCACGCGCCGTCAGGATCTCAAAGCCAGTCTCCGTGACGAGCACCGTGTGCTCGAATTGCGCCGAGCGCGCGCCGTCCACAGTCACGACCGTCCACTCGTCCGGCCACATCTTGTCTCGCCACGTACCCACGTTGATCATAGGCTCAATGGTGAAGATGTGGCCGGGCTTCATGATGCCCACGGCTTTGTTCTTTGCGTAGTGCGGTACGTTCGGCGCACAGTGGAACAACGAACCGATGCCGTGGCCGCAGTACGTCTTCACGACCGAGAAGTTTTGCGCGTTTGCCGTTTCAGCAATGTGTTTACCGAGCTCACGGTACATCGTGCCGGGACGCACGAGGCTCATCGCCTTCTTCAGACAGTCGAACGCCGTCTTCACCAATCGCACGCCTTCTTCGTCGACGTTGCCGACCAAGAACGTATCATTCAGATCGGCGTGGTAGCCATCCTTGTACACACTCACATCGAGGTTCACAATATCGCCATCTTCAAAAGGACGGTTGTCCGGGATACCGTGGCAAATCACTTCGTTCACGGAAATGCATACGGACTTCGGAAAGCTGTAGTAGTTCAACGGAGACGGGTAGCAGCCGCGCTCAATGCATGCATCATACACGATTCGATCAATCTCATCGCCCGTGACACCCACGCGCACCGCGCGTCCAGCGATATCGAGCACCTCACGGCCGACGCGACACGCAGCGCGGATGCCTTCAATCTGCTTGGCCGTGTACACTGGGATCTTCCCGTCAGCTTGCTGCTCCGACACGGGAATGCCTGTCTGCCAATAGTCTGGTTTCTTGATATGGTCCGGTACCGTCTGCATCGGCGACACCACACCGGGACGGATCTTGCCCGTGAACTCAAAGCCGTCGAACGAGTTGCCCGACTTGGCCTCCTGCTGCTCACTTGCGAGCGCATCCGTGAACATCTTGTGCAGTGCCTTGTGCGTGGACCAGTAGCCCTTGAAGCAGGCCTGCGAGCAGAACGTGCTCATGGCCGGCGGAATGCCGAGTTTCTTGCACGACGGGCACACAAGCGTGCCGCGCTTCGAGCACGTCGGGGTCACACACGCCGTCCCGTCCATTTTGCCTACTATCTGGAAATGAGAGAAGAAATGCTGTGACGATGATGATTGGAGGAAGAATACGCCCCAAAATGGTGTACTCAAATGATGTGGCTCATCGTCATTTGACCTTATACTAGGACGAGTTGAAGCAAAGTGATGGTCGTTTTGGGTTTCCCTGTGCGAATGGTGGATTCGCTGTGATGACGGCCAGCGAGAACATGGCGCAGTACGCGGTGCTCGCGACGCCTGGACGCAGGCGCGTGCACGAGAAAGAGGACGCCGGCGAGCTGCCGGATAACAATGCGCAAGAGCATCAGTATTACAGCGAGCAGCGAGTGGACGTCCCGGAGCATGTACGTGTGCGTGTGTGGAGGTCAGGTTTGCGCATTGATGGATGCCACCATTGAATACGCCTTTTGAAATCACGTGCACTTGGTTGCCTTTATTCTATCAGGACGACGCCGAACAAGAGCTGCATGTGGGTCGATGTAAGAAAGATATTGATATATTTGCGTAGTGGCAAACACGCAGGCTCTCATAACCTGTTAATCGTGTAAACGGAACAAATGATTAACGCGCTTGGCGATATAGTGCGTCGTCGGAGCGGTGTGGATCAGCGAAAGGTATACAGCGAAGCAAGTAGCAATATAAGAGGCGTGGACGCAGCGCGATCGATGGGGCAAGTGTACGAGCCAAGTCTGCAGGAAAAAGCACAGGTTGCGCTTGAGGGGCGATGGGGCTTTTACTTGGAGATGACGAATTTCGTCCTAAGCATGTTCATTTTTAGTATTTATATTGCTGAGGTGGGTCAAAGCCTTGTTCCGCTTTCTTCAAAAGTGATTGGTACTGGACTGACATGGCTTTGCGATAATTTCATAGCTATATGATCGCGAGTTAAGTGATGCGACCTGGAAAACAGTGGTTGAAATCCTCATCACTTCATTTTTCATCTTCGACCTAGTAAGTCGTGCTGTTCTACAGGACTAAGTGGACACTAACCGGCAAACCAAACACTTATGGCCCACTTTGCTATACTGCAGGCTTTACACATTTTTGTTGCACCAAAACCCTGGAAATACCTGTCATCCCCACATGGAATCATTGATCTCCTTACAATTATCCCGTCAATAATTGTCGTAAGTTACCATTGACGTCTTTGTACATATTTAAATGGATGGAGCTCGAGTTGACGTTTCTTTTTTTCTTGTGATGACCAGTTTATGATGCCATCGAGTCGCTCCCAGTTCTTCTTTGTGCTTCGTGTACTGCGCATTTTTCGAGCTTTACGTGTACTTCGACTGAAGCAGTTTCTGAGGTTCAGGAAAAGTGGGTTCGACTACGAGGTAAAGTTATACTCATTTTTATTCGCAATATGTCTCTGACTAGACTGATGAATCACTGTGATTTTTTCAACGTAGCTTGGTGTGTTCATGCTTTCGACATGTGCTGTAATTCTCTGCGCCGCGGGAATGTTTCAAGCACTCGAAGAGGAGCTATATATCGACAACGAACAAACTTTGTCCTTCCACAACGCGCTGTACTTTGTGCTTGTGAGTATTTCTACGATTGGTAAGGCTGTCAGCTTTTTCTTCTGAATCTGATTTGGTAAATTGGCTCACACTATGTTACCGCTTTTATGAAGGCTATGGAGACATCACTCCCAAGACGACAATGGGTCACATCTTCGTCATGGTTCTCATTGTGGGCGTTTTCACGATCGTGCCTCATGAGGTCAACAAACTTAACAACTTGGCCAAGCAAAGTTACGAGTGGGATAAAGATTACTATCCCAAGCACAACTCGTCTGGCCACGTCATTGTTTCTGGGTATGCGCTGACTACGGATGCAGCACTGGATTTTTTGCAGGAATTCTACCACACAAGTCGAGGAACTATCAATTTGGATGTCGTTTTCCTCAGTGATTCGTTTCCGGCTGCTGATCTGGTTCGTGCCCTCTCAATGGAGAAATATCGCCAACGTACTTGCTACCTTCGGGGAAGTTTGGCGAACTCCCAGGACCAAAGTCGTGCTCAAATGGAAAATGCGACGGCTGTCTTTCTTATCTCTAACAAGAGCCATCATCAAGATTCAAAGCATCATGACGCCGTAACGATTTTGCACACGCTGTCCGTGCGCAACTTTTCTGATAGTCACGGAAATCATCTGGATATATATGTGCAATTGAGTTCTCGCGAGGAAGAATTCGAAACGACCGCAGACTTCCTAGGTGCCATCACCACGAGAACGTCTGCTTTGAAGAGTATGATCCTAGCGCGATCAGCTTTATGCCCCGGTGCAAGCACATTGATATTGAACCTGCTTCACTCGCCAGATATTGCTGAATACTCGAAGAGAAACAAGTGGAGTAAAGTCTGGATTCAAGAGGTAAAGTGTTGCTATGGCCATCCTAGTCCGGTTTTGAAGTACGCTATCCTTCTCAAGTGGACTCACACGTTTGCTCTGTTTTTGTAGTATCTTGATGGGATGTGTTACCAGATTTTTCCAATCATCTTTTCAGAAAGATTCCAGTTTGAAAAGTACGAAGAAGTTGCCCGCAATCTGTACGAACGATATGGCTCGCTGCTTATCACTGTATACGACAAACGAGCACAGCGTCGGGGTGATGGCTCTGGAGGCAGCTCAGCAACGCCACTGGCGCCTTTCCAAACCTATATTCGTGAAGGGTGCGTGGCTTTCACTTATGCCTTTCGCACTTGTCAAAGTATAAGGTTTTGTTGTATCCCTGTCTTTGCATTGTTAGGGATATTGGTTTTGTCATTGCGAAAAGTGCATCTGTGGTGCTGCATATTGTGAATTCGTATGGAGACTGGAGGGATGAGGAAGGCACCAATGTGAAGTCACCACGAGCTACGAACTTCAGGCCAGTTCGTGTATCATCCGAAAGTCTTCTGAAACGTCCGTCTCCATCGACCAGCTTTCGACAATCTAGGCGTGTAGATGGATCAAGTGGGTTAGTTGAGGCTCCGAATAGCCAAACAAAAAAGTTCAACGCCGACCATAGCAGCAGCAATCAACCGAGAGATGCCAATGAAAGGAACTCTTGGGGTGGAGTGGATAAAAATCTGACTTCTCAAGTTGATGATGACACGAACCGAAGACCGCCAGCTATAAAAATGCTGAGTCCGACTGACGAAAGAATTCCTCAGAGCATCAATTCTTCGTTTCATGGGGCTACAGTTATGCAAGCTGCAAGGTTGAAATGTGCAGAGGACGTTCAGAAGGCGTTGCAAGAAGAACACTACCGTGATGATACGAAGCATATGCGTGACCATTACTTGGTCTGTGCTGGGAATTTATGTGAAGCTCTCGCACTGGTCAACTTGCTGAAGTGTTATCATCAGTTTGAGTACCAATCTCGATACAGAAGCCAAACCCATGATCCCGTGCCCAGAAGCCAATTATCAGTGCGATTTGCAAGCTGTTGCTTTGTTTTGCTCGTGGACGCTTTGCCAAGTGCAAAGTTGTTCATGGATTCGATCGAAGACTGCAGCATTTGCGAGAGAGATAATCATCTGCTTCAAGATGTATATTTTGTCGCAGGAAGTCCAGCAAAGCCAAGAGATCTTGCCCGTGTAAGCGCATCTAAAGCCCGGCAATTACTGATCCTGCCATTTGAGGAGCAATTCCGCAGTCCCAATCCATCCGAGTCGACTTCTCAGCTACCACTAGATAACAAGTTCAGTGCCTATCATGATGACGACAGTTTAGCAGATTTTGGAGTGCTGAGCTCGCTTTTAGCAGTTGAAATTACGCGTCAGCATGATGCACATCAGATCGCAATCTCCAAAAGAAGCCCTGCGTCGCCGCGTCGCCGGCTTACAAGCCGTGCTTTTAGCATGGAGCTTGGTGGCCATGCTGCTGAAATTGCACCACCATCGTACCTGCGTGAAGTTGATCAAGGACTCCCTGTGGAAAGTGTGAAATTACGCATGATGGAGCGATTCCCTGATTTGGATCCTGCAGTGTTTCGTGGAAAGAAGGAACTCATTGATGCTCGGCTTCATGAATATGATGCGCAGCAGCAACGGCACTCTCAGACAGACCAAGCGGCAGTCACAGAACCGCTTCTAGCCGAAAAAGCGTTGGGCGTGCTGTATCATTCAAAGAATGCGAGATTTTGCCGTCCTCGTGATCCTGAAGTTTGCCACGATGAATTTCCGTACCTGGCGCCAGCGTTTGCAAGTGGGAACATTTTTCTCTCCAGTGTACTGGATCGGATCGTCTGTCAAGGGTTCTATAATCCATATATCACGGACGTAATTGAATCGCTGGTATCAGGGAGCCCAGCAGTTAAGTCAGCTTCTTCGATGACGAATCGTGTCACACGCGTCGATGACGCAGCCGATAATAGTGGACGCCTGGGGCCAAATCGGACCAACCTCAGCTTTGCACCAGATTCAAATCATCGCCGTTTGTTCCGCGTCAAAGTCGAGAATTCTCATATTGGAGTGACATTCCTTGATGTGTTCCTCGAATACCTGAGATTGGAGATGCTCGTGATTGGTATTTTGCGCTCGCCGAACCCCGCGCTAGAAAATTTGCTTCCATTCGTGTACACGTGCCCCGACCCCGATACTATTTTGCATGCCAAGGATCGCTTGTTTGTGCTTGGATGAGCAAAGAGGTGAGCAAGGAAAAGACAGGGTGAGCATGATAAGCATGTATGAAGTGGCGTGTCTATTTCTTTTTAACTGGTCCCCGCGTTGGCTTTGCCGCAGCAGTGGACGGCGCCGGCGCTTTCTTTGGTGGCCCCCTCGCCATACTGTCGCGCTGCGATTTCTCTCGGCAAAACGCAATGTGACGCTCGGCCGCCTTGTCGTTAAACCTTCGGCTGCAGTACTCGCATTGAATGAGGCTAGGATCTGGGGCCGACGGCTTCGGTGGAGGCAACTCGCGGCCTTCCTTGAGCGCTTTCGTCACGTCGCGACTGGCCTTCATGGCATCACGAAACGCGCTACTCTTTTGCTTCCAGTCGGCCTTGTTTGACTTGAGAGGCTGCTCTTCGGCAGAGACCGCCTTCTTGCTCGCTGTAACGCTGCCACTGCTGCCGCCCTTTCCAGCAGCTTTTTTGGAAACCTTCTCGGCGTCTGGGATACCTTCCAAGCGTTTTGCAGTCATATTGAACACCTTGCGAGGTCCAGAAAACACTTTTTCGCAGATCTTCTGGTGTTTGGCAAGCGATGTGAGGTTGAAGCGTCGATGGCAATTTCCGCATTCTTCCATGTATTCGCTTTCGTCCGGGTATTCATCCTGGAAAGTACAAAGAGTGACGTGGCATTAATCCCTGTGCAATGCAGACAGGAAGCTATATCAGCATGAAAAGAAGACGTACCGGTTGTTCAGACCCCTTCGAAATCGGAGCAGGGTATTGCATATCGTTTTCTGGTTCATCATAACTTTGCTGCACCGGTGGCTTCCTCGAAGCAGCTGCTGGGGGCGGAGCTCGCAATGGTGCCGCAGGAGCAGCTCGACGAGGTGCAGGAGCGCTTGTAACAGGGGAAGCTTGCTGCTGCTGTTGGCGGGACGACGAAGGAAGAGTTCGCGCCGAGTATGCTGATGCAGAGGTATTTTTCTCCACAAAGAGAGACGCCTGGTTTGTCGGCGCACTCCGCGATTTTCGTCGAGACATCTTGGATTTCAAAAGTGACAGCGAGTTCTGATGTCGTTTACAAAATACAGGCACAGATTACTAGCAGAGCAATGGTTCCGGAAACAGGTCAAAAATAAATGACTTACCTCCATTTCACTGTCTGTTCCGGCATACGACCGTGATGTACTGGATTGACACGCATACGGATCATCAACGACCGGCGCAGGTTTGGTTTCTCGCCGCCGGATAGGCGGATCAGGGCGAGAACCGGCGCTAATGGCACCGCCACCAGCGCACTGAGGACACCCGCAGCTCGAGTTGCGCAGACACGGGCCCGAGTGCTTGGCTTGCTGCGGTGGGTCATTCAACCGTCGGATTGGGAGGTCGTCGAGCTCTTTCCCTGTGGCGCGTTTTACTTCTCGAAACAAAGTGTCATGCTCTGAGCCAACCGAGTTCATTTTTCAGCCCAAACGAGGAAGCAGTGCAAGCAAAGCGAAACATGAACTCGAGAGAACCGTCTAAAGCAAGATTGCGTGCGCGTACCTGGTTCAAGAGGAGCCGGCGGCGACAGATTGGACTGCTTCGGTGGCAGCTTTTTCGGGTACCTTCGAGACAAGTTGTCGAGCGCGTCGCTGCCGCCAGAGTCGTGCGCTTCGTCATCATCATGATTATTGTTATTACTACGACTGTGGCTATTATTGCTAGGAGGAATTCTCTTCGCTAGTACGAAGAAGAACTTCTTCAGGGGATATTGAGCGGATTTGCATGGCGAAGAAGTAAACATGCAGACGTACCCGGTCGGATCGGCATGTCGTCAAACGAATTGGTCGCGGGTGGGCGGTGCATCTCCTGCTCTTCGCGCGAAGCCGACTCGGGTGTTCTCAACTTTGGGTTCGTCCTTCAAGGCAGTGAAGACAACAGCAACACAACAACATCACATCAGCGTCAAGTGCTCACACACACCAGCGCAACAACACACAGCACGAACTTTGGCGCGAAGGTGTGGTCCTCGGAGAACACACCCTTGGAGCGTTGCTCGCGCAGATCTCTGGCGCGGTCCTTCTTCTTCTGCTGCTTCTTCGCATAGTCCGTCGGGTCGCAGCGCAGCCGCGTCGACTGTGCCGACTGCATGGAGGAGACGCAGTCGTCTGTTAAAGCGCTAAAGCGCAGCAACTGTGAAGAAAAGGGGAGGAGACGGTAAAGCGCTTTAGCTTGGAGCACGCGCGAGATGTACGCGGTGGGCTTTTTCGGAATATGGTCTGCATGCAGTCGAAGCGGTGCCGTTTTCGTCTACGCGAGACGAAGAGACCCGCTTATGACACGATGTGGAGCCTGAAAGATCACCGTAGCTGATCATTAACCAATCATAATCGACAATCCATTTCCATCCGCCAATCAAGTGAGCGGATTCTATTGCTAGATCGAATATGTCAGTCGGTTGATCAAGTCGCAACATGACGCTATTTATGCACATGCGCTGGTGGTGGGTGATAGTGACCTCCTCATCGCACGTGGCTAGGAGCATGGGGTCTCTCTCCGTTGCCCGCGTTTCGTGGAGTGATACCTTGAATTGAGTAGATAGCGCAACCTGCTCATCCATTCGACTGCTCTACTAATCATCCGAGTTCTAGCAAGATCTCCTAGCAATATCAGTCACAACCATAGAGCGAGAATCGTTACTCTAGCCTTGCCAAATTGTACACAGATGCAGCACTCAAACCAAGTGCTTCGTAGTATATTTGTTCTGAAGTTCACTCCAGCGCTCTTCTCGTTGTTCTCTCTCCACTTTGTCAGTTCGCTGCGGAGGTCGTCAGTAGACTCGACACGACCTCGCGCACCCAAGACTGCGAAAACTGGTGCGGGTGCGGAACGTTGATCTCATCGGTTTCGGCTTCCCCTGCAAGGATCTGAGCGCATTCATGAGTCCAGGCAGGGATGGAGAAAGATCGCAAACATAACGTTTTGGTTAGCAAGGGCTGGGCCAATGGGTGGAGGTTTTTATGTGTAAAGCGCACCTGTTGATCTGCTTGTTGAGATGCTACAACGTCTTTCATGAAGCCAACCGGGTCGTCCGCAAACTGCAGCATCCACTCGCGCTTTCTGCATTGATCCTGCAGTCGCTCAATGATGTCGGTCTCCTGCGTCTTGAGCAGCTCGAGCTCCTTCTGTTGCTCTTGCTGAAGCTCCTCCCACTCGACTAGAACACGCTCTCGGGTCTTCTCGAGCGGATCCACTGCCCCCACATCGACGTCGATGAACTTTTCGTCTAGGACCTCTCCTGAGGATGCGTCGTTGGCGGAGGGCGACAGGCTCAGTGTGTACTCGAAATCGATCGAGTTGACTGGCGTCAGATGCTGCTTCAATGCGACCACAACCGACGTGAACGGAAGAAGTTCGCAGTTGAACACTTGGACGAGCGCATCGTCGCATACAACGACGCGGCAATCGTCTTCCTTGATGAGGTTCCGGCGCTTGATGTATTCCCACAGGGCCATCACGATCTTCTGTTTCGTGAACGCCTTCGCTGGACCGAGGTACTCGCCAACCACGTTCTCCAGAGTCGGAGAAATCGAGAAGCGCTCGGGCGTTTGCGCAGGAAGGAGCTTGATGCGAACAGTGTGAGGAGTGTGGCCATTACGCGAAATCTCGAGGCCATCCACGTCATGGTGAGCTTTCTGGAAACTTGTCCACTGCGCTCATAATACAAGGAGAGGAAGCTTAGAAGCAAGGCCTAATGTGTTCACATAATCTGAAAATCGTACCTCAATGATCGAGTCTGCGTAGATGCGAGGATCAAGTTCGATCGTGGCCTTGCGGAAATATGTTGAAAAGCTCTGCCAACATTACAAAAAGCCCATAGATTCACATATGCACATTGAAATCAACACATTAGACTTCACAGCAGCTGATGCATGAGACACATAACGCACCACAACGTTCGCTTTCTCCGAGTTCGCGTCCGTGGCTTCAATGCGCAGAGTCCATCGCCCGGGCGTCGACGGCTCGACTTCAGTCTCTGACTGCACTGGCGGCGCGAACGTGTGATACAAGCGGATGCGCAACGCTTTCGACTCGGTCTGCAAACGACCAAATAATTGCACAACGCAATGCGGAACGTACGAATTGGTTACGTGCAAAGAACTACACAAGTATAGAGTGAGCGGCAGCATTATATGGGCGCCATTGTCGCACCTTTCGTGGATAGAGCCGATGCGTCTTCAGGTCCTGCGTCATGTTGCGAATGCGCTCATCGAGCTCGCTGTGGATCGTCTGCACGCGCTTGAGCAGCTCAATCTCCGTCGCGATCGGCCATTCACCATCCCAGAAGCCCTGCGCAACAATAAGGTAGCGCATAGTGCATGAGGTCAGCAATCTCCACACGCTCTCAGTCATGCACAAGAGGCAGACCCGTTCACTCATTACCTGCGGCAATTCGTCCATTGTGAATCAGCTCAAGTTGCTAGTATTATTCTGGTGCAACCAACCCCAAACAGTTTGCTTAGTAGCAATACCGGTACCCACCGGTTTTGTGCTGATCCGATACTGTGCCAGCAGGTGTACCGCTACACATGATTAGTGGGGTTAGTAACCTCTATTCGGTGGCTGTGCTATTTAACGCATATCCGACAGTAACAACTCGGGTTGGTGGCTGTGATTGCTTGTGTGTGTCGTTTGGCGCTTAATTGGTCCAAAGAGCTCCAACAGAGCGTAGTTGGCGGTCAAGCATGGGCAACAAGAGGAAGCAAGCGGGCGGCGGCGGCGGCGGCGCTGCCAAGGGCGGCAGCAACAAGAAGGCGAAGCCATCGCCAGCGCCTGCTCGAGGCAAAGGCGCCAAAGACAGCGGCAGTGGAAGCCGCAATGCCAACAACCGCAAGAACGGCGGCAAGAACAGCAAGAACAGCAAAGCGAACAAGAAGCAGGTCGCGCCGCGTGCACAGGTGGAAGAGGACGTGGAGGTCGATGACGAGGACGTTGAGTTCTTCGAGGAGAACACGGGCTTTTCGTCTTTCCTGATGAACATGGACGCCAAGCAGCTCAGCAAGCCCGTGTTCACAAAGGCGACGAAGGCGGCGAAACCACCAGTCAAACCAAAGACACAGGACAATGACGCCGAAGAGGACATGCCTCTGGAAAAGCTTGAAGCGCGGCCGCGTAAAGCCGGCTGGGAGAACCCGAAGAAGGTCGACTTGACCACGAAGCTGCCTGTGAAGTTCATGGATGGCAGTGTGCGCCAGAACAAGCTCTTGACGGAGGAAGACAAGAAGGAGGAAGAGAAAAAGGACGAGGAGGAGGATGAAGAGGAGCCAGAGGAGGACGAGGAAGAAGGAGAAGATGAGGAAGAGCTTGGATCGGATGTTTCTGACATGGAGTTTGAAGAAATCGACAACAACGTTGCTCCAAAGAGTAAGAGCGCACCAAAGGCAGCGAAGCCCCAGTTGAGCGAGGTGGACTTGCGTCTGCAGCGTGAACACCGTTTGGCCGCCAAGAAGATTGAGATCGCGCAACTGTGTGAAAGCATCTTGGAGAGTCCCGAAGAAGCGTTCAAGAAGAACAAAGAGCACCCGCAGCACCTCAGTAAGATCCAGCAATTGCAGTCGCTGTGCCGTGATCCAGACATGACCGTGAAGAAACTGAGCATGCTCTCGCAACTGTCGGTGTTTCTCGACATCCTGCCCGACTACCGCATCCGTTTGGCGAGCGAGGAGAAGCAAAATGGCCGTCCCATGAAGAAGAACGTGCAGAAGATGCACGATTACGAAGCCGCGCTGTTGAGCAACTACCAGACGTTCCTCAAGTATTGCTCGCAGATCGTGACTGAAGGGCTCAAGGGAAAGAATCCTTCGAAGGAGCTCAGTGTGAACGACCAGCGGCAACTGTCGCTGGCCGAGATCGGCGTGCGTTGTCTCTCAGAGCTACTGAAGGTCAAGTACGCGTTCAACTTTCACATGAATCTCATCATCGCGCTGGTGCCGATCGCCGATGCGCACTTTACCAACCTGCGCAAGCTCGCGTGCGCGGCGTTTGAAGAAGTGTTCAAGTCGGACAAGAGTAGCGCGTACTCGTACGAGATCGTCAAGCAGATCTCGTCGTACGTGAAGCAGAAGGAGCACCGCGTGAAACAGGACATCATCCGCACGTTCCTCGTGATGCCGCTGGATGTGACGATGGAGCAGGGCGAAGACGCGCGCAAGAAGGCGAAGAACGACCGTAAGAAGCGTCGTCGCCAGCAGAGCCAGGGTGACACGATCGCGTCGGGCCTGAAAGAAGCCGAGGCCGTCGTGGACAAGTCGGAGCGCCAGAAGACGCAAGCCGACATTCTGCACGAACTGGTGCTCGTGTACTTCCGCATCCTGAAGCAGGCGACGTACTCGACGGCGCTGCCGGCCGTGCTCGAGGGACTGGCCAAGTACGCGTTCCTGATCAACTTGGACATTATGATCGATCTCCTCAAGGTGCTCAAGGCCGTGCTCAAGGAAGATATTCTGCCGTTGCCGTCGGCGTTGCAGGCCGTGCTCACGGGGCTGCGCACGCTGCAGGGTCCTGGTCAGGAGCTCATGGTCGACGAGAAGGAGTTTGTCGACATTCTGTACAAGCTGTTGCGCAAGTTTACTGAGGGCGAAGACGTGAGTAGCTTTCCGATCGCGCTGCAGTGCGTCGAAGCTGTGTTCATTCGCCGAAAGGAGATCGTCGTGGACCGCGTCGCGGCGTTCATCAAGCGCTTGCTGCTAATCTCAATCCACTTGCAGCCGCACCAGATGCTCGGCGTCATGGCCGTGATCCGCAGTCTCTTCCACCGGTACTCGCGCCTGCAGCAGCTCCTGGAGAGTGATATGGAGCGCGTGTCGTCGGGTGAATACCGTGCCGACGTCGACGACCCGGACTTCACGAACCCGTTCTCGACGGCTTTGTGGGAGCTCGCGCTTCTGAATCGCCACTACCACCCGACTGTGGCGTCGTTCTCCGTCGGCACGGCCGAGATGGGGCCGAGTCTTCCCAACGAGTTCCCCAAGATGCTGCTCGACAACTACAACATCGAGCGCACGGGGCTCTTCAACCCGAAGGTGCACGTGCCACCGCCAAACCCGCTGCACGCCAAGATGGCCGTGGACACCCGCAAGAAGGCCAACAAGCGCCGCCAGCGCGAGCGCAAGTTCTTCGTGCGCGATCCGCTGCAGGACGCGCGCAAGCCGAGTCCGTTTTTTCAGTTCTGCCTCGACTTGGACCAGCCACAGGACGACAAGGACACGAGCCTCGAGTTTAGAAGTTAGGACCCAGCAGCAGCATCGATAAATACACTTGTACTAGAGCTTTTCTTTCCATTCTTCTTCTCCATGTTCCCCATGGGTTATAAAATCATATTATGGACACCGACATTTGGGTACAGACACACTTACATATGGACGAGAGGTGGAACAAGGGCTTTGGCTTCGCTCTCATATGAAAAAACTCTTATCGGACGGCCTGCATCATGGCAAAGAGAGGAAAACAACAATGTTTGGATTTAGAAAAAAAGCTATAGATGCGCGACCTGCGTGTCGTTTGCGGCGAGTTGGCTCTCGTACCGTGGGTTCTGCTGCTGGCCGTACTGCTGTTGCTGCTGCTGGCCGTACTGCTGTTGCTGCTGCTGGCCATACTGCTGCGGTTGACCATACTGCTGCTGTTGCGTGTAGCCTCCGTACTGCGTCGGCTGCTGCTGGATGTTGCTGCTGTAGCCTCCATATTGCTGCTGCTGTCCGTTGCCGTACTGCTGCTGCTGCTGATTGCCGCTCGCATAGTACTGCTGGTTCCCGTAGGAGTGCCGGTTGGCAGCGTACGGGGCCGATGTTGACGGATACCGCGCCGTGTGTTCCTTTTCTTCCTCGTCGATCACGGCGCGCTTGTGCCGCACCACGAGCGTGAGCACGAGCACCGCGACGGTCGCGATGCATACGATGATGCTCCCCACCATGAGCGTGTTGCCCCACTTCTCGATCAGCTCGAAGAACACTGGGCGACACTGGCCGTACGGCGCGTTGTTCTCGACCGCAGTGCCCTGCGCGCTCACGTTCCCGCCCGAGAGCAGGAACTGGCCGCACCACGCCTGGTTCTGGGTGTTCCGCGGACACTTGTCCTCGGCCCAGTCGAGCACAGGCGAATACTGGTCGTATTTCTTCACGAGCTCGCACACCTTGCACACGACATCGACCTGCGTCACGTTCAGCACGCCGCAGAGACTCGAGAAGTTGGAGACCGAGTTGTCAAAGTACCCGGGCAGCGACTGGCCAAACACTGTGAGCACGTCGTTGATGCTCGCGTCCTCGCAGTAGTACGGCACCTGCGCCGCGCAGTAGAGCTGGTTAAAGTTCTCGCCGATGGACGTCTCGGACTCGACGGCCGGAAAGTCCTTGGCACTCCACTCCTCGGCCTTGGATTTCGCCGAGTGCGCGCCGATGACGATGACCACGAAGAAGCCCGCGGTGAGGACCAGCACGACGGCGTAGATCGTGAGCAGCATCTTCTGGCGCAGCAGCGCGCCGAAGCAGCCAAGCATCGCGAGCGAGATCACGACGGCGCCTAGGATCAGCGTGCACAGGAACGTCGTCGTACCTACCCACGCGTAGTCGCCCTCGAAGGCGTCAAGCCACCCGGACGTCTTGACGCGGTGGCTGAAGTACACGAGCAGCGAACCAGCCACCATGAACGCCATGTTGACCAGCAACAGCACGATCTTGGCCACGTTCACGAGCACCACGTTGCCACCGCCGTCCTCTCCCATGGCGGATAGATAGATAGATGATGGCTTATGTGGTTTCCTCCTGCGTAGCTCTTCGCTTGGATTGTGCACACGGCAGCACCCTCGATGCGATTATAGTCAGTCCTGACCGCTGCACGGTCGACTGTCGAGCCAGAAAACCGCTCTTGATAAATACTTTGAATTATAATATTCTATTATGCAGATGATGTATATTTAGTATTGCGTCTCTGTCAAATTGCTGTACCTTCATATTCTAATATTATTGATGAATTTACAAAACGGTGGATTCTAAGCAGAACGTTGAGCAGTTGTTCATTTCTTTCTATGGTTGTCAGTACTGACTGCCCACACAGCTCAGCATTCGGCGTGGTAACAGAAACCCTACCCGCATAATGCAGGGGCAAAAGGTGGACCAACAAGCAGAAACTACAGCACAGCACACCACTATAGCCTATCATCATAATTTTTCATGATAGGCTATCCTACGGCGAGCTCTGCATAGGTAAAGAAGGCGCGATTGCTGAGCACCTAGGGTGACTAATAGTGACTTTGATATACTGGTATCAAATCGGTATATTTCATTATACTGATACTCATCGGTAGCGCTGTTTGAGTAACTTGATCAGTCGAAGTCCGTACTGCATCAGAATGCATTTTGATCGCGTTGATACATCTTCTTAGAAGCATTTGCTTTCGCTCTCTCTCTCTCTCTCTTCACAACGCAATATATAGTTTACCAAAACGGGCACCACCCATAGTACAGCTGGCAGAGGTTTTCGTGCGAGGTCGCCTGCATGATGAGGCGATCGACCTGGGCGTCGACCGAGAGCACCTTGCTGCCGTCGTCGAAATCGCGGCCCACGAGTTTCTTCTTCACGCGGTCGATGACCGACAGCGCCTTCTCGTTCAGCTGCGGGAGCTCGGTCGCGATCACTGACTGGCCGATGTTCTTGGAGTCGTAGTCCAGCTGCGCCTCCTTGATCGAGTTGCGCGACAGACTCGCGGCATCGAGCGGGTCCATGTTGAAGCCAAACATGGACTCGGACGAATGACGGCGCCGCGTTGGCGTCGCGGACACAGACGATGTGCTCTTGACGCTGCCAACGATCAGCTTCTCGTCTTCCGGCGCACCACCCGCTCCAGATTCGCTTTCCGAGCGCGGGTGGGTCTCATTCACCTCGTTCGCATCCGCTCGTCCAGTATCCTCTTCTGGCTGCGCATGCGATGGTACGGCATCTTTCTTCAAAAGTCTCCAGTTGATCAGCGGATCGTACACGAACGCCTCCAGCACAGCCATGAGACTGTCGCGATTGTCGCGCAGCACGCGCATCGATGCCTCGCACGTGTATCGGAAGTTGCCTTCAATGCCGCTCACTTCCATCGCCTGTGTGAGCATACGCGTCAACCGGAATGGAATCTTCTCTGGGTACTTGTCACGCTCCATGGCAACCTCGAAACAATCACCGAAATCGATATGCACGAGCTTTCCAGACACGCGATCCAGCATCAAGTTGCTCGGGTGACGATCGCCGAGACCGAGAATGTACCCAGCCATCGACATGACTGCCAGCGATCGGGTAAAGTTGCGTCGTCGGTCCAGCCACACCTCCGAGTCTTGACTCTTCAGCCACAGCACACGATACAGATCCTGTCCCGTTGTCTCGCCGAGCGCATACTTAAATGCTTCCACCTTTTGCATGAGAGGGAGCTTGTCGTAATCTGGCGCCATTTGCACCATCAGACGATGCTCGACGTTAAGCTGAATCTTGCGCGCCTCTCGGTAGTCACGAATCAATTGGTGCAGCGTATCACAGAACGGGACCCACCCGATCAAACCGCTCGTGTGGGACAACGGCAGCACCGAGTACCGCTCGATCGCCAAGTTTCGCTTACTCGTGTCGCTATCGTTTGCCAGAAGCGTGTTGATCACACCAAAGAGCTGCATCACACGCTCATCCTGACGAAGATCTTCGTGCCCCTTGAGAAGGAACGGGTACGCCTTGCCGTCACTGCCGTTGATCGTCACCTTTCGAGGTCGCTGTTTTGAGGTCAATACTGTCACCTTGTTGTCAAACGACTGGATCCGCACAATCGGCGCTCCTGCCTTGTAGGTACCTGGAACCGCCAAGCTCAGGTTGTGGACAGACAACAACTTCGGTCCCACATTCGCGAGCTCGAGGGTGGACAAGTTTGCGAGCTGCTTACGAATCCTGGAGAACACGCTGTAGTAGATATCCCACGCCTGGTTCAAATCGTCGATGGATCGGGTCTTCTCGAACACATTCGTCCATTCCTTGGCGTGCTTCAAGTCGCGTGCAAACGCCTGGTAGAACGCCACTTCACGCAGCGTTGGCGCTTCCTCTGTTCCAATCTTGTCCATCAGCTCATGCAATGGCGCTAGCTCAGCAATCATAGCGGTCGTGTCACGGTTGTTAAAGTAATGCTTGGACGCTTCTTCCAGAGCGCCATGCCACAACTCGTTCCACAAGATCGCCACACGAATGAGCTCGCGCGACACCATATCTGCTTCGTACACGAGCTTCGACGAGTGACGGCGTACAGCAGCGAGGATACCTTCTGCTGCCAATTTCCGTTTCGGGTTCAGCGCCTTCGATGCGACTGTGATGGGGTAAATCAGAGCCTGCGGATGCGCCAAACCGATTCGCGAGAGTAATTCATGAAGCAGCTCGTTCATTTTCGGGTTTGGCGAGTCGATACGAGCGATAAGCTGAGGAATAACGTCCAGCCACGTGTCGATCGAAACGTCTTGGAAGCCTTCGCTCATTGCAGCATGGACGTCATTGCGTTGCCCGTGGGTAAACCAAAGTGTCAGCAATCGCAACACATCCTTCGTCACATCATACCGCGTATGGCCAAAGGAAATCGACCGGAAGAAGCCCTGAATCGAAGGCGCCGCGTACCGTTTGACTTGGTTCGGGTCGTTTTGATCCTTCACGGTTGCCTCCAAGGCTCGGAAATTCATCAACGCCCACTCGTGCCACGCGCGATGGTTCGTCGGGTCAAGTTGCGTCGCGGTCTCCAGACAGCCGAGCACCTGATCGAAAACTCCGTCCGCCTGCTTCCGCGGTTCGAGGAGAGACATTTGCCATTCGCCCAACTGAATGTACACCTGCACGCGCAGCTTGACCATTTCTTCGTTTTTCACATCGCCATGTTGCTCCAACGCTTCAATGAAATGCGTGATCTGCTTCAGCGCAATGTCTTCCTTGTTCTCTGCCCACAGGTGACGCAAGTAGCTGAACGCGACACGAGCGTCTGGGGTGGATCCGTCCGCTAAGGAGCCAATACCATTTGCAAAGCCGTGACCAGAGACGGCACCATTGCCGAAATTGATTGGCAGAGGATGGTTTGGATCCTTCTGCACGCTACGAATGAATGGCTGCGCCCCAACACGCCACAATGCGCCAGCAGCCAAATTGATGTGGCCAGACTTGCGACATAGACGCGAGAACTTGAGCCAAATGTCCACATCCTCGCGAGGATCAAACACAAGCGAGCGTACGAGCATGAGACTCTGCCACACCTGGATGTTTCGCTCGACCCCAAGCACACGCCGTGTCCAAATCGTTTGCAATTTCGTCAGTGCAGCTTGCTTTTCATGCCCGTACGACGTCGACGACGAAGACGAGACGAAGTTCAAACTGCTGATACTCTGCTTTCTCCGTGATGTCGTTGACGAAGAAGGCACCGACAGCAAGGTGAGCTCGCCATGGTTCTTGTAGGCAAACGTTTTCAGGTACGCCACGATCTCTTCCAGCTCGGTCAGCATCTGAAGGTTGACAATCGAAGGAAGGTATGCTCGCGAGTAACTTTCACTGACCAGCGATCGCAGCGTAGGATCCATCACTTTGCGGCATTGGTAGATCGAACTCAGTGCCTCCTCGAGTTCCATTCGTCGAATCGCGACGACCGCCTGAAACAAGTGACTTTCGGTCTCCTCCATATCCGAGTTGATGTACTTTGGAATGGCATCCCAATTTTGAAGCGAGAACGCGACACGAGCACCGTTGCTACATAATTCTTTTTTCAATGCTGGTGGCACATCGAGCAATTTGCCACCGCCTTGCTCACTGTTTGGGTCACGATCTTCGCCATAAATCTTGGACCACGTCTCCTGAACGTGGTCATTGAGCTTGCGCCACTCGCCAATCGCATACAGGCATCGCATTTTCCCGAAAATGGCTTCGACATTGTCGGGCTTCTCCTTTAGCACACGGTCATGGGTTGCTAGTGCATCGTCCCACCGCAACAGTTTCTCATGCCACGACGCCTTTACTTCAATGCCTGGCAAGAGATCCATCGCGTGCTTCAAGATACCGCGCGCGGCTTCAGGTTGATTGAGCTTGGAATTGATACTGATCAGCGCCTGAATGCCGTCCGCGCTTGGGTTTGTGTTGAACTCCAACTCCTTGTAATGCAATGCCTTGGCAAACGAATGGCATTTCTCAGCGAGCGAGCCAAGCAAACGAATGTCAATGGGCAGCGGCTGGTCATCGTGCTCCATGAATTCTGCAAGATTGAGCAGCGTCTGTAAGATTTCAGATGGAAGATGAGACGATTGGAATGCTGTCTCTAGAGCACGAATCAAGTTATCTTGCGTCGGAGAGCTCAGGTGAGGCCACACACTCACAAAGGACGCATTGAACAACTCCTGCGCAAGCGGCTGGTAGACCGACGCAAGCTCTTTACAGGCGCGCAACACAGGCGATGGCGATTCACGAAGCAACTCGACAGAGAACGCTCGCATCCATTCCGTCCAATCCTCTTTCGTGCCGCGTTGCGAAGCCTCCCACGCTTTCATCAGGTTCTTCTGGTCGCATGGGAGACTCTTTGTTTCTTCTTGAGCAGCGGCATTCGCGTCTTTTTGATCCGCTGATGGATCAATGCGCGCCTTCAACGGATCTGTTGCCCACGATGCAACAGGAAGAGGCTGATGCTTCAAAATCTTCGACACCAGCAGGTCGTATCGGTCAAATATATCGTTGTTCCTCGATGTTTGGCGTCCTAGCACCTGGCTGATGACTGGCACAAAGATCGCGTAGTCATCCCCCATGGTGTATACCATGCAGCACAGACAATCCATGGCAAGGTACACGAGCTCGTGCTGGGACGAGATGACGCGAGCGAGCATATGGATGATTTTCGAGGCGTAAACACTCACATTGAGCTTCTTCACGAGTGATCCAAGCGACCCAAGGCCTTGCTTGCGTGCATTCAGGTCCGCATCCACACTCTGAATCAGCGCGACCAATGCTGGGATGATGAGGTGCAGGTATCCGTCCAGCAAGCGACCGAGCGAGACAGAGGTCTTCAGTACGAGCAGCGTTCTCGGACGGCTTGGGTTATCGCGCTCGGTTCGAATGACGCGAAGCAACTGCGGAATCAAGTCGGGTAAGTACACTCGAAAGCTCTCGCCGAGCGAGTTGGCGAGTTTCTTCACCAAGTTGAGCACTTCCTCCAGGTGGTCGTCCCAGTAGCTGTGAACGATCGACAGCATGGCCACGTGGTCCAAATGGGGCTGAATCTGCTCTTCGACGATTTGCACCAAGTCGCAGAGCTGCTCAAACAAGAACTTGCGCAGCGACCGGTTCACTTTCTCCATCGTGTACAGGAATGCCGGGATGATCTTGTCCAAGTGCGCCGCGATACGCTTTCGCTGACTCTTGCAGATGTACATGATCGCCACAAAGGTTCCCTGGTAGTGTACCGAGTTGCGCGGCTCCAGCAGAATACGGATCAGCGCATTCACTGCGACTGTCGGGAAATACTGCGCCGAGTCGCCTTCGATCATCGACGGCAAGATATCATCTGGTGGCGCCTCCAGGTGAACGTTCGACAGCGTTCCACTCGCCTGCTTGTCCTTCTGCGCTTCTTTTCTTGGTTCCGAGAGAAGCAGCGGGACGTCAATCTTCGAATCTTCGTCACCAATCCAAGTAGGGAAATGGCTTACTCCATTTACACCAGTGGCAGCGACGTCACCAAAGTTGACGGTTCCCGCGACATTACCATTGGCCATCGATGCATCCGCTACGTTCGTACCAACTGCAGTAGCGTTCATATTTGTGCCAGCGGCTGCGCCAAGAGTCCCGTTGCGAAACTCTTTCGTCGGTGCTTTCGTGAGCTTTCCTTGCTTCTGCAAATGGAACAGCCGGAGGTTGTACGGGTCGAGCGCACCAATGATACCGAGTGTACGTCCGGCTTCGATTCGCAAGGGCTCGTTCGCGTCACCAGATTTCTGAAGCGCTTCACAAAGGAGATCAAGCAGTTCAGGGTACTCGTGGTATGGAAGCACGACGTACCCTGTGGACGACACCAGTTGCCCCAACGTTTTGATGGCCACCTGGAGAATCTGTGGGTTACTCGAATCGCGCATCTCATCGATGACTTCTGGGAGCAGTTGGTTCAAAAATGGGGTCAACTCCTGGGCTCCGACCTCTGCAAGATCGCCCAGAGTCGCCAGGATCGCCTTGCTCACTGTCACTGTGCTTCGACTGTGGCTTCTTCTGGCTGAGTCTTCTCGCAGATTCTTCATCAACGCTTTGAGAATCGGAAGCACATACGGCTTCGCAAGTTGTGCAGCCGAGCGCAGCAAACACCCGATCAGCAGTGCACCTTCTTCTTTTCCGCGCGTATCCCCGCTGAATTCGAGTTCAGCCAGAAGTTGCACCAAAGTCTGTCGGAGCGATGGGAGCACAGCCGACGGGTTGTGATGCGTCAGTCGACCGAGCATACTCATCGCCTTTTGCCGGATCTCAAACACCTCATCGTTCAACGCAATGAACAAACAGCGCAGGTTGTCGTTCTCGGCGAGCAGTGGGTCGAATCGTGTATCCAGAGACGCTAGCACCTGCAGACGAATGCTTGCTTCAGTATCGGCAATACCGACTGTCAGCAGACGCTCAAGGACGGCCGTAACTGGGCTCGAAAAGTCGTCCGATGTCAAGGCAGCGCCGCGCTCTTCGCCTGGTGGCAGCAACAGCTTACAGCACGTCGTCGCGGCACTTTTACGGATCGCAGCGACCTCATGGTCCAGGAATTTCACGACTGTCTCGTGTACAAACTGCATGATGGGGATGTGGCGGTTTCCCTGGAAGTCGAACGTCGCAAGCGTCTCCAGCGCCAGTGCCTGCATCGCAATCGCTGAGTTCACATCCATGACGGTCGACGACATGCCCGACATATCGGACGAGCCAGTGCCCATAATGTTCATGTTTGCCTTGGTCTGGTTGATCGCCGAGGAGAAAATGGACAAGAGATTGCCAGACGTCACCGACATGGACGAGGTCTTTGGTCGGCCGCGGCTGGACGCGGTGACCGCAGAACCGCTTCCATCACCCAGTCGACTCACGCTCAGGATGGAGCTCAAACGCTCAAAGAGCTTCTGCTGGATGATCTGGCGATGCGCTGGGATTTTCTTCACGATTGTCGCGAGCGTCTCGACAAGCGGCGAGTCGAGGTCGTTCTGGAACAGCGGAGTCACCATGGACTCGATGTCCACACGCACGAGACCTGGTCCGACGGCTTCTGCGAGCATTCGCAGACATGCGAGCGCTTCTCGGTGCGTGTCGAAATCCTTTTTCTTCACCTGGAGACCCACTTTGATGCCCGTCATGATCGATGACAGCGTTTGCTCGTCGCGCGCGAGCGATGGACCGATTGCAAGCGACAGCTTTCCAATCGACAGCAACGCATCGGACCGAATCGTTGTCGTCGCCGAGAACAGCACTTCGAGGAGGTGGCGCATGCATGGTCGATAAAATTTCTCCACAAACGCGGACGTGTTGAACTTCGCGAGTCGCGGGAACAAGTTGACGACTGCGGACCGCACCGTCGCGCTTTTGTGCTCGCGATAATTGAACACGAGCTCACACACGCGACCGTAGTGCGGGTGCATGAAGTCGCCCGTGTTACGTAGCAGCTCGTTGATGATCAGCAGCGAGCCGTGCGTGGCGTCGGATGTGTTCTTGCGGAACGCGCTCTCGGCCTCGTCAAGCGCGCGCATGTACCACGAGCTCTTTCGGTTCGACTCGCGCTGCTGGATCAGCGAGAAGCATGTCTGCAGCGACTCGGACGCACTCACGCGCACGACGAGCCTCGCGTCCCAGAACGCGCTCCAGATAAAGTCAAAGTACCGGTCCATGTATCGGAACGACGTCGACGGTGCGTTCACAGAGAGTTCCTTCAAGATCATGACGGCAGCATGGCGCCGCACGTGGAACGTCTCGTTCTTGAGCCACTCGAGCGCGGGCCGCACGTGGTAGTCTTCCACAAACTCGATCAGACTCGTCCCGCCGGTGGACACGATGTGGCCCAACGCCTTCGACGCGAGTCGCAGCGTCACGGCGTCGGCGCTCGGGATCTTCTCAAACACCTTGGTGAGCGAGTGCGCAAACTCGATGATCGTCTGGTCGTTGCGCTCGGCGATGAAGAGCTCCACGAGCTCGTCCATGGCCGCGATGCCGCCCATGCGGTCGTACGTATCGTTCGAGTTGCAGAGATCCATGAGCCGTGAGCTGATGTCCGTGACCCACTTCATGTAGAGTGCGTGCGACAGGTCGCGTGACTCGGACTCGATGAACTTGCGCAGGTCGCGCGCCGCGCGGTGGCGCATTGTGCTGCTCTGGCTGCGCAGCCCCGGCAGGAACCGGCTCAGACTGTCGCCCGCCATGGCTCACGTTCAAGCACACTCACGCGTAGACACTCTCTCTGTTAAACGCCCCCTCTCTAAATGGCCGCGTTCTCTGCTTCTTGGACGGACAGCGTGCGCGCGTGCGGCACCTCCACACTCTTCCGGGCTTTTACGTAAATGCGACCGGCGTGACTTGGGGGGAATCCATTCCTGCTTTCCCGCTAATCGTAGCAATTAGACACTGGAGGATGTGAAAATTACCAATATAGTCATGTGACCAATTTGCAAAAAACAATGCTACAACCGGTTACCGCCTCATTCCTTCTTCGACTAACAGCAACCGATTAACCGATTAGGATTTGTAGGAAGAGCCCCTGGACGTCATGGGTTCACTTATATTGCCTTGGTGATTGGGATCTGCTGTTTGAGCTCCGCTTGGTGCCGCAGGTGCTTGTTCGGGCAAATGCCGCTCCAGTGCTCTGGATCCTTGCAGTAGCGGCACGGGTTCGGGCAGTTCCTGGCCTCGTGGTCGGGACTCTTGCAGTTGAAGCAGCGGCCGCGCGGCTTCTCGGTGATCTCGCCGGTCTCGAGCGCGTGCACCATTTTCGTCCACGCTTCGTGCTTATTCTCTTTCTTGCGCTTCTTTCCGGCCTCCTTCTGGGTACGCATCAGCCGCTGCCGCTCCTTCTCTTCCTCGTCCATGGGCGGTCTCTTCTTGCGACCTGGGTCGACTTCAAACCGCTCGCTGATCTGGCAATACAAGAGCTCGAAAAAGAACAGCAGATCCGACATCTTGGTATTCTCCGAGCCTTCTCGAAGCGTGCCTTTTGCGTTCACCATTACGTCTACATACTCTTCAAGCATAAGCTGAATAGCTATCAAAAACGCATCACAACCGCCAAACGTTAAGATTCGATCAATGACACCTCTCGCACTTGGGCAACATACCTTCGATCGTGGATACGCATCCCTTGCCAGCTTTGTGGTATCGCCAGAACTTGCTCTCTAGCGGCGGCTTTGCGAGCTTCACACAGCGCAGGTTCACGAGCGCAGGGTCGTGCAAGATCGCAGGCGCCTTCTGCCACGGACAGTCGATGAACACGAGCGTTTTCACCTGCTGCAAGTCCTCGGGCGTCAAGTCCGCGAGCGTCTCGGACTCGTACGTCGGGTATACGACAACTGTGTCCTCGCGCGTGTACACCGCCAGCGTCTCACCTTCTTTATCCAGCGGGTACTGAATGATGTCGACACTCTGCGGCGCGAGCACCTTGGCGTGCGGTGCCGTGCTCTTCTTCTTCTTGTCCTGGAACCAGATGTGCACCTGCAGCGGCAGCGTGAGTGACGGCACTGCGACGTCCTCCGGCTTGCCGATCGTGATGCAGCACTCGGGACAGTAGAACTTGTAGCTGCGGTTGCATGACGGGCACGGCACGCGCGTCCAGCCCGCGAGCGGCTTCGTGTCGTTGGCGGCGTCGTGACTCATTTTGGCTAGTGATGGCTCGCAACTGAATGGAAGGACAAGGTGCATCTTCGTGCGACCTTCGTACGACCTCACGAACCGTTATTGAGGACACGAACATTCACTCCGCGAAAGCTATCATGACGGACACGAAGACGCTCTACTGCATCCGCCATGGCGAGTCGACGTTCAACGAATGGCGCAAGCGCAGCCTCTGGAATTTTTCGTGGATGTGGGTGCGCGACCCGATGATCATTGACGCGCCGCTCAGCGCCAAGGGCGAGCTGCAGGTGCCGTCTTGTATCCTGTAGCTGCTGTCGTTGCGAAGAAGCCTCGTGCGTACTGATATGTTCTGTTCTGATTATGCAGGCGCAAGAGCTACACAAGCTCATCAAGGAGAGGAAGCTCGATGAGCAGATCCAAGTGGTGCGTCTATATATGAGCACAAATGCATTGGTGTGCGCATTGAATACTGATCGTTGTTGCTGCTTGTGGAATTGGACTTGCAGATCATCACGAGTCCGTTGACGCGAGCCATCCAGACGATGACGGGAGGCTTCCAAGATGCCAATATTCCGATCCTGTGTGAGTACTATGTGGATATATAGCTCGCTGCATGAGAGAGTGGTGCAGCAGCCAATGACTTACTTGTGTGCGAATACGAATGACTGCAGTGGAGCCAGCATGTCGCGAAATGCTGGACACAGCATGCGATATCGGACGTTCGCCGCAAGGTAACTAGCGATACTATCCCTGCATGTTTCTCGATACGACAAATAAAGTTAACGCGTGCGTTGTCATGTCCGTCATAGAGCTTGCTGAGAGTTTCCAAGGACTGAACGTCGACTTCCAAGCTCTTGAGCCCTACTGGTGGCTCCCGCCTCAAAAGAGACCACCACCATTCAGTGGTTCCACTGCAGAAACGCCGAGGTCCCACGAGGATGTGCTGCCATTACGCGAGACGACTGCGGACGTGGACGCACGAATCAAAGAGCTCCTCGCAAAGCTCAATGAATTGCCAGAAACGCACATCGCGATCGTCGGCCACAGTTCGTTCTTCAAGCGCATGCTCGGCATGAGCCGCAAGTTGCACAACTGCGAGCTCTACGAAGCGCCATTCGCTGGCATCGCAAAGCGATACGGCATCCAAACAAAGGAAGCGTCGTAATGACAAAGTGTTCAAGAGATACTAAATCTGCTCAAAGACTTTAAATGCAAAAAAAAACGTACGTGTTCTAAAATGCAAAAACTCTTTTGCTGCTATGGAAAAAATCATGAACATGCAGCGCTTTTGTTACTGCTGTTATTGCGCTTTTTGCTTCTTGCTGTGGGCTCGCATGTACATGACCGAGCCGACGACACCACTTCCAAAGCCTGCGGCCATGATCGGGACCATTAGGTTCATGAAGATCGGTTCCCCGCCGTGGTACTCGCGGCAGTAGATCACGGCTTGCAATGGTGGACCAAGGATCATACCGAACCAGAAAAAGTAGTTGCCCACGCGCGTGCCCTTCATGCCGCGGCCGTACATGATAATCACGAGCTGGAGCATCTGTAGCACGAAGAAGTACATCTTGACGGTGCGGAACACGATCACAAACACACACTCGTGCAGCGCCGCCGACACAAAGAATGTGAGCATCGTGGCGGTGTGTCTCGAGAGCTTATACGTCTCGAGGCTTTCGAGGTAGACGTGACGCAGCAGGAATTCGTGCACGGGCTTGTTCCATTTGCGCGCAAACTCGTCAAATGTCGTGCTGTTCCACCAATCACCATAGAAGTCGCGGTCGGCCAGGTATGTGAGCTCGGCAAACCCGTTACAGATGCACTCGAAGATGATGAACCAGATCATGAGGTAGCAGCCGAGAAATGGCAGCAGCAGGTTGATCACGACCAGCACTGGGTTGGCGAGCGCCGAGTCCTCCAAGCGAGGCATGACTTGATCAGTCACGATGATGTACAGCATGGACATCGCCAGCGCATTCGCGATGAACTTTTCCGCGACATACCCCCAGCGGATCTTCTCCGTGCGTGGGAACTTTGGCTCGTACACGAGCGTCGGGTAGAAGAGGTAAAGGGTGAAATCCCGGACATTGGCGGTCGGCACGGTCTCCTCGTTACGCGCGAGCTCCAACTTGGTGCGGATGTACGAATGCATCTTCATGAGCAGCACGAGACACTCAACGAACGCCGACACGGCGTGGATCGTGTTCCAATCGCGGTAGATGATAAACACGCCCGTGAACACAAAGAGCACGCTCTGGAGGAAATGGTGCGCAATGTTGATCACCAACCGCCCGGAAAACCATTGCGTCCCCGCCATGTACACCGGGATGAGGGCCGTGTACGAGTACAGCGTCTGGCACGCAAATGTCACCAGCACTTCAAGGAAATGCCACGAGTAAAACACCGAGAGTAGCAGCTTCGCGTCATACAAATCACCGCGCGAGAGCAGATTCGAGAGCGACGTCGTCATCGTGTACAGCGCGCCGGCGATCATCGCGAGGTTGTACATGCCGCGGAACTCGGACATGTGGATGCCCGAGCGCCGGTCTGCCGGATCCATCGGCGACACGATATTCGTGAACTTCTTCACGGCGCGCACATATCTCGGTCTGGGTGGCGACAGGCTCTCCGAGAGTTGCGTCTCGCTGTCTGTGGCTTCGTTGTCCGCGGGTTTGTCGGTGCTGCGACTGCGGTGGCGCTCGGAGCGCTGCGCTTGCGCCGTCTTCTGCTGCGCCTTCTTCGACATTGAGAGAGTGTGTGGTTCTGGTGGGTGGAGAGAGTGAGTTCGAGTGAGTGAGTGACGCGTGGCGTGCGGCCGCCTTCGTTGCTTGTCGCTCGTAACGCGCGCGTAGGGGAATGGGCCAAAGAGGCGCTTTCTTTCGGTCTGACTATGACCACAGTCGTTTCCACAAAGCGACGCGGCGGTGGCGCTCTGGCATCATCATTTTTGAAGACCCCACACACAAAAATGGGGTCACAATTCATTTTTGAATTGCGATACGTACTGAGACTGAGGTCAGGGTCCCACTCTGTGTCCTAGAACGCAGTGTAGCCATGTTGTTGTACCTAGAAGCCAGATCAGAACCAGAAATTGCAAGTCGCTCTCTTTGTAGTCAGCAAACGCCGCTAATGTATTTTGAAAGGTAATTCAAACAATATGATAGAATGCAACAGTTTTTAATAAGTACTCAAAAAATATAAAATGCATTATAAAGGGATATTAGATTTAATAAACTTCAAGGTGGAGTACAAAGAGAGTGGTCTGGTACAAAAATCAATAATAGATCTAACCGATAGGCGTGCGCACACAAAACACACGAGAGAAAGGCTCAAAAAGCTATCTTTAACAATAAACAGAAGAAGGTGCAACTGCTGCTACATAATCCCATTTGGCCGCGCACAAGGCTAGGACAATAATAGTAACAGCAGCAGGGGGCGTCACGGATTCCATGCGCCAAGGCGTGGAAAAGGCATCGCATTCCTGCACTTGCTGTCTGAACCAGCCTCCAGGAGCTGCCTCAATACTATTATAACACGATGCAGAAGTTCTGTCCCCTTGAGTTGGATGCGGTGCACACAGAGCGCTCCAGCAAAGGTTCGTTGTTGCTTGCAGCGTTAAATAAAAGATGATTACAACACGGGAGCGATTAGGACACACGAATACGAGACGGACTGATGATTATGCCTCTGGTTTGTGCAGAATCGGACGCGTCGCCGACAAAAAAGTCTCCCGTGAAATTCAAGTCGTGGACGCAGCATGCGCAAAGCTGCGCGGAGCAACTGCCCAAGCTCCGGAAGATGTGGCTCGAGCCGGACTACTCGACGTTCAAAGTCCGCGCCAAGGGGTACAACCACAGGAGGGAGAAGGAGGCGACAGAATCCCCACGTACGTGTCTCATGCGTCGTCTGCAGATTGCCTAGCGCATGCTTGTGTGGAAACCTCATGCTTGCGTTTTGTTCTCGCTACATAGTGTTTGAGCTCGTCTGGTTTGAGATTTTCAGTGGGAAGCATGAAGATTTGATGCACATCTCGCAGTCCAAGAAGAGTTTCGTCCAGAAAGCGCTCGCAAAGTACGGGAGCGATGTACCGCAGCTGTTTGTTATGAACATTTTTATCCCTGGCTCACCGCTAGTCGCGTGCGTCCAGTACTTTGCACTCAAGAAAGAGGTCGCGTCGAATCTCCGCAGCCACCGAGAGGGCGAGGCTCTGTGGAAGCGGTTCCTCGAGGGCGACGATACGTTCCGGAAAAGCCGCTTGAAACTCATCCCAGGGATCCCTGAAGGCCCGTGGATGGTCAAGAAAAGCGTCGGTGCCAAGCCCGTCATCATCTCGCACGGACTCGAGGTGACGTACTTCCAGACGCCCAACTACCTGGAAGCTGTCGTGGACGTGTCCTCCGATTGCATCGCGAAGCACGTGACGAGCCTCTGTCGCTCGCACTCGACGGCTCTCAGAGTCGACATGGGCTTCGTCGTCGAGGGCATCGACGACACGGAGCTCCCGGAAGTGCTCATCGGCTGCGTCGAGTATGACCACCTCGACTTGACACTTGCGACTCCTATTATTTGAAAAATCTGCCAACTTGATAAACCGTAAATAACAGCTTCCTCCATTGCAACTTCCTTATTTAACTTGCAAAGTTTGCATTGCAAACCAACCCATCAATTGGAAGTGTACCGTAATTTTGGTACAGTTTCCCCTACAGTTTTTAAGTTTTTGATGCGCGCACCCCACATTTGCCAACATAAAGCGAACACCACCATGTAAGCAGTGGCAGGCGCCATGATGCGCACTGTGCGCCATAGTAGAAGGCCTTATATATAACGCGTGTATGCGTATATGATGCGCTTTAATCTGTCGACAGGTCGGCGCGTCAAATGAAGCGATTGGGCAAGTTGGCCACGACGACGCCGCCGAAGGAGGAGGCCGAAGAGGAGAGCGAGAGCGAGGACGACGAGGTGGAGGAGAAGCGCCCCGCGAACATGGGGTTTGCCTTCTTGGCCGACTCAGATTCCGATTCTGACTCGGATGAAAGCAGTGATGATGAAGAAGAAGAGGCTGAGGAGGAGGAAGAAGAAGAGGAAGAGGAAGTGCCGACACCTGTGGCGCCAGTCGCCACTGCAACCAACAAGTAAGATAGTAGCTCTTGGGCTGTATGCATTACCCTTCAGCCTTTATGGTGACTCTGTGTACATATGCCTAATTGGATGGCACAGGAAAGGGAAGAATAAAAACAAGAAACGTGGCGGTTCGGAAGACGACGTGGACGATATCCTGGATGCGCTGGCGGCCGAGGCGAGCAATATGAGCGTCGAAGTGGCGACGTCCATGCGGAACCAGCACGAGAGCTCGCTTTTCTCTGTTCAACTCGGCTTCATCAATGCTGACAAGGAGATGAAGCGAATTTTTGGGGTACGATTGACTGCTTTTAATGCCCTCAAAGAATACGTAAATGTTCATTTTGATGACACGGTTTGACTGACTGCTAGGTGAAAGATAATTCGCGCGATGCACGAGGTGGCCGTCAACGCGTTGATCCTAGGTATGTATCATTTCCTCTGCCTATCTTGCGGTCTATTACCGATATCGCGTATTGACTTCTGTGGACTATGTTTGTGTGCATTGTGATTTTTTTCAGAAACGCGGCCCGAGTGACAACCAAGAAAGTGCAGATGGTGACTCCGCTTGATGAGTGGCCTCGACCGCCCACGTTCGTCGGCGGCGGTATCCGCTGGACGCGTGCGAATAAACCGAAGGGGCCGTCGTGGAACAGTGCGTGCAACTACTATGAGATCACCTGGTCCATGGCGTACAAGAAGGTACGCAACGTTGGTCACCCTCCGCATTATATTCACTTCTCACGATGGTAATCGCTGGCTTTGCTTTTTGGATGCTGCTGTAGTCTCAAGAAGAGTTTGAGATTCTGCAACGCACGCACGACCCTAACATCATTGGGCATTTCCTGCACCGGTACCCTTTCCATGTCGATGCGCTTCTTCAAATGAGTGAAGTATTTCAGCATCACGGGCAGATGGATCATGCTGCAGACTGCATCAAGCGCTGCATGTACGTGCTTGAATTGGCGTGGGCAGATCAATTCGACGTGACAAAGGGCAACAGTCGAATGGACATCAACGCCGAGCACAATGACGGGTTCTTCAAAGCACTTTTCCTGTTGACGAAGCAAGTTGGACGTCGAGGATGCATGCGCAGCGCTTTCGAGACGGCGAAGCTTCTGTTGAGCATGGACCCACAGGGTGACCCCATGAACGTACTGCTAGCGATCGACTATTACGCGTTGACGTCACGCCAATGCCAGTTTTTGATCGATCTGTGTGCGTCGAATTTGGAGGCTGCGGACCGATTCCGGCCATCGGAAGAGAGCTCAACACAGAAGAACGTGATCAAGACTGGAGGTGGCGATGGAATGATCTCCTCTTTGCCCAACTTGCAGTTTTCGCTTGCCCTCGCTCAGTATGCACTCTGCGTTTCTTCATGTTGCCATTCTCTTGGATTCTGCAATATTTATTTACGGTTGATGATACTCGTTCGTTTTGTAGCTTCTTCATGGGGAATGCTGACGAGGCGAAGGAGCTTCTTGCAAAGGCGCTCTTGAGGTTTCCGACGGTGTTGAAGCCGTTGCTGGAGAAGATTGCGGTGAACACATCTTCTCGTGAGTGTTTCTTACTCCAGCAAGTGCTCAATTCAAAACTGACGCATTATGTTTCTCTTTGTGATTTTATTAGCGACCTGGAAGCCGATCCTTTCGAGCCGCGTGTTTGCGAACGCGAAGACCCTGAATGATGACGGTCTCATCGATCATCTTCTCGCGATCTACGTTTCGCGTAATCATACGCTGTGGAAGGTCAACGACGTGCAGAATTTCCTGCTGCGCGGCGCACAGCACGCGCTTGCGTCCTCGACGCTGTTTACTGCGTTCCCGCAAGTGACCAACCTCCATCCGTCGCTGCACAAGTACATGCGCGCGATTACGAACGATTACTCGGATGAAATCACGACGCTGCCACCGGATCATCCGATGATGCAGCCTCCACAGTTCCCGAACGGCCAGCCCATGGATGCGGAAGCGCTCGCAGCACTCGCACAGGCGCAGGAGCAGTTCGAAGCCGGGAACCTGCCGGCGGACGCGAACCCGTTGCTGCTGTTCCTGCAGACGCTGCTCCCGTGGAACCACGTGCAGGGTGCTGGACCCCCTGCTCCTCAGGGCGAAGGAGACCGCCAGTAGAATGTGGAAGAGCATAGAGTTGGCGAGTGAGCCAATGTCGTGATGATGCTGGGTCGTGAGAATGAGAAAAAGGTCAAGCCACCTTCGTGCGACATTTTGATTAGAGCCCAGTGTACCCACTTTACTTTGTTTACTCGAGTAGATGAAGGTATCATCCCCTCTCTGTTGTGGCCAGTGTACCATTTACTTAAGCGAAGAGAGCGTAACCATATCTTCCTCCAAAAGTATCAAATTTATCTGGTTTTTCTCCATGGGTGCGTCTGTCCTCTAAATGCCAATATACTCTGAAAACTAATAAATCAGCGCACCCTAACCGATACTCAACGGCGATGACACACACAAGCCGCGATGTCGCCCCTCCCGCAGCTCCCTCCCCTTCCTCGTGCCAGGTTCAATTCCGCATTTTCGGTTCCGCATCCAAAGCCCCCTCCTCTATCTTCGCGCGCAGCATGGGGAACAGCAGCAGCAACGCCGGTGGCAGCGCGCACAAGCGCGCGACGGGCAAGCGCCACGCGGCGCCTGCGGCGACCAACGTGCCGGCCATGCGCCCCCACAACAACCACCAGCAGGTGCCTCCGCCCGCCCCCGCGCAGCCCGCGGCCGCGCGCCAGAACCCGGCGACGCGCGAACGCAAGGCGTTCAAGGAGCTGGTAAGGGATTTTATATTGTTTTTCGTTTATGTATGGAAGAACGAGTGGGAGCGTTAATGGATGTGTATATGTGACGTGTGTGGACGTAGATCACGGGCGAGTTGCGCGATGTGAACGAGTTCTACGATATTGAGCAGAAGGAGCTCGGCCACGGTACGATTTATGCAAGGACTGAGTTGAGTCTTGTAAGAATGAGGAAACTGGGTGGAACTAAATATGGCTATTTATGTGTGCAGGTCACTATGGTACAGTGCGCACGGGTATTCACAAGGCGAGCGGCAAGAAAATGGCCATTAAAACCATCCCAAAGGCGAAAGTCAGTCGCCCAGAGACCATGCGTCGTGAAATCAGTATCCTCCGGGTACGTTTACTTGACATTTTCATGACTTTACATTTAATACAAGCTCTCGCGCGTCAGATTGAACTCATACCATTTCTGTGAATGCATGCAGAACTTGGACCACCCAAACATTATCAAGCTGTACGACGTGTTTGAAGGCAACCGCCATCTTCACTTGGTGACGGAATTGTGCACTGGCGGTGAACTGTTCGACCGCATCATCGCTCGCGGACACTATAGTGAAGCTGATGCCGCCGTTCTGGTGCGCAAGATCTGTGATGCGGTGAAGCACTGCCACGATCGTGATATCTGCCATCGTGATCTGAAGCCAGAAAACTTTTTGTTTGAGACCCCTGCTGAAGATGCCGAGCTCAAGGTCATTGACTTTGGTCTCTCGCGTATGGACGACGGTCTTTCCGCTGGTGTCATGACCACCCGCGTGGGCACGCCATACTATATTGCGCCTGAAGTGCTCGGACGTCACTACGACAAGTCTTGTGACCTCTGGAGTATTGGTGTGATCACGTACATCCTGCTTTGTGGATACCCGCCATTCTACGGTGACACCGACCCTGAGATTTTTGCGTCTGTCCGTGCTGGTCGCTACGACTTCGATTCTCCTGAATGGACGCAAGTGAGTAACGAAGCCAAAGACTTGATCAGCCGTCTTTTATTGTTGGACCCATCGAAGCGTTTGACAGCTGACGAAGCTCTTCGCCACCCATGGCTCTCTGGCTTCGCTCCAAGCACCGAAATTACTCTCAACTCGAACATCTTCAC
>GL376623.1:548529-561277 GCA_000143045.1 Globisporangium ultimum DAOM BR144 | reverse complement strand
GATCGATGCGGATGGCAATGGCGTCATCACCGTGGCGGAACTCGCTGATGCTCTTCGTGGCATGGGCCATGGTATGATCGAAGAAGAAGTGACGGAGTTGGTGAAGGGTATCGATATCGATGGCGATGGTCTTGTTGACTACCCTGAATTCCTTGCTGCGACCATGAAGCGAAACTTGTCCAACAAGGAAGAGTACCTGATTAACGCGTTCAACTACTTTGACACGAAGAAGCAAGGCGTGATCACAAAGGCCGACTTGGTGCAGTTCATGGGCAGCGAGGACCAAGCTCAAGAAGTGATTAATGAGGTCGATGTGAATGGTGATGGTATGATCAGCTTTGAGGAATTCGTTGCCATGATGGACCGCAAGGGTTTCGGTGAGGAATCGGAATCGATGATGGGAAGCTCGGATGATGTGGGAGGCAGCTTCCTGTCCGCCCAATTTACAACTACTGGCACCAAGGCTCCATCCCACCTACCGATCAAGGAAACCGAGCTCTAAGCACACAAAAAATGATGTATGCTCCACGAGAACCGAACGAAATGGAAAGGATAAAAAAAAAACAATATGTCCATATACATGTCTTCATGATGTATATATGCGTGCGTGCCCTGAGTGTCCAAATCAATACATTGTCAACAAAAAGCTGCTGACGCTCACTTGGCTTTGTTTCTCCTGTTGATCTTGTCATGGCGCTTTTCAGACGCGAGCTTCTCCGCGCGACTCATGGCCTCGCGTTCGGCTCGCTTGACATCCTGGGCCGCCATGGACGACGACTGGCCGCGGCGATGAATGTTGAGCTCCTCCTCGAGCTCCTCCGAGCGCAGGTCCATGTAGTGTGCGAGCTTCTGCTGGAAATGCTGTCGCGCAGAGGGCTCGTAGTCTCCAAACACGAGTCGTCCTGGGCCGCGTTTCGTCACCAACGACGGCTTCTTCGTTTGTGATTCCTTCGTAGGTCTCTGAGAAAAAGCATGGCTGGCGCTTTTCTTCAGCGCTTTCTTCACCGGCGAAATGGTGCTAACTGGCGACGTGAACACGCTGTAGAGATCGTGGCGCTTTCTAGCTTCTTCGTCCACTTTGACGACACGAGTACACGAATCGCTTGTGATGGCCTTGCTGCTCGGCTCGCGGTCGAGTTGGTTCTTTTGGACATACTGCTGCAACTCTGGCAGCGATGTGTCCGCTTTGCTCTTCGTCATCAGCGTCTCGCGGCGCTGTGGTCCCTTTTGGTTGCTTTTCACGCGCCCGACGAGCAGTAACTGCAATTGCGGCACGCGCGCCGATGTCGCTGACAGATCACACGAAATCTGGACTTCGACCTCGTCCAGGATCTTGAACACACAGCAGCTGTCACTGCTGTCGTCCGCAGAAGGCGCACTCACTTCCAGCCGTTCGACGTCCGCATCGTAGTGGATCTTTGCCTGCGGAATCATGCGAATACAGTCCGCGTTCGCGAATGCGCCAGTGGGTGGGTGCGTATCCACAATACGCACGCCGCAGAGCAGCGGATCCATCTGCACCATGCCGTCTTTGTCGCGAATGTACACTGGCGCACGGATATCGTACTTTGGTACGTACACAATGAATCCATTCTGCTTCAGCGACGTGATCACGGCTTGCACTTTCACCGTGTGACTGCTAAAGTACAAAGCCAAGAAGAGTTCGTCACAATCGCGTGCTGCGAGCTTTGCGTTGCGGTTCTTCTTGTTCAGATTGCGCGTCAGCGGCACCAACTCATGCGGTGGGAAGAGCAGTTCGTCATTTTCCTGCTGAGCATGCTGCGATTGCTGTAAAGGCGGCTGTTCAACGCTCAATTTGCTGTCCACTGAAGAAATGAGGTCGTCAAGAAAGTCTTGATCATCATCCTCGAGCACCGAGAAAGTCATCGACGGAGGCAGCGCTTGAGGCGTTGCAGTACTTGGCACCTGTCCGTTGCTCTTGTGCAGCAGCTGGGGCTTCTCTCCATGTTCAAGCGATGCCAGTAACTGGCGATGCACGATGATATCAGCATAACGACGGATGGGCGACGTAAAGTGTGTGTAGAATTGCAGCCCAAGACCGTAGTGTGCGAAGCTCGTGGTGTCGTCATTAGAATCGGACCGCGCATCAGCCTCGCTCACGCAAATGTACTCGGCCTCAGACATGATGCGCACCGCCAGGGATTTCAGCAGCGACATGGTCTTGGAGTCGACATTTCCCGATTTTTCCGCTGCCATCAGCGATTGCTGGAGCGTGTAGTTGTTGGACGCGTCGATCACAATGTCTTTGGCTTGAGCGATCTTGATTAGTTGTGTGAAACGATCCCCTGACGGAGGCGGGTGACGACGTAATAGCGCGCTCGACGGGAACACATCCACGATGCGTTTGGCAACGTACGAGTTGGCGATGATCATCAATTCCGCGATCGTCGAATGGATCTCGAGACTCTCCTTGACGATGATCTCGACGCCTTCCTTGCCCAATTCAGTGACGTTCAGTGAGAAACGGACTTCTTCGTGCTTGGACAGGTCCAGTCCGCCCTGATCTCCTCGAGTCTGTGCCAGCTTGCGAGAAATATCGGTCAGCACCACCAGATCTTCCTGGAGCTCCTTCTGTAGATCCAACGGGATACGTCCTCCCGCTACACCACGCGGGAGTTCGTCTCCAGAAGAATCCGATGGCCTCGATTGCTGACGTCGATCGTTCGGA
This sequence comes from Globisporangium ultimum DAOM BR144, assembly GCA_000143045.1. NCBI lineage: Eukaryota > Oomycota > Peronosporomycetes > Pythiales > Pythiaceae > Globisporangium > Globisporangium ultimum. The sequence continues at coordinate 558,588 of GL376623.1, read as the reverse complement.
TTCCCGCCATCGGCATTCATTCCCTGCAGCATGCGATGCGCTTGCTTATACGTCATGGACGAGCACGAGCAGATGATCGTGCGTCCAAACCACGTCTTGTCCTCAATCACGTTCAGGGTCTTCCTATCGAGCTCCCACATCACACTCATCGCGAGGCGATCGACATTCTGGTGCAGTGAGCAGAGGTCACCACTTAACACGAACGGTAGCATATCCAGTCGCATCCCGACCAAGTACACCGTCGTCGCGCGACTTCGAGCTTCAAAGTCCAATGGCGAGCCATGGGGGACAAAGTACGAGACATCCGCGATGTGCACGCCTAGTTCGATGTTGCCGTTCGGTAAATAACGAATGGACATAGCATCGTCGATATCTTGGCAACCCGGTGGATCGACACTGAACACTCGATGCGTCGATCGCAGATCGCGACGAACAGCCACTTCTTCATCAGGGACGCGCCAGTCGAGAAGCTCACAGAACTGCGGCCGCTTAGCCGTCGAGCACTCGGCAATCTTGTTGCCTTCAATGTCGCACTCGGGAAGACACGCGAGCGCAGCCTCACTAAACGGCGCCTCCTCGATCTCGTTCTGAACCAACAGCGCACTCAATTCCGTCGCCAGACTACCCGTCTCGCCGAGAACACCCACGTAATGGCCGCTCGGGTACATGGAGTCGACGGCCCAGTGGTCGATCACCACCTTCAAGCGCTTGTCCACGAGCGTGTCCATGCGCTGCGACCGGATACGCACCTTTGGGATGCGGTTGTCCATCGGGATCGCCAGTCCATAGTCATCGTTCGGGTTCACGGTCGACGATAGAATGGTCGCAACGTGGTATCGTGACGAGCGCTGCAGCACGCCGACGACGTAGCCCGTCGGGATCGTACGTATCGACGATGTCTCGAGTTCGCATCCACCCTTCCCGCCGTCATCGTCTTTGCCTCGAGTCTTCTTACTGGCGCCACTGTCGTTCTCGTCTGGCGTGAAGTGCACGAGCAGCCGATCGCTTTGCGGCATGCGCCAGTGCTCCTTTGGCAGCAACTGGACGACGACCTGGTCCCCATGCACGCCGCGGTTCATGTCCTCGCGGCCGTATACAAACACTTTGTCCATATGCAGCGTCGTTTTTGCGCCATCGAGCACGACATACGATTCCATCGGGTTGTGTGAACTCACTTCAAGCTTGCCCTTGTGCAGTTTTCCCACAGCGACGAGATCGTCCAGCTTGGACTTGGGCAAGTGCGGCACAAACTCGGCGTTCATGACTACGTTACCGTTCTCATCGACCGCTGTGCGCTGCTCGTTCCACCACAAGATCGCCTCCGCCGTGTTGAACGCCAGCTCTCGAAGAAAGTCGCCATTGCGCTTAAACCGCTGGTCCAGAAAGGCCTCGCACGTGACCACTTCGCAGCCAACATCGGCCACGACCTGCACGCTGAGCGACGAGTCGATGTCGCGTGTCATGAACACGAGTCGAGACGACGCGCTCACGTGATGGCGCTGGTACCAGACCAGCGTCTTGAGGATCGCGCGGTCGTTGCGCACGGCCTGGGGTTCCATCTCGGGCGAGTCGTCGACGTCCAAGTCCACGTACACACCACCGCGTTCGATCTCAGTGCACGTGTCCGCGTGGTGCTGGTCTGGAAAGTAGTGCACGCATGTGTCGGCGACCATGCGGCGGTCTTCACGAAAAAAGTTCTTGAGCCGCGTGGCGTCTCGCGATGGCGCGATGCGCAGCGCTTCCTGCAACACCGTCTGCAGCACGAGCATGTGCTGGACGACGTCACCGAAGAGCGCTTCCTCCAGCAGCTCCATGCACTGCAGTAAGCTGAATGCGTCGGGTACGAGGTACTCTGCGTCCTCTCGTTTCAAAAGCCGCTTTGGTTTAAATGCGTACGCGCGCGCTTCGCTGCGGATGCACGTGGCGCACTTTTCGATGCCGCAGGGGATGTCGCGCCGAACGTACCGCTCCTGCGCGCGCAGAGCGCCGGGCTTGCGGCGGCGACTCTTCTCTAGGAAGTTCAGCTCCGTGCGCACGCTGTCCCAGTGCGAGCGCAGTCCCGCGGTGTCCATCTCCTGCGCCTCGCGCGCCTCCAGGCGCCTCGCGTCGGCTTCCGTGAGGTTCCACGCAGCTGCCATTTTGCTTTTGCTTACCAAGTCAACCCACGACGATAATGCGGAGAAAAGCAGACAAGAGCGGTTGAACGCTATGTGATTGGTTGAAATTCAGACTATGCACATGATTTGCATCAATAGAATAACAGAAGGATTGTCTCTCAAGCATTTGATTGGGTTACACTCTAGCTTCAAAAGTATCTTTCGCGCGATATTCACATGAGCGGCTCCCATGCCGTGTGCTGCATGCGCAGTTTGTGCAGCACGCTCTCCGTGATTCCTTGCACTGACAGCAGCTCCGAGAGCTACCAGTCGTTAACATACACACAAGCATACACATTAGTTCAATGGAGGTCCACACACAGCAGCAGCGGCAATTTGAAGCGCATGATACCTGGCGGAAGGGCCGCGCGTCTATAATCTTGACGGCGCGCTTGTCGCCGATCAGCGGCAGCGTCAGCAGTTCGTCGTAGCTCCCGGTATTTAAGACCTCGAGAAGATCCTGGTCCATGACTATCTGCATGTAGTCTGCGGTCGCCATTTGCTGGGACGGCACGCTCGCAGCCGCGTCCGGACATGCGGCCTCGAGAATGTTCATGCGGTCCACGAGCTTCGAGTTTTCGGTCGGCAGCACCTGATATGCGCGCCGGAAAATGCACAAGGCCGTGCGGAAGCGTTTCTTCTTCTCGAGATCGATGGCGAGGCCGATCAGTTTTTTCGCGACGACCACAGGCGCTTCGTCCTCTCTACAAACAGTGAGTAAACGATGAGTGCGTCATTATGGAGCATCATCTTCAAGGAACGCAAAGTGACTTACCTTGTCACTCGGCTGTTCTCCTTGTCATGGGCGGGACTCCCAGTCGCGATTGCTGGTGCGTTTTTGCTTCGAGATGTAGCAGGAAATGTTGTCTTGCTCACCTCTGAAGTGATTTTGGGCGGCGGTACTTTGACCACGGGTTCTGTCGAGACGCAGAGCTTTTTCGCAGCCACCAGGTGAGTTGGTACGCCACTAGACAAACCTGGGGAACGCGAGGCATGGATGCTACTGTCATTATCCTCTTCTGAGGATGTAGATACGACCATAGCACGCTGAGGCGTGATAGCTTTGGTGCTGAGCGTACTCTGTCTTGCTAATGACATTGCAGGTGAGGCACGTGAGGGCATGACTCTGGCACTGATGGCACAGAGCCTTGACGGCGTTGACGAACTTGGTGTAGCGGCTGCTTTTGTTGCAGCGTTGATACTGAGCCTTGACGACGTCAGAGAAGTACGAGCACGTTCAATTGCACTTGTCTTCGCTACACTGCTACTACTGGGTCGTGAGCCTGCTGGTACGACAGTAGAAGTTGGTGTCGTGGGTCTTAGACTACTGATACCGGGTCTTGAAGACAGCGAAAACGTCGGGATGGACGACGTCGGCGTCAATTTGGGCTCGCCGATCGAACTCGTCGCTTTTCTCTTGATCCCGACTTTCAGGGCAGCACCAGTACTCGGTGGCGTACTTCTCTCTACCTTGTTGACACGAGCGCTCGCTTTCGCCTGCCGCCATGCTGCCAGTTTGCCCTCCATAGCGAGGCCTAACGCTGTGTTTTGTATGCGCAAAATCGATGCAGCAGGATCTATTGATACATTTTTCGACGCGCTCAGTGACGATGACTGAAATGCCTGGGAGGGAGCCTTTGTCGTATCGGTGGTGGACACTTTTGCTGACGACGTTGTACTGCTCTTTGCTACACCAGGTACTTTCGATTCGTCGTCAACACGTGTATGTTTAGACGACGATACAGCTTGAGAGGACGGTGGGTTCACATTCGCGGCGCGCTCGTCCACCGCAACGCCGTTGATGATGTCCTGCGCTTTCAACGCGTACGTTAATGTCTGTAGCGTTTCCTGGTACATCGCCATGGCAGGCGACAGATTGCAGACCAGTACAGCATGACTACTTCCCCTGAGACTGTCCTGCAATACGCGTGCGAGTTTGGTGTCGCGCAATGGCATGCGCTTCGAGGTGTCGCTACCAGAGGACGCCAGCGCTGTGATCATGTTCCCTAGCGTAGCGAGCGTGTGATGGTTCTTCCTTCCTCTTTCTGATGGTTGCATCCCGCTATTGCTTACATTTCGATTGGCTTCGCAGCCTGCCAGATCGATCAGATGCAGCTTCCCAGAGCGGATCTCGTCACTCGCGTCGTCTCTCGTTTTCACGTGCACCATCAGAACACTGTGACTACGGTTGGCCGCTGCATTCCATTTGGTCATGACGATCTGCTGACGGGCGCATCCTAATTCGTACAGTTCTTGAAACTCACTTAGCGCTCGAATACGCTTCTTTTGCAGTCCAGGTATGGAAATGATGCCGTCGACTTGCTGCCGGATCGGAAGATCCATTTTATTCCACTGCGACGCGCTGTCAGTTCCCAATAGATCACGAATGCGCTCGTTGCAGATCTCAAGATAAGACACATCGACCAGGAACTTGCACTTTGCGTCCTTCACAAGCTCAAACAAGTGCTTCATACATCGTGGAATCATGCCCGGATCCTGTTTCGTGCCCTGCATCGTGAACGTCTTGCCGGCTCCAGGTCCTCCATACGCGAGCACCGTCGTGTTCACACCAGCGAGCACGCCAGTGACAGCTTGCGCGACCTCTTTCTCATAGAAAACATGCTGTGGAGTGGCTTCCTCGTAGCATTTCTTACATGCAAACTCGATCGCGGGCGCATTCGTCGTGGTGTCGGCTGTGAGTGTCACGCGACTCGATTGATGACGCTCGTTCTCCGCTGTGCGTGCGACTCGCACCGCAAGCGGCTGCTGCTCCTCGTGCGATAGCAGCGGACGTACGCGCACCACCACGCGCACGCGCTTCCTTCCAGCAGCCTGCGCGCCGCCACCGGAAACCTTCGTCGCCATGGGTTTGATCTGCAATTGTCAAGGTGTGCATCCCGTATCTAAATTTGAACTGCTGTTCCGTAAACAATTAAGATACCGTGTTTAGAATAGAGAAAAGGATATTTATTACATAAAATGATGCACACCTCTCCAATAGCATACTTCTAAAAAACGGTTTGTCTTACCGGTATTGTCTATCACAGTTGAAGTTTCTGACGCACTGCAGGTGCGGATTTCTTGGCGATCGCGACCATGGCCACGTTCTTGTACGCGCGCCGCAGGTCTGCATCCATGGACGACGACAAGGAAGACGACGAAGAGACGGTCGGCGGGACCTGCTGTTGCACGTGCATACACAAGGAGCGGCTGAAGAGCGTTTCCGCATTCTACAGAGCGGTATGCATCTCTCAGCAAAACAAGCACAGAGGTCAATGCGAACAAAGGCAAGAATGACGCACCTGGAAATCACCGAGTAAGAAGCAGCATTTTCCGATGGCTTCAATACAGCAGAGGACGCGATATGAGAACCCTGGCTCCAGAGTGTCGTTGGTAGCGCCAGATGCGCTTGCGAGTGTTGTCTCGGCATGTACTAAACAGTCTTCGTAGAGCGCTTTGGCCTCCGCAATGCGGTTCTATGCGATGCCAATGAAGTATTACACAATCAAGCTATCAGTAAGTGAAGGACAGAGACGTAATTTTTTCGGCGTCACTAACCAGACTGAGCAGTGTGGACGCGAGCACCATGTACAGATGGAACACTTTGGCGTTGTAGCCCCCATAATAGCGCGCGTGAAGAAGACTGAGAAGCTGCTGAAGGCATTCGATGGTCGACGTGGTGTTGCCAGTAGCTTGGTACGCGATCGCAAGGTTTTCCAAGACCGTAAGCGTCTCGTGATCTCCTTCGCCTTTCAATCTTGCCTCAGCACACAGCATCACAGATTACTATTGGAGGGAGAAGGACCTGACGAGAGAATGCGAGCGAGCTGCTTACTCATAGATTATGCTGTGTGCTTGACAAAAGAAATGACAGCTCTCGCTGAAGTGCTCGTGTAATAGCAGGAGTTCTGCCACATTATTGAGCCAAGTGGCAGTGTCCAGATGCTTCTCACCGTGGATCGACTCACATAGACTCAGTCCGCGATCAGCCATTTCCGTCGCTTTGTTCAACCGATTATTTTCTCTGCACAAGCAATATCACCAGAAGGGCGGCACAGAACACAATGATCATTAACTAGCGCTTTGCGGAGAAAAAAGAAGTACTAGCCTCAGATTGCGATGAACAAACCGATATAGCGCGGCGAGTTTGCTGAATGTGATCAGTAGTCCAGGGTACATCTCGCCGTAGGATTGCACTTTGGCATGAAGGGCGTGAAGCTCCAATCGGATGGCAGTGTTTGGTTCCTTCTCGGCTTCTGTGGCTAAAGTTGCGAGAAAATCCAGGCTAAACTGTGAAGTGTTGTTTGAAAGACGTGCGGCCTTCAGATCTACAGCAGTGTACAACCAAAGATACTGTGAGCAGCTACATTGATGAAGCATTAGTGTAGAGTCAAAGCGAAAACCTGACCTTCGACGCTCACGCCAAGAGGTTTCCACCGCTGTAAAAGATTGATGTGGTCTTTTCTCGCGAGTGTGATCGCGACGCTTAGTGGCGTCTGGATCGAGCGGTTTGTTGCAGACACGTTCGCACCAGCTTCGAGCATCAGCACGCAGCAGCGCAGATTCCCCCAGCCAGCAGCGAGATGCAGCGGCGTATTCCCGTTCTGTTATTGTCAGACGACATTGATTGGAAATCATTGTGAACAGCAGTGAAGCCATCCCCAAGAACGACAGAGCATACAATACGCACCGCATCAGGCAAGTCAGGGTTCGCGCCTTTGTCGATCAGCACGTGAACAACGTCAACGTGGCCGTATCTGCAAGCGTAATGCAGCGCGGACCATCGCGTTTGCTACAACCAAACGATAATCAGATAACCATGCGCAAAGTATATGCCAAGGTGGATAGCATACCTCGTCTTGATCGTCGATCGACGAGATCTCTTTGCTGTGGTCAAGGATGAAGCGGACGCGCTCAGCTTTGCCAAACCTTGCAGCGTACCAAATACTCCATACGTTGACGTCGCCATTGTGGGTATCCATCGAGGGATTTGCTGCCAGGGAAGATAGCATGCTTACGATGTGGAAACGTTCAAGTAAAACGAGAGCTGCACGTCAATCGAGTCTTGCTATGCTGAGGTAAACGAAATGCGACTTCGTCTATTTTTGATTTGCTTTATTTTGACGCTCTCATTTATTTATATGCAGCAGTTTTGGCCCCACAGAGGATGCGCATTTTTGCTTTTCGTCGTGCACTTCATACACAGCGAGTTGAAAGCGGTGCCTGCGCATTAGAGCTGAAAGGCTGGCTGATCGGGAGTCCTGTGGTAATTGGAAAGTGACTATGAAGAGTTAAGCATAGAACGAACACCACGCGTTGACACATTCTCAAGAAAATGGCGACAGAATTCACCGATCTCTCGTCGATTGCTGTACGTTTCCTGCTTTCCTCATTCATGTGCTATCGATGGTCTATTATCTGACTCACTGCTTCAATGATGCCAATGCAGTCAACGCCATTGAAGAGTAATGACAAGCAGATGAAGAAACGCGGGGTGATGTCTGGTCGACTTCGACTCCTTCCCATAGGTGATTTTTCGTCCAACAACTACGATATGCCCAACAGCAACAACAACGGCAGCAGTAGCAACAGCAACAACAATATGATGCTAGCTGCTCACAAACTGAAGAAAATTACGCAGAAGAGAGAGCTCGTGGAAGCCGTGCGCAAAACCAACTCGCCGATCGTCCTTCCGGGACGGGATTCAGCTCTGAGTAGTTCTCTACGAAGTTTGCACGAAAGTATCTCGTCGAGTTCCGTTCCGGAGACCGATTTAGGACAGAAAGATATCGAGTGCCTCGAAGATGGCGTGAACCTAAACGCCCGCAAGTTCAACGAGCACAAGCTGATGGTTGAGCGCAGACAGAAAGAGCTTAACGCGCTACTGGTTGGTACCTTTGCTTTACTTTCCTTGCGGGCTTGCATCGCGATTTGTACTCACTAAATAATGGTACGACGTGCTTATACGTTCCAGGATGAACTGCGAGCACTCCAGCTAGAAACACAGGAGTTGAGTCGTATACAAAACCAAGAAACTCCCATTTCCAAGAAAAACAACAAGATTAAGCAAGATATCTCGGAGTGCACCGCATCGATGGAAGAACAAATGCACTTGCGGAGACAGCTGGAGCACATGCTTCGGCGGTTGCAGACCAACCAACTGCGAGTCGATGCTCAAATACTTGCCATGTCGAAAGCTGTCGATGAAAGTCTCCAAGAAGCGGGCGAAGTGAAACTGTTGTGCCGGCAGCTTGAAGCAGGAAAAGCCCGCGCTGTTCAATTCTTACAGGAGTAAGTATTTTGGATGAGCTATTTGGCTTCTGAAATTTCCTTACGTGTTAATGAGTTTGTCCTCTGTAGAGTGCAGCTTCAAATACAAGTAGAGCGAAAAGCGCGTGCTCGAGAGCTAGGGGATCATGAGGTACGCGCAAAGAATTCACAAAAGATGGAATCTTGGCGACTACAACGCATCCAAGAGCGCGCGGAGATCGCCGCGGAGCTTCGTGGTGATCTCTCTGCCGACGAAGAAATGCGGCTCATTCGATCAATTGAAAACCGAGAACGAGCGAACGAGGCACTCCATCTCGCAAACCTGGCCAAGTCTCAAAAGGCAGCTGACTTTGAAGAAGTGCTCGATCAGTTGAAACTCTCAGCAGGCGCGACATCGTTGGCAGAGGTAGTCGAGAAGATATGCGCTCAGAGCACCACAGCAATATCGTTAGAGAAAGAGAAAGCCCAGGCCGAAGCGAAACTGATAGCTGCGCGTCAAGAAAAGGAACAGGCCGTGCAAACTCTGAACGAGCTGAAAGCGTCTGGAATTGGAGGTATCGAGCTCAATCGGGAGGTGTACAACACGCTTGAAAGTGAGATCCAGCAGGCGAAGGCGACATTGAAAGTCAACAAATCGGCGTATGAGCGCCTGGATAGTGTGATCTCTGGAGTTCGTCAAGGTTCTTTCGGCTTAGCCCAACGGCTCAAGGCGTTTGACGATGCACTCGATACATCTGGGCTGGAGACCAATAGTAGCCTGCTGAATGCCGCAGGCATCAACACGACAGCTGATCAAGGGGAAAATGCCGACTGCTTGGCGATAGCAGAACTCAAGTTAACCAAGATGCTGGAGCTGATCGGTCAGCAAAACAGCTCCGTGAACAGCTTTGGTGGATTCGGCGGCGACATTGAAGAAAGTGTTGAAGACGGAACTTCCCGCGCGGATATGGACGATCGCAACACGCTCTGGTCGCCACATATGAACAACGATCCAGTGCTTCACCGAAACAATATTCGAGTGCGACCAGGGACGACACTTCGTATGCGGCAGCAGAATGAGCGAGACGACGCAATGGACTCGGCGCGATCGGATATGTCAGGAACGTCTGATTCTGGGAGCGACCACATTGACGTGTTGGTGCCGTCGCGTGATATTCTCAAGATGAGTAGCTCGCGCCACTTTTCCGAAATCATGCGAAAGAAAGAGGTACTGTCTTGTTGAAATCCTGATGGTGCTGGTTGCTATGAGCTCACGTGGAATTTTGTGTTCAAACTTGCTTTGCTGCAGTTGGTCGAGAAACAGAAAGTAGCAGCCGAGAAAGGCATCTCTGACGAAGAAATGATGTCAAAATTGCGGAAACAGAACCAGCTGGAGGCAGACACGCGGCTGTCGACGTCTCCGACGCGGCAACAAGGTCTTATGGCGAGTCCTACAGGCAGAGACGGTGCGAAAAGCAAATCCATTGCATTTGTGACGCAATTGAATTTCAACGACCTTTAACGAATGCAGCTGAGATCTTCACCCAGCTACCAAGAGTGACGAGTAGAGCTGATGACTTATCTGCTAGTTTTGCTACAGGTTGTACCACTGGCCGATTTCACCTGTCTATGAGTTCCTCAACTTCCAATAAAA